>SJYV01047757.1:513508-549891 GCA_006410875.1 Neotragus pygmaeus | reverse complement strand
TATATATATATATATATATATATATACTTACATTCAACAATAAAATATGACATCAACTTTCCTCCTAAATAATCTTCAACAATGCTATACTATACTTTTTAGCTTAATCAATTTAATAAGTGAAAGATAGTTTCTTATCATTTTAACTTGTCTAACTATGGGCAAGTTTGTAATAAATCATTTTTAAAGCATTTAGCATGTGTGTATTTGTTTTTAAACAATCATCTTCTGTACTAGAATATTCCTATTTCACAATAAAATTTACTTTGGTATGCTTTGCAAAATAATTTTTCAGTGTTCATAAAGACAAACAAATAAATGACATAATTTTAATAAAGAGGAAAGTATCAAGGGACTCATACTACTAAATATTAACATGCTTCATGAAACTACAGTAATGACAAATTTCAGCACTAGAGAGAAATAGAAACAATAAAATAATATAAGATCAGATACAGGAAAAAAGTATAGTTCAAAATTTAATACATTGAAAATGCTTTCTAAAATAGTTGGGGGGGGATGGAAATTTTTAAATAATATTGAAAATGATGCACCTAAAAAAATTAAATAGATAAAACATAGTGAATATAGAATTAAATATAAGTAAGTATAAATGACCTGGAAGAGGACATGGCAACCCATTCCAGTATTCTTGTCAAGAGAATCCCCATGGACAGAAGAGCCCCAGAGGGATGGTTCAGGAGGGAGGGGGGTGGGGGGTTCAGGATGGGGAATACGTGTATTCCTGTGGCAGATTCATGTTGATGTATGGCAAAACCAATACAATATTGTAAAGTAATTAACCTCCAATTAAAATAAATAAATTTATATAAAAAAAAAAAGAAGAGCCTGGAAGGCTACAGTCCATGGGGGCACAAAGAGTTGGACACAACTGACCAACTAAATAAATATGGGTAAACTAAATAAATTTATTAAATATTCTGTTTAAGTTTGGGGACCATCTAAGTTCAAAATTAATAAGTCCTAAAAGGAAAAATGGTTCAATCAATCTACTGATTTTTCCACACCAGTGTATAATTTATTACTTTCTATTATAATAAACTAATATAACATCATTGACTTTTCACTCTCTTTCATCTTTCATAAACTCCCTCATCCTTCTTCCCTCCACAGGAAAAGATTTTCAGTTACCTTCACTTTCAGTCTGTATGTCCCTTCTCTTCCCTTAACTATTTATCTATTTTCTTGATGTTTTAATAACACCACTGTCCTGAAAATGTTTTTACAAGGTTTCCGACAATATATATCTGACAAGTGCAAAGAAAACTTCTCTGTTCCCAGTTTACTTAGTTTCTCAAGTTCACTTCATAATTTTTGTGAAAAACTTTGCTTTAGCTTCATTGACACCACACTCGCCAGAATTATTCCCTAAGTTTCTGGTCAGTCCTTTTCAGTTTCATTTCTTTGCGCTCTCTCTTCTACCTGAACTCCAAATATTGAAGTATCAGGAATCAGTATTGGTCCTCTTCTCTAACCAACTATCATGCAGGTAGTCTATTCTTTTTCCATAGTTTTACAAATCATCTATATGCTAAAGACTCCCTAAGTTGTAACTCAACACTTGGCCTCTTCCTTGAGTCCAATAATTTTATATCCAACTTCTCATTTGACATATTAATCTACATGTCTAGAAGGGATTTCAAAACATATGCCCAAATTGGAAGCCCTGATTTATGCTTCCAAGTCTGCTGTAATCTGACCCACTTCAGGGACAAAAATAATCAGTACTCCAAATAGCTCAAGACACAAACTGATTTCCAGCTTTGATTCTTTACTTTCCTTCATTTCTATATGAAATGCATTTTCAAAACTATTATTTCTACATGGAAAATTCATTTTATATTTTTGTCCTATTTTTCTCTACCCCCACCATCAACATCATTCCATATCTAAACAATTGTTGCAAAAATTCCTCAATCTTCATGCTTTCATGGAAAATTGTCCTTTCATTAATGGAGACAAATTTGTAAAAGATGCCAGTAACTCTATAGGGTGGTATGGCCCCATGCTTCAGGATAATACAAATATCATGGTGCTATTTACAGCCATAGCTATCTCTGGAATTAGTAAGACTCTAATCTATACTTGGAAACACCTCTTTACCAATCTTCTTTCCTGTCCTGTCTGATTTAACAAGTTTTTTTTTGTTGTTTTTTTGTTTTGTTTTTTTTTACAGTTTTCTCCAAACCGTACTCCACTAAGAAATCACTTGTCTAATGTTCAAGCTGGTTTTACAAAAGGCAGAGGAACCAGAGATCAAATTGCCAACATCCGGCGAATCATCGAAAAAGCAAGAGAATTCCAGAAAAACATCCATTTCTGCTTTATTGACTATGCCAAAGCCTTTGACTGTGTGGATTACAATCAAGTGTGGAAAATTCTGAAAGAGATGGGAATACCAGACTACCTAACCTGCCTCTTGAGAAACCTATATGCAGGTCAGGAAGCAACAGNCTCATGCGAAGAGTTGACTCATTGGAAAAGACTCTGATTCTGGGAGGGAATTGGGGGAAGGAGGAGAAGGGGACGACAGAGGATGAGATGGCTGGATGGCATCACTGAGTCGATGAACATGAGTCTGAGTGAACTCTGGGAGTTGGTGATGGACAGGGAGGCCTGACGTGCTGTGATTCATGGAGTCGCAAAGAGCTGGACACGACTGAGCAACTGAACTGAACTGAATTCATTAGTTATTCTTTCACAAAATGGACAAGACCAAGGATTTTTGAGACAAATCAGTTTGGAAGTATGGAAAGGAATTGACACACACACATACAAAAATGTAACCTCATAATTAAAAGAACTAGTTGGGATTAAAGATTAGGAATGTTTTGCTGTTATCTTTTTTTTTAATTAAAGTATAATTGACATAATTCTTGTTAGTTTCAGATGTATAGTAAAGTGATTCAATTATATACCTATACACATACACATATATAGTTTTCAGGTTGTTTTCCATTATAGGTCATTAAAAGACATAGATAGAGCTCCCATGTTACATAGTAGATCCTTGTTCATCCATTTTTAACTAATTTTATTAGAGTATAGTTGATTCATAAAGTTGTGTTAGTTTCTGCTATACAGCAAAATGAACAAGTAAAGACTGAGCTTTTGGTTAATAGTAAAAGTTTAAAAAAGTCTGATACTTCTCACTGGGTGATCATGGGACACATTTTCAAGTTTGAGTCTCATTTTTTTATCAGACCAAAAAAAAATGGCTTTTCTTAATACATTTCTCTTTTTTTAATTTTGGGAAGAAAAATTATATGGCAAGGAATATTTTTGAGTCTTTGATTCAAGAATGAGAATAAATGGCTCCAGGCTGCCTCTTACTTAGTTCTATAGCACTTTCAGAATTGGATGTTTCTAAAAAAGAATCACACATACTATTTTTTTAACCATACCTTTCCCCATAATGTAAAAATTTCTATCATGATATTTTGATTCTGATAATACAATTTATTTGACTCATAGTATGTAAGTCTCATAGATATCACATTATGCTAACCACAAGTTTAGTATATTGTGCCTATAGTTGTATTGAACAGAACACAGATATTGTCAGTCTTAACCTGAGATTGTGGCAATTCATTTATTTATTCCTGAAAAATATTTTTGCTTTTAATTTTGTATCTTTAATTCTTGAGTAGTCATCCATCTGAGAATGAAAATTCTCTCTTCAAAGAAATAAATCTAATGTGAGAGGATACTTTATTTCTACAACCTATGCATTTTAGCTCCAATTGCATTAAATGTATTCTCTTTCTCATATGTGGATCCTCTGGTTTTCAGTGTTTCTGGTAATAGAGTCACGTTGAAGTTTTTTGAAACTAAGTCAAATTTTTCCAAGCATTTAATATATGGGTAACTTTGAATCTATCTTCCTCTTTTAGTGAGTAAATATATTTCAACCATTCTTTGCTCTCAAAATTCTAATTAAAGTCATTTTCATGAGTACATTTCACCAAGCACCCCATATAATAAGCATTAACTGCCAATTCCCTGTAATTTTCAGACAATTTCCATATGTTATGCAGTTATTATGTTCTTATAGGCTAATTGGTAATTATACCCAAATTGGGGTACTTGGAAAAGTTGTTCTTAAGAAAAATTATCTTTAATTTTTCTCAATAACCTTTTTTCCATTAGATATTTTATAATTCATTTACATCACATGCAACACAAGTTGGTCTCTTTAATAATGTGCTCAGGACCCAATAACTTAAATTTTTAGTAATATTGATATTACATGAATCTAAAGAACATCACCAGTCTGGAAAAGATTCTCATTTTCTTCCCTTCCCCAGATAAAAGTTGTAAAAATAATGCAAAATATATATTACCAAGAAAGTACATCAGCAAATAAAATCCTTGTCTACTCTTGGGTTTATATTCTGTGTAAGAAATGGATGTAGTTGTATAAATGCCTTCCAGTGAAAAACCGCTGGGAATAAACCAGTAGTTGAACACTTTGGGTTTATTACACATCACATATATGGGAGAGAAGACTTACAATTAGGGTTTCTTTGCTCCTAAGTGATGCCAATCAGAAAGTGTTCCCCTCCCCTACTCAGCTCTTCCAGGAATTGGAGGTCATGGAAGGGGCAGTATAAGGAGATTTTCACCAGCTGTGTGACGATAGCCTCAGTTTCCTCATCTTAAATATGAATCTTCTTCCCAGGTGACGCTAGTGGTAAAGAACCTGCCTGCCAATGCAGGAGATGCAAGAGACGCAGGTTCAATCCCTGGATCTGGAAGATTCCCTGGGTGAGGACACAGCAACCCCTTCCAGTATTCTTGCCTGGAAAACCCCATGGACAAAGGAGACTGGGCGGGCTACTGTCCATAAGGTCCCAGAAAGTTCTAAACAGAAAAACACAACTGAGGTGACTTAGCACACACGCACAGGGTGAATCTAAATGTGGACTACCCATAGTTTGTAAATACACACTTCACATAGTGGAAGACCCATAGTTTATGTGTTCAATAAAAGATATTAATCATTGTTAGAGGCAGCACCTGCTTCTCAATGAAGCCCAGATCCCGCCTCTACCATCTTTAAGCCCTATATGAGAGTATCTTCCTAGATGCCTAAATCTCATACCAGAAAGACAAATAAAAGCTTGAATCTGTGGCAGAAGAGTGAAACATTTGAGGGCTGGAATCACCTTCTTTCTGTGCTTGCCTATTTGCACATTTGGTTTGGCTCTGGCCTATGCGTCTCTAAGGTGTGGATGTTACAAAAAACTTACTAGATTTTGCTTTGTGTTAGACTATTTGGGAGAAAATATTAGGATAGAGCTCTATTCTGGCTTTGATGGTATTGGGAAGCAGGGATCATACTTCAGTTTGGGATCTTAACAAATATTACCTAGAAGACAGAAAAGTTAAAGTTGTAATTGGAAAAGAAGCAGCAGTCACTCAAATAAGTTGGGAGAAGTGGATGTTTGATCATCTTGTCTGTGTTCACAAGCAATAGTGGAGGTCTTATATTAATCTTGATGCACCAGGGTTAGAGAATGGCCTAGCTTGATGTTGATGTTGTATGAAACTGTGTATGTTCAACAGGTAGACACCAAGATCTAACTATTATTACCAGACCAGCTCACAGCAACACTATGGTCTAGCAAGCAGTACCAAGCCAGCACCAGATGTCAGGGAGTTTTCTCTTTCTCAGTAACTACAATGGCAATAAGTTTTTTGCCTTTTGTACAATAAGCTCAAACACATTCGCCAGAACCTAGAGACAAAATAAAGAGAAAGTTCTCATTTTGTAAACCACTGTTCCCAAAACTTTCAGAGCAGTCATACTGACTTTTTTCTGTCTCTCTCTAATGCTCAGCCATTTCCCAACTTAGGGCATTTTTATTATTTCTACCATAATTCTCAAATTCTATGCTTGTAATTATTACTCATGTTTTGCTTAAATATCTCAAAAATATTTATTTCATATACAATCAAAAATACACTATTGATGTATGTGTGTGAATGTGTTAATCGCTCAGTAATGTTTGATTCCTGTGACTCCGTGGATTGTATCTCACCAGGCTTCTCTGTCCACAGGGATTCTCCAGGCAAGAATACTGGAGTGTATTGCCTTCTCCACACTGTTGATACTATGTATAAAGTAGATAATAAGTGAGAACATACTGTATAGTACAGGAACTGTATTCAATGCTCTGTGGTGACCTAAATGGAAAGGAAATCCAAAGAGGGGGATATATGTACAAATATGGGCTTCCCTGATGTCTAAGGCAGTAAAGAATCTGCCTTCAGTGCAGAAGATCCAGGTTCAATCCCTGGGTCAGGAAGATCCCCTGGAGAAAGGAATGACAATCTATTCCAGTATTCTTGCCTGGAGAATTCCATGGACAGAGGAGCCTGCTGGGTCCATGGGGTCACAAAGAGTCAGACTCGACTGAATGACTTTCACTTTTCACGTACATGTATAGCTGATTCACTTTGCTGTATAGCAGAAATTAACACAACATTATAAAGGAACTATACCTCAATAAAAAATAATTTAAAAAGGAAAAAAAAAAGCCCCAACTTTCATTTCCTATCCATTACACTCTCTTTTCCTTATCTTACTAACCTCAGAAAATGTCTCATTTATTTAGTTTTTACTTATTTGGGGAAGGTCACATTTTCCCCAAAGGATAAGTTTCATATATTCAGAATTCATGTAAATTGTGTTTACCATGCTTTCCTCTTGCACATTACAGGTTCTCATTAGACATTTGATGAATAAATCAATACAAAAGCAGACTTAATTTTTAAGTATATACTTTTCTGAAGAAGAAACTTTCCTGAGTTAAAAGGAAAGTTTGAGTGTAGCAAATGAATATATAAATTCCACCATCCTAACTCGAGTTTTTAGAAAGAGTCAAATATTTTCTAGGAAATAGAGTGCAAGGAGAGAATCACTGAAGCTGAACCATGTGAGCATAATTTTGAACACTAACTTATACTCTCTTATTTTTCTTTCAGAGTTATGTATCAGAAGCAATCAAAGTTAATTAATTTAAATTTAAAGGAAAGAGTTAATCTCATGGCACTCTCACAATTACAGGCTACAAATTTCCACCTAGGAGTATTCACAAGCAAACCTGAGAAAGTAATTCAGTTGATTATGTATAATACATCCAACAAATGACATTCTAGGACAATCTGACCTGCCTAATCCTGCTGCAGGCAGCTCAGACTTAATGTAAGGAGAGATAACAAGACTAAAGGGCATTTTCTTTCCTATTTGCCATAAGAGCCTACCGCCAGCTTTCATCCCAGTGCCAAAATCAAGCAGGCTGTTACAGTCCTTAGAAGTCTGTAGGCACAACCTAATATTTCTGTGATTATTTAGCTGGAGAGTTGACCTGATCATAGTATTTTAGCAACGTGATGGACGTATTTTACTTAGACCCTCACATTAGGACCTAATCTCATCCATAGTTTGCAGCTGCCTTGAAGCCATGTTGCAACAGAGTTATGTTAAATGACATTGTTCTATGATATTTGTGCATGGTCAGCTCTTGTTTGTAACTATCTTCCCAAGATTGTTCATATAACAAGCATTCTTAGAAGGTACAAATATGGTCTTCCTCTGAGGAGTAGGACAGATTTGATTTCTGACTAAAATGATAATGTCTTCCTCTGGGGTAAAGGGTGGACAGGATTGCTAGTAATTTTTTTTAAAGGGTCGGGATTCTCTTAGCATTCAGTGGCTGATACACATTCATTGTACTTGTGCCTGCCTCCACATCATCTCTGTGGGACTTGGTGAATGGGTGCAAGGAAAACCGATGCAAACAGGAAGTTCATGCACTTTATTGTGCCATGAGTAATAAAGTCATTTGTCTCCTATTTAGTACATCTATGTCTTCTGTCACTACCTAAGAAACTGTAGGAAGATCATATAGGGTAGATAAAAACAAACATGAAACATTTCAGTTCAGTTCAGTCTCTCAGTCATGTCCGACTCTTTGCGACCCCATGAATAGCAGCACGCCAGGCCATAAAATGCTGGTCTTANAAAGGAACTATACCTCAATAAAAAATAATTTAAAAAGGAAAAAAAAAAGCCCCAACTTTCATTTCCTATCCATTACACTCTCTTTTCCTTATCTTACTAACCTCAGAAAATGTCTCATTTATTTAGTTTTTACTTATTTGGGGAAGGTCACATTTTCCCCAAAGGATAAGTTTCATATATTCAGAATTCATGTAAATTGTGTTTACCATGCTTTCCTCTTGCACATTACAGGTTCTCATTAGACATTTGATGAATAAATCAATACAAAAGCAGACTTAATTTTTAAGTATATACTTTTCTGAAGAAGAAACTTTCCTGAGTTAAAAGGAAAGTTTGAGTGTAGCAAATGAATATATAAATTCCACCATCCTAACTCGAGTTTTTAGAAAGAGTCAAATATTTTCTAGGAAATAGAGTGCAAGGAGAGAATCACTGAAGCTGAACCATGTGAGCATAATTTTGAACACTAACTTATACTCTCTTATTTTTCTTTCAGAGTTATGTATCAGAAGCAATCAAAGTTAATTAATTTAAATTTAAAGGAAAGAGTTAATCTCATGGCACTCTCACAATTACAGGCTACAAATTTCCACCTAGGAGTATTCACAAGCAAACCTGAGAAAGTAATTCAGTTGATTATGTATAATACATCCAACAAATGACATTCTAGGACAATCTGACCTGCCTAATCCTGCTGCAGGCAGCTCAGACTTAATGTAAGGAGAGATAACAAGACTAAAGGGCATTTTCTTTCCTATTTGCCATAAGAGCCTACCGCCAGCTTTCATCCCAGTGCCAAAATCAAGCAGGCTGTTACAGTCCTTAGAAGTCTGTAGGCACAACCTAATATTTCTGTGATTATTTAGCTGGAGAGTTGACCTGATCATAGTATTTTAGCAACGTGATGGACGTATTTTACTTAGACCCTCACATTAGGACCTAATCTCATCCATAGTTTGCAGCTGCCTTGAAGCCATGTTGCAACAGAGTTATGTTAAATGACATTGTTCTATGATATTTGTGCATGGTCAGCTCTTGTTTGTAACTATCTTCCCAAGATTGTTCATATAACAAGCATTCTTAGAAGGTACAAATATGGTCTTCCTCTGAGGAGTAGGACAGATTTGATTTCTGACTAAAATGATAATGTCTTCCTCTGGGGTAAAGGGTGGACAGGTTTGCTAGTAATTTTTTTTAAAGGGTCGGGATTCTCTTAGCATTCAGTGGCTGATACACATTCATTGTACTTGTGCCTGCCTCCACATCATCTCTGTGGGACTTGGTGAATGGGTGCAAGGAAAACCGATGCAAACAGGAAGTTCATGCACTTTATTGTGCCATGAGTAATAAAGTCGTTTGTCTCCTATTTAGTACATCTATGTCTTCTGTCACTACCTAAGAAACTGTAGGAAGATCATATAGGGTAGATAAAAACAAACATGAAACATTTCAGTTCAGTTCAGTCTCTCAGTCATGTCCGACTCTTTGCGACCCCATGAATAGCAGCACGCCAGGCCATAAAATGCTGGTCTTATGTATTGCCTCAGTATAGGTAAGATCATTTGGTGACTATTTACATTTCTACACAATTTTAGGTATAACTGCATTGTTTTTTTTTTCTCATTCAGGTAAATATGGAGATATATATGATTAAGTGAGATATATTATTGATAATATCTTGAATTATCTACCTATACAATGAAAAAGTAATTTAATTAAAATTCAATACTTTAATGACTTCTGGGTACAGATTATTTGTTGTATGACACATGCTACAAAAGTTCCATTGAAAAAAATGTGGACCAGGTAATATCTAAAGTTTCTCCCAATACTATAATTACTCTGTGTACTAGTTTTTAGTAGAAATGTACAGTCTTGTTATTTTCAAAGTGCAGAAGCAAATGCATCTTTTCTACTTAGTTACCTACTTAATTTAGGACATATTTGTAGCTAATGTCAAACACCTTATTTAAGTCATCACATCTCTATTTGTTAAAATATACATGGAAGAGACCTATATCTAGCCATAAAAATGAGCCTCCTTATTATTCCATATATTTTCACAAATATTCTTTTCTTATAGATGTTATAAGTGAGACCTCCACTTGTCACTTCAACCATTATTCATGGAATCCTGAGCTCCTCCTCTAAGACTGAGGATTAAATATAACTTTAATATTGGACAAAAGAGTGTTGATGCACAGTGGGCAGTGCGCACAAAAAAAGTCACTGCAGATAGTTTAATTGCTGCTGTATGGCCATGTACCACAATTCTTATTTTAGTGCAGGAGTCACTATGTGGTTATATTTTTGAAATAATGGAATTTTTAAAGAAAAAATACTGAAAACTAAGTTTTGAAAAAACCCATAACTCAGTTTTAAATGTTGTCTCTATATGATTAATCATTGAGAAGTGGTTATAAGTTAAAAAAAGTTACCCATGCCCATCTGCTTACAGAATGAATGTCAAACTATGAAGACTACAAATTTTGTTTCTTTTAAAAGAACTTGTAACTCTATACTATGCTGTTAACATAAGGTTCCTAACAATGAATTATGTCTGCTAAAATATCAAATATATTTATATATTCAATAAAATCATAATAGGAAATTTAGCTATCAGTTTGATGTGTCTGATACCAAAATGGAACTTGTGATGACCTAGAACATATATAAGAAAATATCAATAGTTTCTTTGCAAATAAATGCAAGTTGTCATATTTTTAACCATTAAAATTTATAATGCATCAAGTGTACCTTAATATGATTACTTATAGCTGAAATTAATGACAATTTGCAACCACATCTGTGTGTGTGTGTGTGTGTGTGTATAAAGATGAAGTACAGAAAGAAAAATTCTATTAAAATTCTGTAAATGTGAAATACAATAACTTTTCATCAATATATAAATTTGTATTTAATTATTATTTAAGAAGAGTGCTTAGAATATCCTAGAAGCAACAGCTTCTTGTGTTGGCTTTGTCACTAACTGGAAGATATGAAGAACTAGAAATTACAGTTGGTTCTACATAATACAAGTCTGGCAAGAACAAACATAACCTTCATTTCATTTTCTGCAAATCTCTTTTAAGTGATTAGTTGTTACTTACTTCATGGATACCTTCTGGAGATTTTTGATAAAAATAGTATTTTTAAAATATCTCAGTTCAGTCGCTCAGTCATGACCCAGTGGACTGCAGCATGGCAGGCTTCCCTATCCATCACCAACTCCCAGAACTTTCTCATACTCATGCCCATTGAGTCAGTGATACCATCTAACTATCTCATCCTCTGTTGTCCCCTTCTCCACCTGTCCAATCTTAACCAGCTTCAGCGTCTTTTCAAATGAGTCAGTTCTTTGCATCAGGTGGCCAAAGTATTGGAGTTTCAGCTTCAGCATCAGTCCTTCCAATGAATATTCAAGATTGATTTCTTCTAGGATGGACTGGTTTGATCTCCTTGCAGTCTAAGGGACTCTCAAGAGTCCTCTCCAACACCACAGTTCAAAAGCATCAATTCTTTGGTGCTCAGCTTTCTTTATAGTCCAACTCTCACATCCCTACATGAGTACTGAAAAAAACCATAGCTTTGACTAGTTATCAAAGTAATATCTCTGCTTTTTAATATGCTGTCTAGGTTGGTCAAAGCTTTTCTTCCAAGCAGCAAGTGTCTTTTAATTTCATGGCTGCTGTCACCATCTGCAGTGATTTTGGAGCCCAAGAAAAGAAACTCTGTCACTGTTTCCCCATCAGTTTCCCATGAAGTGATGGGACCAGATGCCATGATCTTAGTTTTCTGAATGTTGAGCTTTAAGCCAACTTTTTCATTCTCCTCTTTCACCTTCATCAAGAGGCTCTTTAGTTCTTCTTCACTTTTTGCCGTAATAGTAGTGTTATCTGCATATCTAAGGTTACCGATATTTCTCCTGGCAATCTTGATTCCGGCTTGTGCTTCATCCAGCCCAGCATTTCTCTACATATAAGTTAAACAAGCAGGGTGACAGTATACAGCCTTGATGTACTCCTTTCCCAATTTGGAACCAGTCCTTTTTCCATGTGCACTTCCAAACAGGGTCAAAGTTTGAAGTAAGAAGGGGTTCAGTAAGTTATGTACCAGGTATGAAATGGTTCCCTCATATACTTGTATTTTTCTCCTCTTCTATAAGAAGCCAATGCTCAGCTGATACCACTAACTCTACTCTCAGTTTCCAAGTGGTCTCACTTTTATGGAAGGCACCTATCCAGCCCTGGGATTTCTTTGGAAGAAATGATGCTAAAGCTGAAACTCCTGTACTTTGGCAACATCATGCAAAGAGTTGACTCAGTGGAAAAGACTCTGATGCTGGGAGGGATTGGGGCAGGAGAAGGGGACGACAGAGGTTGAGATGGCTGGATGGCATCACAGACTCGATGAACATGAGTCTGAGTGAACTCTTGGAGATGATGATGGACAGGGAGGCCTGGCATGCTGCGATTCATGGGGTCACAAAGAGTCGGACATGACTGAGCGACTGAACTGAACTGAACTGAACTGAAGCTTATCTTTGTTGTTGCCATCCTTTTTTGTTTTATTTTCTTTTAAGCTTCCTTTTAAATCAATTTCCATATGGATAAAGAAAAGTGTGCATGTGTGTTCAGTCATATGGGACTCTTTGCTACCCCGTGGATTGTAGCCCACCAGGCTCCTCTGTCCATAGAATTTTCTAAGCAAGTATACTGGAGTGGGTTGTTATTCCTTTCTCCAGGGGATCTTCATACTAGTGTCATTAGCAATTCCTCCTAAGATTCCATTGAAGAAGAGGGTACTAGTAACCTGGGATGAGAAGTAAGAAGGTAAATGAATGAGCCAAATTATCAAGGGCTTCCCTAGTGGCTCAGGAGGTAAAGAATCTGTCTGTAATGTAGAAACTCCACCAGGGTGTCTTTGAACCTCTTCTTCCGGGGGATCTTTCCAACCCAGGGATCTAACCCGCATCTCCTGCATTGGCAAGTGGATTTTTTTTTTTTTTTAAACCACTGCACCATCAAGAAATCAAAGAAAAGTTAAAAGAAACTAATTCAGATTATGAGACTGACGCACTGCCCACTGCGCTAAGAAGGCTGTGGTGGATTCATGTCGATGTATGGCAAAGCCAATAGAGTATTGTAAAGTAAAATTTTAAAAATAAATAAATTAATTAAAAAGAAAGAAAGAAACTAATTCCCAGAAGGTTTGTAATCCTTTAGTTCAATTATAGGGATATTAAAGCCAACCACAAATGAAGAAAAAAGGAACTGATATTTTTAAAAAATTAAACAACAGTGAAGTACCACTTCATCACAATATGGCAAAGTAATCATTCATGTCTAAATTCTGTCTTTGATGGGTCATTCATGGGTCCTTCATGAACGATATATACTTTAATTAATGTTGTTCTAGGTCCATGAAAAAATCCAACCACTGAAACATGTGAACAGAGGAGTGTCTTCCTAAATGAGCTGAAAGTGAAAGTCGCTCTGCCATGTGGGACTCTTTGCGATCCCGTGGACTGTACAGTCCATGGACTTCTCTAGGCCAGAATACTAGAGTGGATACCCTATTCCTTCTCCAGCAGATCTTCCTGACTCAGAAATTTAACCAAGGTTCCCGGCACTGCAGATATATTCGTTACCAACTGAGCTATCAGGGAAGTCCTAAATTCACTGGCAGCCTTTCAAAGAGTTTAACGTCATGTTGGACACTTACCTTAATGTGCAAAGGCCTATGATGGACACTATTGCTAAGTACAATGCTGTGTGTGTGTGTGTGTGTGTGTGTGTGCGTGTGACGCTGTTGTGTCTTACTCTGCAACCCTGTGACTTGTAGCTTTCCAGGCTCTTCTGTCCATGGAATTTTTCAGATAAGGATACTGGAATGGGCTGCTATCCCCTTCTCCAGGGGATCTTCCCAACACATGGATTGAACCTGAGTCTCTCATAGTGCAGACAGATTCTTTATCATCTGAGCCACCAGGGAAGCCCAAAGTATTTTGTTTTTTGTTTTTTGTTTTTTGTTTTTTACTTTATTTTACTTTACAATACTCTATTGGTTTTGCCCACAATACTTTGGATCATTCATTTTCTTGCTTGCTTCTCATTCCAGGTTGCTAGTACCCTTTTCTGCAATGGGATCTTAGGAGGAATTGCTAATGGCACTAGTAGGCCACAGGTTATAGAGTGTTCTCCAACAGCATTTAATAGCAATGTAGACCTCTTATCAGGCACTAGGCCTTTGTACAAATATGAAGAATCACTGGTCAGAGAAATTTTGTTTTTATTTTGTTGATTATGCTGTGTTCACCTTGAATGGACAGGGAATTTGAATGGAAAAAATAATTCTCATTAAGGAAAATCTTATCTTTCAATTTAAACAGTATCTTCCCCTAAAACAATAATTACATGTTCTCTTTTCATCTCCCAATGGTATTAATATGACAGTCCTATTTTGAATACATCAATGAAATGGATTTTAATCTTACCAACTGATTTTTTTCTGTGATTCCCAGGGTTATAAATGCAAATCATAAAATACTTTTTTTCATGCCTTATCTTGTTCCAAGAAAAACATATTATCACAAAGGTATAAGCAATTGACAATATGAAGACTATTTTAAAAAATTTAAAAATGATGAAACACTAGAAACCCAAAAGTAGGGAAAAAATGCTCATTGGAGGTTATCTACAAATTGTATGTTGTGGACCATTATGCTCCTATATAGAAGATAGGCCAAAATTTTCTAATAGTCTTAAGGAAGAAGAAAACCCAGTAAGTGATAGAATTGACAGAATTCATGAGGTAAAAAAAAATAAATTAATTAATTTAAAAAAATTTCATGAAAAGTCTAATTGTTCATGAGTGTGAGAAAAGGCATAAATGATTCCCAAGAATTCTTATAGGTAGGTATTTCATAAGTTAATTATATAAAACTTATTTGATTAATTTACAATTTAGTATTAAAAAATGTTAACAGATAAGGTAGATCCTAGCTCAGATTTTCCTGCCAAAACTTACGTAGTAGTAATTTAAAGATGAGGGTTCCAAAATTGATGATTTTGGATTAGTTAGGCTATAGATGAATTGATTTATAGTGAAAACTATGGTTTTTCCAGTAGTCATGTATGGATGTGAGAGTTGGACCATAAAGAATGCTGAGGACCAAAGAATTGATGCTTTTGAACTGTGGTGCTGGAGAAGACTCTTGAGTGTCTGTTGGACTGCAAAGAGATCAAACCAGTCAATCCTAAAGGAAATCAACCCTGAATATTAATTGGAAGGATTGATGCTGATGTTGAAACTCCAATATTTCAGCCACCTGATGTGAAGAGTTGATTCATTGGAAAATACCCTGATTCTGGGGAATATTGAGGACAGGAGGAGAAAGGGANAGTCAATCCTAAAGGAAATCAACCCTGAATATTAATTGGAAGGACTGATGCTGATGTTGAAACTCCAATATTTCAGCCACCTGATGTGAAGAGTTGATTCATTGGAAAATACCCTGATTCTGGGGAACATTGAGGACAGGAGGAGAAAGGGACAACAGAGGATGAGATGGTTGGATGGCATCACTGACTCAATAGATATGAGTTTGAGCCAACTCAAACTTCCCTGTGTTGGGAAGATCCCCTGGAGAGGGGAATGGTAACCCACTCCAGTATTCTTGCCTGGAAAATTCCATAGACAGAGGAACCTGGTGGGTTACATTCCATAGAGTCACAGAGAGTCTGACATGACCTAGTGACTAATACATACACACACACTTTTAACTGAAGGAAAATTGTTTTACAAAATTATGATGATTTCTGCCATATGTCTACATGAATCAGCCATGGGTATACATATCTACCCTCTCTCTTGAACTTCCCTCCTACCTCCACCCTATCCCACTTCTCTGGGTTGTCACAGAGCACCAGCTTGAGCTCTCTGAGTCACACAGCAAATTCCAACTGGCTATCCCACTGTATCTATTAAAATAGTGTTCTATCACCATCTTCTCATTGTTTTACTTAGGATGATAAAATTATCCCAGTTTTTCTAGGACTTTCCTGTTTTATTCTTGCAAACTCTTTAAATTTGGGCAGGTATGAATGTTGTCACATTGGCAGTGACCCTTAACATACTGTGCTCTTTGCCTGGAATGTTTTTTCTAGACTTTTTTTTTTTAATCATGCACTATCAAACCACTGCTGTGTAGGTATTTACTAAACTCCAAGAACTCTTTATACTCCCACACCTGTATTTCATAGATATAGCTTATAAATCTCTTGAACACTTGTTTCTTTCTTATGTTTCTATATCTAACTTTCCATCTGGCTGAGTTCAAATACTATGGCTTACCCTGAGAACTCCAGGGAGTGTTTCACAGAGAAAAATTATTTCACAAATGAATTTTATATGGAATGTAATTCATCAATTCATTATAGAATATATTCATATTTTACATGTATTAAAAAGTGTTTTGAAGCAATTTGGGGAGAGCAGGATGAACAAGTCATTTAATCTGTGTGAAAAGCTCTAGACTTGCAAGCATGTGCAGATGTATGATGAACTAAGAATCCGTAAATAGTACTGTATGTGATGAAAACCACTGTGTTTGATAACACACATTGCATAGAAGGGATAGTGAGGAATTACATCAAGAAATAGTTAGACACTGACTTTTCCTAAGTGACCCTAGTGGTAAACCTCCTGTCAATGCAAGAGACATAAGAGACATGGATTAGACCCCTGGGTTTGGAAGATCTCCTGGAGAAGAGCATGACAATCCACTCTCGTATTCTTGCCTAAAAAATCCCATGGACAGTGGAGTCTGGCGGACTACAATTCATAGGGTCACAAAGAGTAGGATGTGACTGAAGTGACTTAGCACACATGACTTTTATAAAAGAAGTTACAGCTTTCTGTAGGGAGAAAAACAAACAAGAGATGATCTATTTGAGCAAATCACCCATGCATTCTTTTCTCCCAAACAGGACCAGAGACTACACCTGAAAACATGTACATTTCCTATAAAGCACACACAAAAAATTAGGGAACAGTGAATTACTCTCATAGCCTTGCTGTGCCTGTAGTTAGTCACTCAGTCATGTGCAATCTTTGCAACCCTATGAACTACAGTCCATTAGGCTTCTCTGTCCATGGAATTCTCCAGGCAAGAATACTTCACCTTATAATCCAGGTAATGTAAAAATATATAAATTAGCAACCAAATTAATAATTGGGGTGTAGTGGACTGTGTTGAGTCAGATGGGATCCATTCTCTATTTTTTAGTTATAATTTGTCATAATTTATATTAGAAAAATATTTCCTGTAGCTCTGACTTGTTTTTGCATTTATCAAATTGATTCAGTAAGCTTTGAGTATCACATATCTGCCAGACAAATTACTGAGTACTGTAAAAACAAAGGTAATAAGAAAATATGCTAATTAAATGAATAGAGGTATAATAAAAATACACACTTATGAAGTACATCCATAGTACTCAACGATGATACACATGATGGCATGTAATTCTGTATGCATAGATAGTTTTTGAGATATTTATCACTGTACTTTTTATATTGTTGAAGAAACTAGAACATTGAAATTTAAATAACAATAAAATGTTTAAATAGCTATTAATTGGTAGAGCCAAAATTTGACCCAGATATTTGTTTCAAAGTCTGCCTACACACTTAATTACAAATATTTTATGTATAATAATGACTCTGAGCCTCTCAGCTGTGGGACTGAACCAGCACCTAAGTCTGCACTCAGTTGCTTAGTTGTGTCCAACTCTTTGCTGCCTCATGATCTGTAGCCCACCAGGTTTCTCTGACCATATAATTTTCTAGGCAAGAATATTGAGTAGGGTGCCATTTCCTATTCTAGGAGCTCTTTCCCATTCAGGGATCAAACTGGTGTCTCTTGTGTCTCCTGCATTGGCAGACAGATTCTTTACCACTAATGCCACCTGAAAAGCCCCATGTATAATAATAGGTATGTGTAATTAAAAAACTATTATTTTCAAGTGAGAAGCATATAAAATAGAAACAACTATGGAATACATTGAGGTATCAGTCAGCTAATCTAAATGAGTGAAATGAACTAGCTATGAATCAACAAATTATAATAGTACTAGACCTCACTGCAGAGGATTCAAGTGATCATGGTTTCAGTTCAGTTCAGTTAAGTCACTCAGTCGTGTCTGATTCTTTGTGACCCCATGAATTGCAGCACGCCAGGCCTCTCTGTCCATCACCAACTCCTGGAGTTCACCCAAACTCATGTCCATAGAGTTGGTGATGCCATCCAGCCATCTCATCCTCTGTCGTCCCCTTCTCCTCCTGCCCCCAATCCCTCCCAACATCAAAGTCTTTTCCAATGAGGCAACTCTTCACTTGAGGTGGCCAAAGGTTTAGACAATGGCAATTAAAGAAATACAGGCCTAAACTTACCAGAACTTCTAATTTTTCAAGAGAAGTCAGAAATTCAGATTTTTATATGAGCTCCTTTTACGTTTAACTGTAGGAAATTANGGCAACTCTTCACTTGAGGTGGCCAAAGGTTTAGACAATGGCAATTAAAGAAATACAGGCCTAAACTTACCAGAACTTCTAATTTTTCAAGAGAAGTCAGAAATTCAGATTTTTATATGAGCTCCTTTTACGTTTAACTGTAGGAAATTAATTAAAATTAAAGTGTCTCAAACAATATTAGAGAATGCATCTGTGATCCAGAGATAGTCCACAAATAACCAGATTGTTTCCTCTGAGATAAAAAACACAGGCATATGTATATGTATGTGCTTGCAGGAGGCATAGAGGTCAGAGAGTTTGGTCACATCTACTAACTTAAGAAATTATGGAATATCTGGAGTGTCACTTTCACGGAGGAGTGAAAAAAAATGTTACAAAGGTCACCGCAGGTAATTTTATGCAGATATTTTCTTTCCTGGAAAGTATCTAATACTGTCTAAGATGGAATATAAGAGGAGGCATAAGAAAGGATTGGACATAATTTTTTAAGTTCTTTAGTAATCCCTAAATTAAAAAAAAAAAGTATTTTCATAGTCTTCTGAATATTTCCCTATAGCTGCTGTTTGTTTTGATTTCAAATTTATAATTCCTGTCAACCCTTATCAAAGCAAAACTATGTGATATTTTTATTATTCTTACAGTTAGTCACACATGTGCCACCATCATTTAAATTACTTGGGATAAATAAAATTTTGAAATGTCATTTATAAAAAANAAGAGTGGTGTCATCTGCATATCTGAGGTTATTGCTATTTCTTTCAGCAATCTTGATTCCAGCTTGTGCTTCATCCAGCCCAGCGTTTCTCATGATATATTCTGCATATAAGTTAAGTAAACAGGGTGACAATATACAGCCTTGACGTACTCCTTTTCCTATTTGGAACCAGTCTGTTGTTCCATGTCCAGTTCTAACTGTTGCTTCCTGACCTGCATACAGATGTCTCAAGAGGCAGGTCAGGTGGTCTGGTATATCCATCTCTTTCAGAATTTTCCAGTTTATTGTGATCCACACAGTCAAAGGCTTTGACATAGTCAATAAAGCAGAAATAGATTTTTTTATGAAACTTTCTTATTTTTTCGACCATCCAGCAGATGTTGGCAATTTGATCATTGGTTCCTTGACCTTTTCTAAAACCTGCTTGAATGTCTGGAAGTTCACAGTTCACATTTTTCTGAAGACTGGCTTGGAGAATTTTGAGCATTTCTTTACTAGCATGTGAGATGAGTGCAATTGTGCCATAGTTTGACTGTTCTTTGGCATTGCCTTTCTTTGAGATTGGAATGAAAACTGACCTTTTCTAGTCCTGTGGCCATTTGAGTTTTCCAAATTTGCTGGCATATTGAGTTCAGCACTTTCAGAGCTTCATATTTTAGGATTTGAAATAGATCAGCTGGAATTCCATCACCTCCACTAGCTTTGTTCATAATGATGCTTCCGAAGGCCCACTTGACTTTGCATTCCAGGATGTCTGGCCCTAGGTGAGTGATCACACCATCATGACTATATGGGTTGTGAAGATCTTTTTCCTACACTTTTTCTTTGTATTTTTGCCACCTCTTCTTATTATCTTCTGCTTCTTTTAGGTTCATACCATTTCTGTCCTTTATTGTGCCCATCTTTGCATGAAATGTTCCCTTGGTATCTCTAATTTTCTTGAAGAGATCTCTAGTCTTTCCCATTCTATTATTTTCCTCTATTTCTTTGAACTCATCACTGAGGAAATCTTTCTTATCTCTCCTTGCTATTCTTTGGAATTCTGCAATCAAAAAAGGTATATCTTTCCTTCTATTCTTTGCTTTTTGCTTCTCTTCTTTTCACAGCTATTTGTAAGGCCTCCTCAGACAGCTATTTTGTCATTTTGAATTTTGTTTTTGGGGGGATGGTCTTGATCCCTGTCTCCTGTACAAAGTCATGAACCTCCATCCATAGTTCATTAGGCACTCTGTCTATCAGATCTAGTCCCCTATATTTATTTCTCACTTCCACTGTATTATCATAAGGGGCTTGATTTAAGTCATACCTGAATGGTCCAGTGGTTTTCCTCACTTTCTTCAATTAACTCTGAATTTAGCAATGAGGAGTTCATGTTTGGAGCCACGGTTAGCCCCGGTCTTATTTTTGTTGTCTGTATAGAGCTTCTCCATCTTTGGTTGCAAAGAATATAATCAATTTGATTTTGGTCTTGGCCATCTGGTGATGTCCACGTGTAGAGTCTTCTCTTGTGTTGTTGGAAGAGGGTGTTTGCTATGACCAGTGTGTTCTCTTGGCAAAACTCTTTTTGCTTTAACCCTGCTTCATTCTGTATTCCAAGGCCAAATTTGCCTGTTACTCCAGGTGTTTCTTGACTTCCTACTTTTGCATTTCAGTCCCCTATAATGAGAAGACATCTTTTGGGGGGTTAGGTCTAAAAGATCTTGTAGGTCTTCATAGAACCGTTCTACTTCAGCTTCTTCAGCATCACTGGTCAGGGTATAGATATGGATATCGTGATATTGAATGGTTTACCTTGGAAATGAACAGAAATCATTCTGTTGTTTTTAAGACTGCATCCAAGTACTGCATTTTGGACTCTTGTTAACTATGATGGCTACTCCATTTCTTCTAATGAATTCTCGCCCACAGTAGTAGATATAATGATCATCTGAGTTAAATTCACCCATTTCAGTCCATTTTAGTTCTCTGATTCCTAAAATGTCGACGTTCACCCTTGCCATCTCCTGTTTGACCACTTCCAATTTGCCTTGATTCATGGACCTAACATTCCATGTTCCTATGCAATATTGTTCTTTACAGCATTGTACCTTGCTTCTATCACCAGTCACATCCACACCTGGACATTGTTTTTGCTTTGGCTCCATCCCTTCATTTTTTTCTGGAGTTATTTCTCCACTGACCACCAGTAGCATATTGGTTGCCTATCCACCTGGAGAGTTCAGCTTTCAGTGTCCTATCTTTCTGCCTTTTCATACTGTCCATAAGGTTCTCAAGGTAGGACTACTGAAGTGGTTTCCCTTCTCCAGTGGACCACATTTTTTCAGAACTCTCCACTATTACCTGACTGTCTTGAGTGTCCCTATATGACATGACTTAATTTTTTACATTAGACAAGGCCATGGTCCATGTGATTAGACTGGCTACTCTTCTGTGATTGTAGTTTCAGTCTGTCTACATTCTGATGCCCTCTCTCAGTGCCTACTGTGTTAGTGGGGTTTCTCTTACCTTGGACATAGGGTGTCTCTTCACTGCTGCTCCAGCAAAGCATAGCTGCTGCCTCTTACCTTGGATGTGGGATATCTCTTCACAGGCCCCACTCCTGACCTTGGACCTGGGGTTTCTCCTCTCTGCTGCCACTCCTAACCTTGCACGTGGGGTATCTCCTCACAGCTGCTGCTCCTGACCGGATGCGGAGTGTCTCCTCATGGTTGCTGCTCTTGACCTTGGACGTGGGGTATATCCTCTCAGCCACTCACCTCTTTGGTGCTGCGCAGTCACTGGACAGACACCACGTGCCACTCCAGCGTCAAGTTTAGTGATTAACTTGTTGGGACACTTCCTTGGTGGATCAGATGATAAAGAATCTGCCAGAAAACCTGGATTCCATTCCTGAGTAGGGAAGATCCCCTGGAGAAGGAAATGTCTACCCACTTCAGTATCTTGCCTGGAGAATTCCACAGACAGTGGAGCCTGGTGGGCCCCAGTCCATGGGGCTGTGAATAGTCAGACATGACTGAGCAACTAACACTTGTAGAAAAAGCAATAGAATACAAGGATTAAAGTATAAGAAACTGATCCAATGTGGAGTCAGATTTGTCCTTCCCTATTACAATTACATTTCTCTGAGGAAATATTTTGGCATTTATAAATCACATCACTGAGAATCCTGTCTTTTTTATATATTTATAAGTTTATGTCTGAAGACATTGCTTCAACTGGGATATATAAGTAGAAATAAACTCACAATACAGTACAGAATAAATATCTAAATATGCTTAAGAGTGCAAAGAATTTTGTCATAATTTATCATGAGTTTTGAACAATAACAGTCTATAGGTTCAGAAGTACCCAAATTATAGCTTTTGTTTTTTCATTTTCTTCCACCATTATTTATCTTGGTATAATTCATATATTCAATAGATATTTATTGAGCATCTACTCTCAGCTAAGTTTTCAAGTGAGTGTTGGGAAAGTCAATAATTAACCCTACAGAAGTTTCATTTCTACTAGAGATACAAATAAGTCTTGTTAGATGTGAGAATAAAGCTAGGATAGGTTCAAGTTCAGAAGTACAGAATTTAATTGGGTACATGGGCAAAGAACCCTAGCTCACATATGTGGACAATAATTTGGATCAAGTAATGAATAGTTATCCTAAACTTATCTTGCATACAGAATATGAAACTTTGTAATGAGAATATGTCTTTGGTGACAAAAGCAATAATGGCATGTCAGTTTATAAATGACTGAAAACATAAAGTGAATTTCAAAAACCAGGAATTTCTAATAAAACATTGCTTTTCATTAAACTTTTTTTAATTAACATGACCAATAGTTTTCTTAACTCTATCATGAATCCTAGATGAAATCTGAAAGAAGAATAAAGTTATAACATATTTTAAAAATCACAAACAACATTTCTTTCAATCCTGCATATTATCTCCTGAGATCTCATTCAAGCACTAAGCAGAACTGACCCTACTCAGCTGCTAAGAATTGACAAGCTCACAGCTCAAGATGGTATGTCTTTAGAAAAATGATACTTTCTTATTATCTTTATATTCTTAGTATAAATGTCTCAATAAAGTTCTCCAAGTTTCCATCCTTCTCCTTGAAACTTCTCAGTTCTCCGCATAATTTTGAAGAATGGCTGTGTTAGATAGGCAGGCCAAAAGTCAAAATGTAAGAAAAAAAAATATTCCACTTGTCAGTGTGTCATTCTTATCAGCTTATGACCCTGCTGTTTAAGTGTTTTTGCTCTAGATTGTTAGATAGAATTTAAACAATAGATAAAGAAGAAAATGTTGAATAAATAGTATTATGTGTGCACAGTTAACCATTAACACAGATATTCTTGGGCACTTGGCTGCATTTTTATTACAGATTCCATTTTTAAAGGGACCTTCAAGCTGAAATTAGTTTTAGAATGCCTTACTGAGTGAGTAATAGTTGCTCAGTCATGCCTGACTCTTTGCAACCCCATGGACTGTAGCCTGCCAGGCTCCTCTGTCCATGGAATTCTCCAGGCAAGATTATTGGAGTGGATTGCCATTTCCTTCTCCATAGAATGCCTTAGCTTAAGGGTAAATATGCTTCATCTAATATAGTGTAGATAATTCTACGCAATTATAAAACATCAAATATGGACATATTATCTAGTCCTAATGCATTAATGCAATTCAAAACATATTTCATTTCATATATGAGCTTCAGATGATTGTTATGATGTTAAATAAAAGGAGATATTTAGAGATCATTGGAACACAAAGTCAGATGGAGATGTAGTTTTAGGTTCAGATTGAGGGAATGTTATATTATTTCAAAATGATTACTATTGTACTATTACAGGTATTACATAATATAAAAATACTTCTGTGATAGCAACAATTTCCAATACCAGATGTAGCAACATATTTGTGGGATTTCTATTATCTGTCCAAGTGGGTTCTTGTTGGATAGGGATTAGGATGGGGGCTGGGAGCTAGAAAGTTCCCCAGATCCATTAGAAAATATTAAGCAAACATAATCTTCTTTAAAAACATAGTTAAGTAAGACACCTTTACACCAAAGCCCCATTCCAGACATTTTCAATGCTGAATCTATAGCATTAATATTGATTACAGACTCATCTTTTTGTTGGAATTGCACTTCATAAAACCACAAGCAAAGTTTTATTGATCTAAGAAAATATATAGGAAATAAAATTATAACAAGAAAACTTCAATCATTTATATTTTCTTTTTTAAAATATAAATTTATTTATCTTAATTGGAGGCTAATTACTTTAAAATATTGTACTGGGTTTACCATACATTGACATGAATCTGCCATGGGCATACATGTGTTCCCCATTCTGAACCCCCTTCCCACCTCCCTCACCATATGTGTTACTTTCTTATCCTTCTATTCCATCAGGTCATATGCTTAGAAAATCAATTTTTTTTAAACAAAATTTCTGGTTTGAGAGAGGTGTTCCTCTCATGATTATACCTTATATTTAGTTATAAGTTCAGAAATCTTGGACACTTTGAAAACAACAGCAACAACAAAACCGTGCATTTCCATAGATTCTGTGCTTATTGGTAAAGGTTTGAATTCATCCTCGTGGGCCTGAAAGTTCTCTTATACAGAAAAAAAAAAAAAATGCATTAGGGATCCCTTTGGCCTTTTTAATGTGAAATGAGCTATTTTTATGGCACAGTCAAAGAGATGTTAAATATATTTTATATAAGTGTGACAAGTTGTTTTCATTGTGGGCATATTTGCATCTCTACAGATTACTGTATTACCTGAAAAAAGGCCTAAGAAATGGAATATGAAGAAGTCTTGTATGATCACCAACTTGAGATATGAAGAACGAACATGGGTCAGCCTGTTAATGAGGACAATTTCCACAGAGTTTGTCATTATTTTCCTGTGTCTGAGTGCATGAGAATTAAAATAAAGCATCATATTTTGTCTACACTGAATGAAAATATACAATGACTGAAACTAAGCTAGTACTGATCAACATCATCTGATATATATATTTAATTTCTAAATATTGCCAAATGTGTCCATCTATAATATTTCAACAATATGAGGCAATTATGACTAGGCATCTTTCTTTTTTGAGTGATTAAAGGAGATCAACCCTGGGATTTCTTTGGAGGGAATGATGCTGAAGCTGAAACTCCAGTACTTTGGCTACCTCATGAGAAGAGTTGACTCATTGGAAAAGACTCTGATGCTGGGAGGGATTGGGGGCAGGAGGAGAAAGGGATAGCCAAGGATGAGATGGCTGGATGGCATCACAGACCTGACAGACATGAGTCTGAGAGAACTCCAGGAGATGGTGATGGACAGGGAGGCCTGGCGTGCTACGATTCATGGGGTCACAAAGAGTTGGACACAACTGAGCAACTAAACTGAACTGAACTGATTAGAGTAAAAAGCAAATGAAAAATAAATTCCCATTCTGCTTTAGCAGCTTTGTGGAAAATGGCCAGAGGGAGTCTACTAAGATTTGTTATATGGGAACAAAGTACATAGGCAGAAGTCAATGACTATGCAATAAAATGTTAATCCTAGAACAGAGAGGAGGAATAGGTATTGGGTTGCTCATCAACTTCATGAGCATACTGAAGCCAAAATCAAAACCTCAGAATTTCTATAGGCAAGAGCCTTCCCAGGTTATAATGATACCAAGCCACAATCCAAGGGTGTCACTAGTATTACGTCCATTGTTAGCTCTGGAACATGATATTTTGACTTGTGACCAGCGGTAAAGTATAAAGAAGGGTAATTAATGTCTATCTATAGTTTATGTTTATATCACATGATAAATTGGTCTAAAACTAACTTCAAAGTCATAGAAGCAAAACTATCTATAGTGGATGTCATTTTGTAAGGAGCTGAAGAGTGAGAAAAAATATTGCCATTACTATTTCTTATTCTCCTTGAATTTCATAAATAGTTACGTATGTGTCTAAAAAGAAGGTCAGCACGGTCAGTGAAAGTGTCTATCACCTTTAGATGGAATTAGTGGGTTGATGATGCATTGGAGAAGGAAATGGCAACCTATTCCAGCGTTCTTGTTTGGAGAATCCCAGGGACAGGGTAGCCTGGTAGGCTGGCATCTGTGGGGTCGCACAGAGTTGGACATGACTGAAGCGACAAAGCAGCAGCAGGAGCAGCAGCAGCAGTGGTTTGATCAGATCAGTCTTGTTGGCGATGAACATATGCAGCTCATGGACAGATATTTAGGTGAGAGGTGGCTGAAAACTATAAAACACAATCAGGAACATCTAGGGCTTAATATTTAGTACCTATTTTAAATAATTGTTACATAATAAAAATTAATTCAAGTATGTTATGAAGCACAAACCATAAGAGTTTTGCATATCAAATTCTTACATCAATTTTTACAAATGAATATATTACACGTTTTTGAATCTTTATTAGGTCAATATTAAAGTATTATAAGCATTTTTTTCCTGACAAATACTAATTATGCAGTGTGAATAATGGTTACATAATTATTTATATGAATTCTAGCCAAATCCTCAGATTTCACTGGAATTGTGTATACATTAAAATATAAATTTAAAAAAGTGGGAGGAAGTACCATGTGTTTGGTGGTAGGACCAAAACACTGAAATTTCCAATCATCATTTTTCCCCATAGTCTCCCCCTTCAGATTAACCAAAATTTTTGTTAATGGCTCCTTGAAAATAGGTATTCTACTTCAGTTTTCAAGTTTCCTCATTGGAAAGTTTGAAGGACGCTGGGTTTCATAATACCAAAAGGAAAGAAAATCAAATATAGCCATTACTGCCATCTAAGATTAGGTTTAACATCCACTATCTGGCTCCCTCCCAATCTAGCTCCTATTGTTCAAAGTGGAGTCAGCTGGTCCAATCAATTTATTTGAGAAATGCTTTATTATATTATTTTAAAATAAATCAGTAAATATAGTTAGGAGAATTTGACTTGTTTTTTAAAGATTTCTCAGATTACTTAATTATTCTGATGTAGCTCATAAATATATAAAAGGGAAAAAAATGTAGGTGCTATTTCCCCAAATTATTTCCTTATTAGACTCTGTTTTCCCATTTTTAAGGATTTTTCTAAAAATATCCTTAAGGTTAATGATCTGTGAAACAAACTTTTGAATGCCATGCCATAGGTAAATATCAAGTCTGTAGTAAGTTATCTCTCTTTCTTTCTCTCCTTCCCTCCTTCCTCTCTATTTATCTGATATCATGTCCAGTAATTTAATAATTTGAATCCAGGTAACGATCAAGATCATAATATTATGGATACCAGCTCCCTGTGAACTTCAAAGTGTTCACACAATGAAAAAAGTGTTCACTTTTACCCCATCTCCAGAAAGGATGTTACAAGATGACATCATTTAGTTATATTGCTTTGGAAGAGCCCCAGCATTTAAAAACTTTGTAGGGACTGTATGTCATCCAACTTCCCAGTAAGGATTCCCCATGAGTTTCAAATTTGTGATTTATTAGGAAAATTAATGTGGATATCATTCAGTGGATTCCTGGAAATTCTGCAGAGAAGTTTAAGCATATCCCCAGGTCAGTAGGTACCCAATATGCTACTGAAGATCAGTGGAAAAATAACTCCAGAAAGAAAGAAGGGATGGAACCAAAGCAAAAACAACACCTAGTTGTGGTTAGAAGCAAGATCCTATGCTATAAAGAGCAATATTGTAACCTGGAATGTTAGGTCCATGAATCAAGGCAAATTGGAAGTGGTCAAACAGGATATGGCAAGAATGAACATCAACATTCTAGGAATCACCAAACTAAAATGGACTGGAATGGGGGAATACAATTCAGATCACCATTAAATCTACTACTGTGGGCAGGAATCCCTTAAAAGAAATGGAATAGTCATCATAGTTAACAAAAGAGTCCAAAATGCAGTACTTGGATGTGATCTCAAAAACGACAGAATGATCTCTGTTCATTTCCAAGGCAAGCCATTCAAAATCACGGTAATCCAAATATATGCCCTGACCAGTAACGCTGAAGAAGTTGAAGTTGAACAATTCTATGAAGACCTACAAGACTTTTAGAACTAACAACCGCAAAAATTTCCTTTTCATTATAGTGGACTGGAATGCAGAAGTAGGAAGTCAAGAAACACCTAGAGTAACAAGAACTTCGGAGTACAGAATGAAGCAGGGCAAAGGCTAGTAGAGTTTTGTCAAGAGAACCCACTGGTGATAGCAAACACCTTCTTCCAACAACACAAGAGAAGACTCTACACATGGACATCACCAGATGGTCAACACNGTATTAGTGTGGGTAGCCTTTTCCTTCTCCAGGGGATCTTCCCAGCCCAGGGATTGAACCCAGGTCTTCTGCATTGCAGGCAGATTCTTTACCAGCTGAGCCACAAGGGAAGCCCAAGAATACTGGAGTGGGTAGCCTATCCCTTCTCCAGTGGATCCTCCTGACCCAGGAATCAAACCCAGGTCTTCTGTATTTCGGGCAGGTTCTTTACCAGCTGAACTCTGGGCTCTATAGCACAGGCTGAATGGTTGTAGCACATGGGCTTGGTATGTGGGATCTTCTTGGATCAGGGATTGAACCCATGTGTCCTGCATTGACAGGTAGTTTCCTAACCACTGAACCAACAGGGAAGACCCTAACCTGCAAATTCCTGTGGCATAATAGTAATAGAAAGATTTACTTCTCACTACTTTACCAATCTAATTCAGCTGAGGACATTGTTAGTCAGTCAGGATCTCAGGATAACAGAGGATCCACCATCTTTTAATACTAATATCCTAACACACAACAATATCCCTGACAGTGGAAGAGAGAGCAAGAAAGTCATGTCTGTTCTTCATTGCCTGGAACAAGGAATATGTATTCTTTTTTTAAAAAATTAAAAGGTCTATATTTAGGCAACCCAATTTAATTTGAGACCCAGTATGACCAATATTATATATATCTGCCCACTTCTTACATTTATATAGCCTTAGAAAATGTGTCTCTATGTTTTCTTCCATTTTTTTCTTTAATAAAATCATTTTTGACCAAGAATTTTTATGCCTATTTTGAAGAAAAAATGTTGCATTCTCATAAATTTTAAGTTTCAAGTTCAAGATCACAAAGTAAGAAAGGAATAGATTTAGATAGATCTATGCAGGGTGGATGGCAACCCACTCCAATATTCTTGCCTGGAGAATCCCATGGACAGAGGATCCTGGCTGGTTACAGTCCATAGGGTTGCAAAGAGTCAGACATAACTGAAGCGACTTAGCATGCACACATACACCTCAAAACCAGGACTATTTTCTGTTGAAATAAATCTACTTCTCCTTCCATTATACTATATCTAAAATCCCATGGATGGAGGAGCCTGATAGGCTACCCTAACCCTAACCCTAACCCTAACCCTAACAGTCCAAGGGGTCGCAAAGAGTCGGACACAACTGAGCAGTTTCACTCACTCACTCACTCACTCACTCATCGTACTTTAAGTCTGATCATTAAACATATGTAGAACCATAGATTTTATGAAGCTTGATGAGACCTTTCGAATAATCTAGTCACCCTCATTTTACAGATGAAAATACCAAAGGCAAGAAAGGTTAAGTGACTTACCTATTGTACTCACTTGCTGACTTCCACTCATCTAACTTCAATATCCATGCTTGTCCTGCTACTTCACAGTAACAGTAGGTTAAGAGCTATGAGGCATAACACACTCAGTGTATATATATATATATATATATATATATATAGTCAAAAGAGGTTTTATAACTGATGTATTGTCTAACATCCTCTCTAGCTTGGTTGGAGATCTTCATTCACATTTTATGGGATTTCCATTATTACTTTCTGCCAAGGTTACGGACCAAATTAACGTGAAAACATGCTGTTCTTCTCTTCCTCTATCCTTACACACCTCAGAAGCCTCTGCCCTAGAGTTAGCAGCTTGCATGCCCATTTCTGTTTCAAATTGGCTCCTCAGCAAGAATTGATTCATCAGTGGTGATATTTCTAGGATTTGAGCTTGCTAATAAGTTGGCAACCCAGTCTTTTTATAAGACAGCTTTCCTAAAGAGCTTATAACATGGAAGGCAGGAATAGGTGTTTACACAAGGCATGTTTTGAAAAATATCTACTTGTTCCCTTTTATCATTCCAGTACCAAAGTCTTCTCAAGTTCAGGCTCATTGCAAATTCTTGGCTCCTGGTATATACAGAGTTATATTAAGAAAGCTAAAATTCTCTACCTGAAAATTCAAATGCTCGAATTCCAGTATTCTTCAAGTGTAACTTTGTTTCAATTAAGGATGCTGAGGATGACATATCCAGAATGAAGACTCATTTTCTCACTTTCTCTTTTTTTCACTTTTCCATGATTAACTCCTTCTTACTTAGATCTATTAAAATCTCACCTTTGAGAAAAAACTGATNAAGTGTAACTTTGTTTCAATTAAGGATGCTGAGGATGACATATCCAGAATGAAGACTCATTTTCTCACTTTCTCTTTTTTTCACTTTTCCATGATTAACTCCTTCTTACTTAGATCTATTAAAATCTCACCTTTGAGAAAAAACTGATGCATAATTTGCAATTTTTCTCATGAACTTTTTCAGTTATATCAAGCTAATACTTACAGTGTATTGAAAAATAACAAGAAATTTCTACATCAGTTTTTAAGGATATCAGTAGTACACGTAAGAGGCACAGAAAACAACACTTTTTTTTTTCACAGAAAGCATAGAAACAATTATACAAGTAAGAAATTTGAAAACAATTAGTGATATCTGTTGAAAATTTAATGTACCAAATATTTGCTATGGGTAAAACTTGATATCTAGTCTTTAGTGAGGATTTTAGTGGCTTTATAATCTACCTTAGTTCTACTGGACATTACTTCATAGAAGTAATATATTATTATCCTTACTGGGATAATAATGCAAATCCATTATTTGCAGTATATAAAAGTCATTTTTCTAGAATTAATGTTACTTACTATTGGGAGGTCTTTTCCACATCTTTAGAAACCATATCATAGTTATATTTGGGAAAGTTCAGTTAACTTAAGTAGTGTACAAGACAGTGTTTCCTAAAGGATGACTATGTATACAATTAGCAATGGCTCAGACAGTAAAGAATCTGGCTGTAGTGCAGGAGATCCAGTATCAGTCCTTGGGTTGGGAAGATCCCCTGGAGAAGAGAATGCTTACCCACTCTAGTATTCTTGCCTGAAGAATTCCAAGGACAGAGGAGCTGGGCAGACTGCAATCCATGGAGTTGCAAACAATCATACTTGACTGAGGGACTAACACTTTCACTAAACTTTTTCATATTTTTTGTAGGTGTTACACATGGATATTTTAAATTATTAATTATCATTCTGAATTGATTTTACATGTATTAAAAAATAGTAATATACAGTGTTAGGGTTGTGGCAGGTGATTACCAGGTTAAAAAAAAAAACTGTTTAATAAAAGAAATATAAAGATTGTGGATGAAGTTTTAAAAATGGAATGATGAAGCACACAGGGTTAAGCAGGAGAGAGAGTCATTCCTACCCTCAGGCTGAAGAGGCAAGTGGAAGGGAAGACAGACAGATCAATGGCTGTAGAAGGGAGCTGTGGCCTGGGGTGTAGAGAACTGGCCATTGACTTCTTGGGAACCCATAAAGCAAACCAGGACAATAAGTAGTCAGATCTTGCCTTTTTCCCACCTCTGCTCTCCAAAAGCTGAAGTCATACAAAAACTGGAGAAAGAGGGGGTTTGACTGACATAGTCCATGACTACAGAGAAATGTAGAAAACAGTAGAGAGCTAATTAATATTATCTCAATTTGCCTTCTGAGCAAATATTCTTAGTTAGCTCTCTATACATATAAAGGAATCTTTATTAGTATAGTCAGAAAACAAATTTTATTATATAGTTATAGTCAGAACTATATAACTATTATACTAGTTATAGTTAGAAAGCAAACTTTTTTCTAAACATTTCATTGAAAACTGAATGTGAAATCACACACACACAAAAATGTGTGTGTTTATGAGTTATTTAAAATGTGGTGGTGGGAATATTTTTATAATTCCTTTTTAAATTGTCAAATAACACATGGAAAATCATAAACAGGGTGTAGATCTTTGACTTGATTACATCTTTGCTTCCTTATAACCCTTTCCTCCCCTGAAATTTACTAATTTATATATAGGTCACTTTGCACAACAAAATTATAGAAAATACATAATTTTCCAGCACCTATGGAAAAGTTATAAAGATGCATTACATGTTTTGGATAACTATACAGTGTGATTTGCTCAAACTGTTTTCTGGAGAGTTGGCTGGTTAACATCTCTTTCACAATCAAAAGTGTAACCAATCAGAAATTAAGTAATATTATCACCTTATACTGACTGAAGGGAGAAGGCAATGGCACCCACTCCAGTACTCCTGCCTGGAAAATCCCATGGATGGAGGAGTCTGGTGGGCTGCATTCCATGGGGTTGCTGAGGGTCGGACACGACTGAGCGACCTCACTTTTCACTTTCATGCATTGGATAAGGAAATGGCAACCCACTCCAGTGTTCTTGCTTGGAGAATCCCAGGGATGGTGGAGTCTGGTGAGCTGTCGTCTATGGGGTCACACAGAATCGGACACGACTGAAGTGACTTAGCAGCAGCAGCATACTGACTGAAAAGTGTAGTAGGTTTAATTTTGTTTTTTCAAATATCTAGGCCACACTCTCTAACCATGATTCAGGGAATGCAGAAATTGATAAAATATAATTTAAAGTTTTCTTGTAAATAAATACTCAAATAAAATTTTTAAAATAATAAAAAATAAAATCCTAAATTCTGAAAGTTAGTTAACACTTCTAAATTACAGATAGTTTGAGGGGGAAAAAATCACAGTGAAAGTTAGCAAGTATTTTGGAATAAATGATAAAAATATCATATGTCAAAACAACTATTGTTTGTTTTTAGTGACTAAGCATGATCAACTCTTTCATGACCCTAGGGACTGTAGCCTGCCAGGCTTCTCTGTCCATGGGATTTTCCAGGTAAGAATACTGGAGTGCATTTCCGTTTGTGTCTCCAGGGAATCTTCTTGACCTGGGGATCTAACCTGCATCTTCTGTAGCAGCAGGTGGATTCTTTACCACAGGGCCACCAGGGAAACTTAGAAATAAGGCAGAATTTAAGAGGAATACATAGTCATAAAGCTTATACAGGTAACTATAAAAGTAAAATTATAGATTAAAATTCATTCAAGAAATTAGAAAAAACTGCTATAGAAAATGTTATAAAAGCAAGAAAAATTAAGAACGGAGTGCAAAGAAATAACAGAGGATAAAAGAGTTGGCACAGAATTTAGTACAGGAATGAAAAGGAAAAAGTACGATATTCCAAACATTAAAAGTGCTTTAAAATAGAAAATTTTAGAGACCATAAAGCATTTTGGATATTTAAATTAATATACAAAAACAATTGAAATTTTAAGATTCTAAAATATATAAATTTATCATTAAATCAGTGGACACAAATATTTCCATGAAATAATTTATAGCTGATAAGATTTCACCAGTAAGGTTTTCCAAACTTGCAAAAACAATTTATTTCCAATGTTATAAAAACAATTTAAAATTAAAACATTGAGTCCTTTTCAAACTCATTTTAGGCTACCTTGATATTAAAACTTGATGCAAAGGCCCCAAGTAGTGTATTAATAAATAGTTATAGAAATACATATAAGGATATTATATCATAATCAAATGTATCTGATGAGGGCAAAGTTAATTTAACATTAGAAAATTAAAGTTTAGCCATATTAAAGACTAAGGAGTTAAAAAAATGAAATAGCCTTTGGAATTGATGCTATAAAATATTTTAAAATTAAATAAGTATTCATGCTTATTCTTTTTAAAAAGTGAAAACCTGACTTTTTCAAAAAATGATAGAAAGTATCCTCAAAAATTATAACAAATAGTATTTAATGGTAAAATGTGCAAACCTTTCTTTTTCATATCCAGTTTAAAGCCCAAATATCTGCTCTTACCATTTTTATTCAACATTTTACTTCAAAATATAGCCAATACAGTAAATTTAAGCAATTAAAATAAATATTATAGAAGTTTGAAAGGAAGAAATAGGCCTTTAATGTTCATAGGTGATAATAATTCATACATAGAAATTCCCAAAGCAACTAATAGATAATATTAGAATTAATGACTGAACTCAAAAGTATTGCTGGGCATAAAAGAGTAAAGAATTTCCCAAAAGAATCCTATATTCCAGCATTACTAGAAAATAAATGGCTAGAAAAATAATTTTTTTATAATGACACCATTACCATTGTTGCAAAATAATTGAGTATTATTAAGGCCTTTATAAGAAAACTGCAAAAATATTTAGAAAAATTTTTTAAATAAAAAAATTTTATGAATTGAAATATTCATTAAGTGTGTTATTGGAAAAATTGTCATAATTCAGTATGTAACTTGATTGTACTATACATTAAAATAAATATACCAGTATTTTGGGCACCTTGGAATGCTGATTTTAAGTTTTATTTCAAGTACAGAAGAGCAAGAATAGCCCAAGATATACATAAAGAAGATCAAATAAAAAGACCTGCCCTATCAACATACATTGAGTAACTAAGTATGTGAGACAGAGCTATAAAGATTTTAAGAGATAATAAAATATACAAAAATATTTTCATAACCTCACTCTGAAAAAAGATTTCTTAAGCAGGGCAAAAAACATTAACCATACATAAAAGGATTATGATGTATGTTACAAAATCTGATTATGTTACAAGTAAGCACTTTTGGCGGAGAAGTCAATGGCATCCCACTCCAGTGCTCTTGCCTGGAAACTCCCATGGATGGAGAAGGCTGGTAGGCTGAAGTCCATGGGGTCGCTGAGTCAGACACGACTGAGCGACTTCACTTTCACTTTTCACTTTCATGCATTGGAGAAGGAAATGGCAACCCACTCCAGTGTTCTTGCCTGGAGAATCCCAGGGATGACGGAGCCCAATGGGCTGCCATCTGTGGGATCGCACAGAGTCGGACACGACTGAAGTGACTTAGCAGCAGCAAGCACTTTTGGTAAAAATCATTACAAAGGAAGTTAAAAGACCTGATAATACATATGGTGGGAGAAGACAAATATTGAAATATAAAATGATTCTCATGAAAAGACAAAAGAATCCTTTTAAAAAGAGGGGCAGAAAACTTGACCAATCACTTCACAACAAAGGGGACATATAAAAGGCCACTGAAGGTATAAACATACGTCCATTCTCATTTATGATCTGATAAATACATACTGAGGCTTCCAAGATAGCCCTAGTGATAAAGAACTCACCTGTGAATGCAAGAGATATAAGGGACCTGTGTTCAAACCCTGGGTTGGGAAGATCCTTTGGAGGATGAAATAGCAACCCACTCCAGTATTCTTGCCTGGAGATTCCCATGGACTGAGGAGCCCAGTGAACTATATAGTCCATAGGGTCACAAAGAATCAGACACAACTGAAGCGACTTAAACACAAATACATATTGCAACCACAATGTAAAACCTTTACAAACAATTTTAAGAAGTTTGAAAATACCAAGTGTTGATGAGAATGCAAAGGTACCAAAAATTTACAGGTTCCAATTCTTTGCTCCTCCCTATATACATGTCAGAATGACCTGACAGAATGTAGTCCACTGGAGAAGGGAATGGCAAACCACTTCAGTATTCTTGCCTTGAGAATCCCATGAACAGTATAAAAGGCAAAATGATAGGATAATGAAAGAGGAACTCCCCAGGTCAGTAGGTGCCCAACACACTACTGGAGATCAGTGGAGAAATAACTCCAGAAAAAATGAAGGGATGGAGCCAAAGCAAAAATAATACCCAGTTGTGGATGTGACTGGTGATAGAAGCAAGGTCCGATGCTATAAAGAGCAATATTGTATAGGAACCTGGAATGTCAGGTCCATGAATTAAGGCAAATTGGAAGTGGTCAAACAAGAGATGGCAAGAGTGAACGTCGACATTCTAGGAATCAGTGAACTAAAATGGACTGGAATGGG
>SJYV01047757.1:490037-504753 GCA_006410875.1 Neotragus pygmaeus | reverse complement strand
TCCTTCCAAAGAAATCCCAGGGCTGATCTCCTTTAGAATGAACTGGTTGGATTTCCTTGCAGTCCAAGGGACTCTCAAGAGTCTTCTCCAACACCACAGTTCAAAAGCATCAATTCTTCAGTGCTCAGCCTTCTTCACAGTCCAACTCTCACATCAATACATAACCACAGGAAAAACCATAGCCTTGACTAGATGGACCTTAGTCAGCAAAGTAATTTCTCTGCTTTTGAATTTACTATCTAGGTTGGTCATAACTTTCCTTCCAAGGAGTAAGCGTCTTCTAATTTGATGGCTGCAGTCACCATCTGCAGTGATTCTGGAGTCCCCCTCCCCCCCAAAAAAGGCTGACACTGTTTCCACTCTTTCCCCATCTATTTCCCATGAAGTGATGGGACCAGATACCAATATCTTCGTTTTCTGAATGTTGAGCTTTAAGCCAATTTTTTCACTCTCCTCTTTCACTTTCATCAAGTGGCTCTTTAGTTGTTCTTCACTTTCTGCCATAAGGGTGGTGTCATCTGCATATCTGAGGTTATTGATATTTCTCCCAGCAATCTTGATTCCAGCTTGTGTTTCTTCCAGTCCAGCGTTTCTCATGACGTACTCTGCATATAAGTTAAATAAGCAGGGTGACAATATACAGCCTTGATGTACTCCTTTTCCTGTTTGAAACCAGTCTGTTGTTCCATGTCCAGTTCTAACTGTTGCTTCCTGACCTGCATACAGATTTCTCAAGAGGCAGGTCACCTTAGAAATACTAATTTCTATTCCTCATATCAACATGGTTGATAGTGAGTGGAAGTCTTACTGCAATGCAGAACAAAGTCAGAGGATTAAATTGTATTGGGGAACCAATCCCAGGCATCCAATATGTAAACATGGAGAGTAGAATTTGTTGTCAAGTCTGTTGAAGCATGGGCCTTCCCAGGTGGCTCTGTGATAAGAACACACCTGCCAATGCAAGGAGACATGAGATATGCCATTTCAATCCCTTGGTCAGGAAGATCCCCTGGAGGAGGCATTGACAACCCACTCCAGTATTCTTGTTGGAGAATCCCATGCACAGAGGAGTCTGATGGGCTACAGTCCATGGGGTTGAAGAATTGGGCATGACTGAAGCAACTTAGAATGCGTGCATGCACTGTTGAAAAACAAGGGAGGAAAACACTTTTTTTTTTGAGAACTCTTCATTTTATTTTATTTTTTTCATTAGACTGAACTTTATTCTTTATTTTTATTATTTTAATATATATTTATTTTAATTGGAGGCTAATTACTTTACAATATTGTATTGGTTTTTCTATACATCATCATGAATCTGCCACAGTTGTACATGTGTTCCCCACTTTAGGTGGAATACCAAGTGGATTAATGGAAGAAAAATGTTTAAAAAGGAATAAATTTAAAAAGAGATAATGTTTCAAAGCTATAATTCATATAAATGCAGGCAACTTTTCAGTTCAGTTCATTTCAGTTGCTCAGTCGTGTCTGACTCTTTGCGAACCCATGAACTGCAGCACGCCAGGCCTCCCTGTTCATCACCATCTTCGAGAGTTCACTCAAACTCACGTCCATCGCATCGGTGATGCCATCCAGCCATCTCATCCCCTGTTGTCCCTTTCTCCTCCTGCCCCCAATCCCTCCCAGTATCAGAATCTTTTCCAATGATTCAACTCTTCCCATGACGTGGCCAAAGTACTGGAGTTTAGCTTTAGCATCATTCCTTCCAAAGAACACCCAGAACTGATCTCCTTTAAAGTGGACTGGATGGATCTCCTTGCAGTCCAAGGGACTCTCAAAAGTCTTCTCCAACACCACAGTTCAAAAGNTTTACTCAAACTCACGTCCATCGAGTCGGTGATGCCATCCAGCCATCTCATCCTCGATCATCCCCTTCTCCTCCTGCCCCCAATCCCTCCCAGCATCAGAATCTTTTCCAATGAGTCAACTCTTTGCATGAGGTGGCCAAAGTACTGGAGTTTCAGTTTTAGCATCATTCCTTCCAAAGAACACCCAGGACTGATCTCCTTTAGAATGGACTGGTTGGATCTCCTTGCAGTCCAAGGGACTCTCAAGAGTCTTCTCCAACACCACAGTTCAAAAGCATCAGTTCTTGGGTGCTCAGCTTTCTTCACAGTCCAACTCTCACATCCATACATGACCACTGGAAAAACCATAGCCTTGACTAGACGGACCTTTGTTGGAAAAGTAATGTCTCTGCTTTTGAATATGCTATATTAGCAATAGGTAAATTAAGTTATGAAAATGACTTGCAAGATACTCAAATTTAATACAAATAAGTGCAGAAAATGTTAAAAAGAATTGCAAAATTTGTATGCTGAAAACTACAAAACATGGTTGTAAGAAATTAAAAATCTCATCAAATTAAACCACATATTGTTTTTAATGGATGGAAGGACTTAATATCTTAGGGCAGTAATACTCCCTCTGATGATGAACAGATTCAATGCAATTCTTATAAAAGTTTGAACTGCTTTTTTTTTATATAGAAGTTTATAACCTGACCCTAAAATTCACATGAAAACGGAAGAGGCACAGAACCCAGAATAGTGAAAACAATAATGAAAACTGGAGAAAACTGGAGAACTCACACCTCTCAATTTCAAAATGACCACAAAGCCTGTACTCTTTGTCTGCATCTCCACTGCTGCCCTACAAATAGGTTCATCAGTACCATCTTTCTAAACTCCATACACATGTGTTAATGTACAATATTTGTCTTTCTCTTTCTGACTTACTTCACTCTGTGTAATAGGCCCTAGGTTCATCCACTAATTAGGAATGACTGAAATGCATTATTTTTTATAGTTGAGTAATATTCCATTGTATATATGTACCACATTTCTGTCTCCATTCATCTGTTGATGGATACCTAGGTTGGTTTGTAGCTATTGTCTTAGCTATTGTATACAGTGCTGTAATGAACATTCGGGTACATGTGTCTCTTTCAATTATGGTTTACTCTCAGAGAAGGCAATGGCACCCCACTCCAGTACTCTTGCCTGGAAAATCCCATGGATGGAGAAGCCTGGTATGCTGCAGTCCGTGGGATCGCTAAGAGTTGGACAGGACTGAGCAGCTTCAGTTCCACTTTCACTTGCATGCATTGGAGAGGGAAACGGCAACCCACTCCAGTGTTCTTGCCTGGAGAATCCCAGGGACGGGGAACCTGGTGGGCTGCCATCTATGGGGTCGCACAAAGTCGGACACGACTGACGTGACTTAGCAGCAGCAGCAGCAACAGCAGCAGCAGCAGCAGCAGGGTATATCTTCAGTAGGCAGACTGTTGGATCATATGGTAGCTCTATGTCTAGTTTTTTGAGGAATCTCCAAACTGTTCCCCATAGTGACTGATACAGTGGGAGAAGGAGGAGGTGGGATGAATTGAGAGAATAGCATGGAAACATATACATTACTGTATGTAAAACAGACAGCAAGTGGGAATTTTCTGGGTGGCACAGTGAGCTCAAACCAGTGCTTTGTGACAACATAGTAGAAGGGTGGGTTGGGGAGGGAGACGTGAGGGGGGTTTAGGAGGGAGGGGACATATGTATACCTATGGCTGACTCATGTTGATATATGGCAGAAATCAACACAATATTGTAAAGCAATTATCCTCCAATTAAAAAATGAGCAAAAAGCTATAATAAATATAACAGTGTGATCCTAGAATAAATATAGAAATAAAATAGAATTAAGAGCCTTGTTAAAACAAAAAACACTAACACTGATTTTGACAAAGGTGCCAAGACAATTCAATGGAGATAGAATAGTCTTTGCAACAAATAATACTGGGGCAACTTGATATCCACATGCAGAATAATTTATTTGGATCTCGATTTTGCCATTACAAAATTTTACTGCAAATGGATCAAAGATCTAAATATAAGAGCTAAAACTATAGAGCTCTCAGAAGAAAACATGGTGTAAATTTTCATGACCTGAATTAGACAATATTTTTTTAAACACATGATGCCAAAAGCATAAGTGATGAAAGAAAAGACAATAGAGAAATAAGAGTTTATTAAAATTATTTAAAATGTAGGTTAAAAATCACTAATTAGAAAGTGAAAAGACAACTCACAAAATGGAAGAAAATACTTGCAAACCATACACCTGATAAACATCTAGTATCCAAAATATATAAAAAAATCTTATAACCCAACAAAAAGACAAACAGCCCAATTTTAAAAACAAAGTGTCTGAACAGACATTTCTCCAAATGGCCAATAAGCATATGAAAAGATGCTCAATATCAGTAGTCATCAAAGAAATCCAAATCAAAACTGCAGAGATGTACCACTTTATACTCTCTAGGGTAACTAAAATCTAAAAACAAAAAAGTAGACAATGATAAGTGTTTGCAAGAATGTCGAGGAATTGGTACCCTTATACGTCATTGCTGATGGGAATGTCAAATGAGGAGTCCATTGGGAAAAGAGCATGGCAGTTCCTGAAAGATGAAATGTACAATTTTATGTAAATGAGGGGAGGGATAGGTAGTGAGTGGCAACAGCTATGAAGTTTTGTCTTGCCTTGAGTGAGAATAATTTCTCAAATTAGATAGTGGTGATGGTTGCATAATTCTGTAAATATACTAAAATATATTCACTGAACAATATGCTTTGAATATTGAAAGTGGAACATTGAAAGAAAATCAATTCACTTTCAATATGTTTTGAAATGACAAGTTTTATTATATGCAAATTGTATATCAAAAGGTCTTCCCAGGTGGTGCTAGTGGTAGAATCCACCTGCCAGGGCAGGAGACGTAAGAGACACAGGTTTGATCCCTGTGTTGGGAAAATCCTCTAGAGAAGGGCACGGCAACCCACTCCAGTATTCTTGCTGAGATAATCAGAGGACCCTGGCAGGTTACAGTCCATGGGATTGCAAAGAGTCAGACACTACTAAAGAGACTTTTCATGCATCCACACATATATCAATAACAAATATATTTCCCATTTCAGAAAACACTACTCATATGTTCACACACACTTTTCTAATTAAATATAGTTTCAATCTCTTGGGGAATAAAACAAATCAAAGGATCATCTGTTAGATGATGAACACATTTGGAAAATGAATAGTACATGAATTCTAAAAGCCACAATTATGTATTTCTTTTTCACTCTCTAATTACCCTCTTTATGAGGAACTATATGGAAACAGTATGTGAACTCTTGTGGATAAAACTTTAAGGGAAACATATTATATATGTCTGAGTTGTTGGCATTCATGAGATGTATGTGTAAACACACACATATCTTTTTAACTACCTAAGGTAACACAACCCTGGGATTTCTTTGGAAGGAATGATGCTAAAGCTGAAACTCCAGTACTTTGGCCACCTCATGAGAAGAGTTGACTCATTGGAAAAAATTCTGATGCTGGGTGTGATTGGGGGCAAGAGGAGAAGGGGACGACCGAGGATGAGATGGGTGGATGGCATCACGGACTCAATGGATGTGAGTCTGAGTGAACTCCAGGAGATGGTGATGGACAGAGAGGCCTGGTGTGCTGCGATTCACGGGGTCACAAAGAGTTGGACACTACTGAGCTGAACTGAACTGAACTGAAGGAAACAGTAATCAAAGGGCATCATGTACCACGTCAGTTATAAGTTAGCAGCTGATAAACAGTCTGAGGACTTCCCTGGTGGCTTAGACAGTAAAGAACCTACCTGCAATGCGGGAGACCTGGATTTGATACCTGGGTTGGGAAGATCCCCTGGAGGAGGGCATGGCAACCTACTCTAGTATTCTTGCCTGGCATATCCCCATGGACAGAAGAGCCTGGGGAGTTACAATCCATAGGGTCACAAAAAGTCAGACACAGCTGAGCGACTAAGCACAGCACAGCACAATCAGTCCGAATTAAGTGAGATGTAATGTTACATAGAAATATCAGACAAAGTAGAGAACCCTGAGTATAGGGAAAGTGTGTGAACAGTAGGGTGCCATATAACACCATGGAGTGTGGTACCAGTGTGAGCAGCTTTGGTCAAGTCTCCAGGCTATCTGTGCTTACCTCAGAAGTACATAAGGAAACTCCGGGAAAAGAGAGCAAAGGAGTTGTCACATGTTGAGTAGCTCCACAGCATTTTTTTACAAGCCTCCCTCTCCTCCCCTAGAAGTGTTCTTAGACCTCATCTCATGAGTCAGTGAGTCAGTACTCAGCCCTTAACTACTATCCATCCAAGACCCTCTTGCCCTGTCTCTTCACTCTTCCAGACTTCTTTGTGTTCTCCAGTAAGAAGAGACAGGAAGAGAAACAGTAAATACTGAAGGAGGCCATAGCTATCTTTTGTCAAGTGCCCCCATGAAGAGCTGAAGCTGTGTTGGGAAAAAAGTTAAGAAACCATTCAAGCTTTACTGTTCATATTAGCTTCCTATTGGTGCTGCAACAAATTACCATAAATTTAGTGGCATAATACAATACAAATGGACGATCTTACAGTACTGGGTTTTAGTAATGTCATATGCAAAGTTATTTACAATCACCTCACTAGTGAAATCAGTAACAAAGTAACTTCCAAATTTGTTAACTAATAGATGTAATTTCAGTTACTGAAAACAAGGCAATATTTTCCCCTACGTTTCCCCTTTTGTACACTATTATTTAGGAGAGCAAGTATGGAAGAATAATCAGTTGTAGTTTGTTTTTAAATTATAATCGATAGAATTTACACATTTTAACATCTTAATCACTATTTAAAAATTTTATCTATATCACTGTTTGCATTTCATTTAGAAGTCAGAGGGCCTGTGATTTTGCCAACTGATATGCTCCGTGTTTGTACTCATATGTAATGCAGATGAATTATTTTAATCATTCAATTTATCTCCTCTATTTTTATTTTTTAATGTAGTTTTTAAATTGGAGTATAATTGCTTTGCAATGTGGTGTTAGTTTCTGCTGTACAGCAGTGTGAATCAGCTATAAGTATACATATATCCTCTCCTTCTTGATCTCTCTCCCACCTGCACCCCCATCCCATCTAACTAGGTCATCACAGAGCACCCAGCTGAGCTACCTGTGCTATACAGCAGATTTCCAGTAGATGTCTATTTTACACATGGTAGTGTATATATGCTAATGCTACCCTCTCAGTTTATCCCACTCCCTACTCCTGTGTCAACACATCCATTCTCTGCATCTCTATTCTTGCCTTGCAAATGTTAATGCATACTTATGGAATCTAGAAACATGATTCCAATTTACCTCCATTTAGATTAAACATCTGTCTATGGTTAAAATGGATAAGAAATCAAAGCAAACCATAATAATCACAACTCACAATCCTGCTAATGACTCCGAACTTCAACACTCACTCTATGGTATTAGTGACGGTTACTCACGTGGTGGAATTTCAAGCATTTTCCTCTTTGGCTTGCTGCAATATCATGGTTTTCCCCCACCCAGGAAAACACTCGGGAATTTAAGTAACCAACTGATGATTATTCTAGGGATACTATTGGGATACACTTGAATACATTTCAGTTAATTTAAAAAAGTAAATCATTCACCATGTTAAGATATTATCATGATAGGAAAATATTAGTTTTACCCTTTGGAGTATCAACTCAAGGATGGGGCAAGCTGTTGATTTAACACAATACTTAGATTCTCATGTTTGGAACTTATGTTCAGTAGCTTTCAGAATTCTACAAGATCAAACAAGTTGGTATTTTTCTTATTGTTATCTCAATTTTAGCAAGTACTTCAGGCTCATTGGAACATGTCTGTGGGAGGGGGAAAAAAGGCTAGAAATAGAAGAGAGAAAGAATGATTTTACTGAATGTAGTAAGGAATGGGTGCCATACTAAAGCATAAAGAGGGTTAGTTTAGCCTTGGCAAAGTCATTTTGACTCTTTGGTCCTCATTTTCCCTCTGTTCTTTTCTAATTAGTTGTGACAAGTCAGTGAGAAAGTAGATATGAGAAACACCATGAATGAAGATGTGGTACATATATACAACAGAATGTCACTCATCTGTAAGAGGTAATGTGATTTGGAACAACATCGATGAACCTAGAGATTGTCATCAGAGAAGGCAATGGCACCTCACTCCAATACTCTTGCCTGGAAAATCCCATGGATGGAGGAGCCTGGTAGACTGCAGTCCATGGGGTTGCTAAGAGTTGGACACACAACTGAGCGACTTCGCTTTCATTTTTCACTTTCATGCCTTGGAGAAGGAAATGGCAACCCAGTCCAGTGTTCTTGCCTAGAGAATCCCAGGGATGGTGGAACCTGGTGGGCTGCCATTTATGGGGTAGCACAGAGTCGGACACGACTGAAGTGACTTAGCAGCAGCTTAGCAGCAGAGATTGTCATAGTGATTGAAGTAAGTCAGACAGAGAAGGGGAAATATTGTATGGCATCTCTTATATGTGGAATCTAAACAGAAATAATACAAATGAACTTATTTACACAACAGAAAGAAAGTCATAGATGTAGAAAACAATCTTCTGGTTAATAGAGGTTAAGGGGGAGGGATAAACTGGGGGATTGGGATTGACATACACATTACAATATTTTAAATAGATAACTAATGAGAACCCCCTATATAGCACAGGGCACTATACTCAGTACTCTGTAATAGCTTTTATGGGAAAAGAATAGAAAAAAAACAGTGGATAGAACTATATGTATAATTGACTTACTTTGCTATACATCTGAAACAAACTCTACATTGTAAATCAATTATACTCCAATAAAACTTTAAAAAAAGAAAAAGAATGACTACCATGTAAATGTAAATATGAAGAGAGTTCTATCTGTACTATTCATGTATCTAGTACATTATTATTATTTAACTTATGAAAGCTGACATTTTCATAAGTGCTGATATCCATGTCTGTTCAACTTTAAACCCTTGTTCACATTTGCTGTATTATTCCTGTTTACAAAAGTCAGAATTTCAGCATCTATCCTCCCCGTGGTATGACAGCAGATTCCCAGCCCCACACAGCTGATAATGAGCTTGCTATGATGTTGTCCTGGTTTCCACTGAGTTTTTATTTGGGTCACATTAATAGAGGAAACAGGACTGAGAGGAAACTGTTTCTTAGAAGTTTGCCTGCCCATCCCACAATGGAGAGGATGAAAATAGATATTCTAACATAGTTAAAATATTTTAGAAATCAAATGCTTTCAAATTGTTAGAATTATAACAAAACCTTCCATGATATAAAGTCAAAGAACTTCATTGTCTTCGATCCAAACCATTTTGTGAATCTATAATGTTTCTACTTTCCTTTTATACTGGTTCAGTTCAGTTCAGTTCAGTCGCTCAGCTATGTCCGAGTCTTTGCGACCCCATGGACTACAGTACACCAGGCATCCCTGTACATCACCAACTCCCAGAGTTTACTCAAACTCATGTCCATTGAGTCAGTGATGCCATCCAACCATCTCATCCTCTGCAACCCCCTTCTCCTCCCTCTTTCAATCCTTCTCAGCATCAGGGCCTTTTCAAATGAATCAGTTCTTTCCATCAGGTGGCCAAAGTATTGGAGTTTGGGCTTCAGCATCAGTCCTTCCAATGAATATTCAGGACTGTTTTCCTTTATGATGTACAGGCTGGATCTCCTTGCAGTCCAAGGGACTCTCAAGAGTCTTTCCAACACCATAGTTCAAAAACTTCAATTCTTCGGTGCTCGGCTTTCTTTACAGTCCAACCCTCACATCCATACATGACCACTGTAAAAACCATAGCCTTGACTAGATGGACCTTTGTTGCCAAAGTAATGTCTCTGCTTTTTAATATGCTGTCTAGGTTGGTCATAACTTTTCTTCCAGGAGCAAGCAACTTTTAATTTCTTCGCTGCACTCACCATCTGCAGTGAGTTTGGAGCCCCCCAAAACGGTCTGTCACTGTTTCCATTGATTACCCATCTAATTGCCAAGAAGTGATGGGGCAATTGTGCCGTGATCTTAGTTTTCTGAATGTTGAGTTTTAAGCCAACTTTTTCACTCTCATATTTCACTTTTGTCAAGAGGCTCNTCCTGGGTGTTCATTGGAAGGACTGATGTTGAAGCTGAAACTCCAGTACTTTGGCCACCTGATGCAAAGAGCTGACTCATTTGAAAAGACCCTGATGCTGGGAAAGATTGAGGGCAGGAGGAGAAGGGGATGACAGAGGATGAAATGGTTGGATGGCATCACCAACTCACTGGACATGAGTTTGGGTAGACTCTGGGAGTTGGTGATGGACAGGGAGGCCTAGCATGCTGCAATTCAGGGGGTCACAAAGAGTGAGACATGAGTGAGTGATTGAATTGAATTGAAAATGATTTATAAGACCTTTATCCTTCTTAAGATTTTTTTTAATGTTGACCATTTCTAAAGTCCTTTATAAAATTTGCTATAATATTGCTTCTAGTTTTGTTGTTGTTGTTGTTGTTTGTTTGTTTTTGTTTTTTTGGTTATAAGCCATATGAGATCTTAGCTCCCTTACCAGGGATGGACATTGTACCCTCTGAATTGGAAGGTTAAGTCTTAACCACTGGACCACTAGGGAAGTCCCTTGAACTTTGTTCAATAATACTATTCTAGATGTAAAAGATAGAAGAAAACTAGGTACTTACAAGAGCTGACTTAAGACATGTTTCTCAAAGATTCTCATCACATAAGAACTTGTTAGTAAAATGCAAAATATAAGTTCGCAACTCAGACCTAATGAATCAGATATTCTGAGGGGTATAAATAGGCAATATGTGCCTTCATGAGAACTACAGAAAACTCATATGCTGAAATTCATGTATTGGTTTATGTTTAATTTTATTATTAATGTTTACAATATTTATTAAAGATTTACAATATTATATTAGTTTCAGATGTACAACAGCGATTCAACATTTTACAGATTATACACCATTTAAAGTTATTGCAAAACAATGGCTGTGTTTCCCTGTTCTGTATCTTTTGAGCTCCTTCCTCTATCTTGTTCTCACCCTTTCTCACTCCTTACTGGTAACCACTAGTTTGTTCTTTACATCTGTGAGTCTGCTATATACTTTTGTTTGTTTCACTATTTAGAAAACATATATAAGTGATTCTATTCAGAATTTATTATTTGCCTGTCTCTGTCTAAGTCCATCTTCATTTTGCTGCATTTACCCCTGAGATTACGTCATTTAACTAGGTTTCAGAAAAAGGTGATATGAAGACTACTAAAACCAATGAGCATTGGGGGGTATATTCCTTTTCAGATTAGTTTTTTCATCTTCTTTGGTTATATATGCAAGAGGTGGGTTGTTAGATTTATAATAGCCTTATTTTTAGCCTTTTTGAGGAAACACTATATTGTTTTCTGGGCTTCCCTGATAGCTCAAACTGTAAAGAATCTTCATGAAATGCAGGAGATGCATATTTCATCCCTGCATCAGGAAGATTGCCTGGCAAAGGGAATGGCTACTCACTCCAGTATTCTTTTCTGGAGAATCCCATGGACAGAGGAGACTGGTGGGCTACAGTCCATTGATGTCCCAAAGGGTCAGCCATGACTGAGTGACTAAGCACATACTGTTTTCCATTGTGATTACACTAACTTATATTCCCATCAGTAGTGTACAAGAGTTCTCTTATCTCCATATCCTGGTCAACTTTTGTTATTTGTGGATTTTCGATGAAACCCATTCTGACAGGTATGAAGTGGTGTATCATTCAGGGATAGACAAAACAATTTATGTCAAAAAGTGTTCTACTGTGTTCTTTTCCAGGAATTTTATGGTTTTAGGTCTTATATTTAGGCCTTTAATCTTCATTGAGTTTATTTTTGTATATAGTGTAAATAATTTTATCTCATTCATTACATTTACATGTAGTTGTCCAGTTTTCCCAACATCACTTATTGGAGAGACTGTTTCTCCATTGTAAATTCTTATTCCTTTGTCATAGATTAATTTGCTCTGAGTGTATGAGTCTATTTCCAGGTTCTTATTCTATTCTATGGCTCTATATATCTATTTTTGTGCCAATACCATACTATTTTGATTACTGAAGCTTTGTAGTATTGTCTGAGATCAAAGAGAATAATATGTCCAGTTGTTTTTTTTTTTCCTCCAATATTGTTTTTGCAATTTTGTGGTTTCTTATAAATTTTAGGATTATTAGTTCCATTTCTATAAAACAATGTATGGGTATTTTGATAAGGATTGCATTAAATCCTTAGATTGCTTTGGGTAGTATGTACATTTCAGCACTAATACTTCTAATCCAAGAATATGGGATATCTTTTCATTTATTTGAATCATTTTAAAATTCCTTCATCAATATTTTATCATTTTCATAATAAAAATTGTTCACAACCATAGTTAAGTTTATACCTAGATATTTTCCTCTTTATGATGTGATTTTTAAATGGATTTTTTTTCCTGCGTTCCCTCTCTGATCATTATTAGTGTACAGAAAAGCAACATGTTTCTCCCTANAAAATTGTTCACAACCATAGTTAAGTTTATACCTAGATATTTTCCTCTTTATGATGTGATTTTTAAATGGATTTTTTTTCCTGCGTTCCCTCTCTGATCATTATTAGTGTACAGAAAAGCAACATGTTTCTCCCTATTAAACATGTAAAGAAGAGCTAATAACTATCCTCAAACGGTTCCAAAAAATCGAAGGGGAAGGGACATTGCCAAAGTCACTCTAAGAAATCACCATAGTCCTGATAACAAAACAAGACAAAAACATTACAAAAAAGAAAAATTACAGGCCAATATCTCTGATGAATATTGATACAAAAAAAAAAAAAACCAACAAAATGATAGCAAAACAAGTTCAACAATACATAAACAAGATAATATACCATGAACAAGGGGGATTTATCCCAGGGATGCAAGGATGGTTCAATATTCTCAAATAAATCAATCTGATATACCACAGTAGCAAAAGGAAAGATAAAAATCATATGATAAACCAAACACACACAGGAATAGATTATCCCTTTGAAAAATTCAACATTTATTCATGATAAAAACTCTCATCAAAATTGGTACATACGTAGCATGACTATTACAATAAAGGCCACTTACAACAAACCCACAGCTAATGTCATACTGAATGAAGAAAAGCTAAAAGTCTTTTTCTTCTAAAATCAAGAACAGGCCAAGAATGCCTACTCTTATCACTTCTGCTTAACATATTGATTTTATTGATCAATGAGCTGGAAGACAGGACAATAGAATTTTCCCTAACTGAAATCCAAAGAAAAATGATAATAATAAAAGAAAAGAGAATTACTTGATAGTCCAGGGGTTAGGACTTGGTGTTGTCACTGTCAGAGGCCTGGGTTCAATCCCTGGTCAGGGAACAAAGATCCTATAAACTGCACAACACTGCCAAAAAAATAAATAACAATAAAATAAAGATAAAATAAAATAAAAGAACAGAATATTCAAGAATTATGGGACCATTTCAAAAGGTCTAACATTTGTCTAATTAAAACAGAAGGAGAATAAACTTCACATTGTCTTTTAAGAGTTTTACTCAACACTTTTGCATTTTCTCTGTTGCCAAAATTTGATCCTATAACTTGCAAAAGAGATTGAGAAATATAGCCTTTTAGCTGAGCACATTGATCAGTGCTGTACTGCACAGGAAATTTTAGATAATAAATGTTGCCTTTGGAAAAGTCTTGTCCATTTAGCTAGAAGTAATGAAGTGGGAGTCAAGTAGTTTGTTCCTAAAAACAACCTTTGCCACCCTCACATTGAAGAATTTTATACTGTTATGTTTTCTACTATTATGAGAGATGCCTAGTCATTCCTTCTATATAAATTAGGTTGGTCTGGTACATGCATGAGTGCTAAGTTGCATCCATCACGTGCAACTCCATGAACTATAGCCAATCAGGCTCCTCTGTCCATGGTACAGTCATGAGCAAAGTCTGTATGGACTGTATAATGATATGAGTATATCTCTGTCAGTTGTGTCTGACTCTTCACAACCCCATGGACTATAGTCTGCCAGGCTCCTCTGCCCATGGAATACTCTAAGCAAGAATACTGGAGTAGGTAGCTGTACTCTTCTCCATGGGATCTTCTCAACCCAGAGATCAAACCTAGGTGTCCCACATTGCAGACAGACTCTTTGCTGTCTGGGCCACCAGGGAAGACCATATCTCACCTTCAGTTCAGTTCAGTTCAGTTGCTCAGTCGTGTCCGACTCTTTGCGACCCCATGAATCGCAGCACACCAGGCCTCCCTGTTCATCACCATCTCTCGGAGTTCATTCAGACTCATGTCCATTGAGTGCGTGATGCCATCCAGCCATCTCATCCTCAGTCGTCCCCTTCTCCTCCTGCCCCTAATCCCTCCCAACATCAGAGTCTTTTCCAATGAGTCAACTCTTCGCGTGAGGTGGCCAAAACACTGGAGTTTCAGCTTTAGCATCAGTCCTTCCAAAGAAATCCCAGGGCTGATCTCCTTTAGAATGAACTGGTTGGATTTCCTTGCAGTCCAAGGGACTCTCAAGAGTCTTCTCCAACACCACAGTTCAAAAGCATCAATTCTTCAGTGCTCAGCCTTCTTCACAGTCCAACTCTCACATCAATACATAACCACAGGAAAAACCATAGCCTTGACTAGATGGACCTTAGTCAGCAAAGTAATTTCTCTGCTTTTGAATTTACTATCTAGGTTGGTCATAACTTTCCTTCCAAGGAGTAAGCGTCTTCTAATTTGAT
>SJYV01047757.1:452701-486884 GCA_006410875.1 Neotragus pygmaeus | reverse complement strand
GTGGCCAAAGTACTGGAGTTTAGCTTTAGCATCATTCCTTCCAAAGAACACCCAGAACTGATCTCCTTTAAAGTGGACTGGATGGATCTCCTTGCAGTCCAAGGGACTCTCAAAAGTCTTCTCCAACACCACAGTTCAAAAGCATCAGTTCTTTGGTGCTCAGCTTTCTTCACAGTCCAACTCTCACATCCATACATGACCACTGGAAAAACCATAGCCTTGACTAGACGGACCTTTGTTGGAAAAGTAATGTCTCTGCTTTTTAATATGCTATCTAGGTGATCATAACTTTCCTTCCATTCCCAGGAGTAAATGTCTTTTAATTTCCTGGCTGCAATCACCAACTGCAGTGGTTTTGGGGCCCCAAAAAATAAAGTCTGACACTGTTTTCACTGTTTCCCCATCTATTTCCCATGAAGTGATGGGACCACATGCCATGATCTGGTGAAATGATTTAATTTTGCATTTTATGGGAAATGTTAGAGTAGGTTGAAAAAGCTAATTTTTCACAGTAAATAAGTCACAAACACTTATTGGCTTTAAAAACAAGAAAATTGAAGATCGAAAATTCCGATGGAGGAATGGCACATTTATAGGAGAAGTAATAGATAAAGTAATAAGTAAATGTGAATCATGTAGAAGGCAACATCTGTCGACTTCCCTAATTTAGCTGTAGACATGTTTGAAAATAGCCAGGGTCCCCAAAATCTATACCTCACTGGAAGTCGCCTTGAATTCCACATTTGACTGTAGATTGAAAAATATATTCTAGAATTTTAGATGCACTGCAAAATTTATCTTATTCTTACTTTTTTTTTTTTTTTGAGGGAAGAAGTTATTCATTTTATTCTGTTGTTTGCCTGAGATTGGAAAATACAAATTAATCAATCTGAAGTTCAGATCCTCTTTGAACAGTTATTTTGAGAGTATGCAGTATACTGGGAAAAAGAGAGCTCACTGTCTGCTCACTTACTCACCAGAAGTTTAACATGTTGAGAAGCATCTTGTAGTATTTGGAATTTATCCATCATTAAACATAAATGAGAAAGAGACTGTGATACACAAATGTGCCAGTGCCAAATGGATGCATGTATTAAAGACACTGTAACCATCTGGACTCAATATGGAACCCAGAATATTCCCATTTATCAAATTGTAATTCCCATACAATATTTTATATCTGTAATTCAATGTTGATTAAAACAGAATTGTTTTCAATTTGTCCAAGTGGTTTTCAGGAGTAGTGTAGAAACTTAGGGCTTTGCTGGTTTCTCAGATGATGAATAACACAATTTTTAGCACAGGAAAAGATTTGTGACCCATAAAGAACTTTACAAAAACCCCTTTGACTCTGTGGAATGAAGAAGCACAGGGACAAATGCTAGTCACCATCAAAGAAGCATTCAAAAAATTTAAGAATTTAAATATTTGATGATTATTTTTACCTTCAGCTGTCTGAATTCATTCTCCCAACCTTTAAATTACTTCCCCTTATTAGTTATTTGAATATGAAGTAGATTTCAAAGTTGAACTGAATTTTTCCATATCCATAAAACTTTATCATTTTCTCAGTAGCAATCATGTGTTTCATATCACATGTGTTTTATTATCACTGCAATCCCATTAATAAAGTACTATTTATTCACTTTTAACAAAAATGAAAACTGTGTCAAAGAAAATATAAAATGATATAATGTAAATGAAAACTATGTTAAATATCATCCTTAAGGTAACACATCTTTTTTTAATAGAACAGTTGGAATTTATTTCAAATTTAGGATTTTCCAAAATTTATATCCATTTTACTGTGTTTACCCTCCAGATTATGTCATTTAATTTGGTGTCAGATAGAAGTGAGGTGAAGCTTTCTATAAGCAATGAGTTTTTGCCAAGAAAAAGCTTTTCTTTCAAGCAATGAGGTGAAAGGGGAGGATCAGAGGTCTTGTTGAGGAAGTAGTCATCATGCTCCTTTGTTTCTTCCTTTTTACCAGCACTTTAACTTTTGTAACAAAGAACAAACCTGACTCCTTTATCTCCAAACCTTGTGCTCCTTTACCTGTGCCTAGTCATACTGGCTCTACAATGGTTTCCTATCACAGTTAGAAAAATACTCAAATTTTCTCTTGAGCTAACAGATTATGACGTGAGCTATTCTCTGATTGCTCCCCTACTCATCTCTTACTTCTTTCCTCATTAAATTCTTGCCAAAAACTTAACATATCAAAAAATCATGCTTTGGGGTCATGGTGCCTACTTATATGCATCCTCTTCTAGCTAGCTGCATGACTGATTCTTCTTTCATATACATGTCAGTTCAAATTTATTATCATGAGAAAAGACTTTTGTGGGGGCTCAAATTAAACATAAATTCTCCATACATGAATAATTTCTTACTATTAAAAAATTATCTTAAGCTCATCAGCATGTAACAACAAAAAAAATAGGAGTACATGTATTAATGTCAGATAGTGATATATTAATTCTTCAGCATTTCTCAATCAATAAACTATTAGTACCATGAGAGCAAGTATATTATTTATATTGACTATGATACCTGACATGTAAGAGATGCATAATAAACTTTTCAACAAATACACAATTAATGGTGAATATAAAAGCTCTATGGGTTGCCCAGGTCATGCAGTGGTAAAGAATCTGCCTGTCAATGCAAGAAGAGGCAATAGACAAGGGTTCAATCATCCCATCCCTGGGATGGAAAGGTCCCTTGGAGGAGGAAATGGCAATCCAATTTAGGATTCTTGCCTGGAGAGTCCCAGGAGAGAGGAGTCTGGCAGGCTACAGTCCACAGCATCTCAAAGACTTGGACACAACTGAGTGACTGAGCACAAACACACATAAAAGTTCTATATAGCAAAAAAAAAAAAAGAGAGAGAGAGAGAGAAAAGAAAAAGAAAGAAAGAAAAGAAAACAAAAAAATCCATTATTTAAAACAAAAAACATTCAATTCAGTTCAGTATCTCAATTCTGTTCAACTCTTTACAACCCCATGGACTGCAGCACTTCAGGCTTCCCTGTTCATCACCAACTCCTGGAGATGGCTCAAACTCAGGTCCATCGAGTTAGTGATGCCATCCAATCATCTCATCCTCTGCCATCTCCTCCTCCTCCTGCCCTCAATCTTTTTTACCATCAGGGTCTTTTCCAAAGAGTCAGTTCTTCATATCAGGTAGCCAAAATATTGGAGTTTCAGCTTCAGCATCGGTCATTCCAATGAATACTCAGGACTGATTTCCTTTAGGATTGACTGTTTGGAACTCCTTGCAACCTTGCAACTCCTTGCAAGGGACTCTCAAGAGTCTTCTCCAGCACCACAGTTCAAAAGTATCAATTCTTTGGCATTCAGCTTTCTTTATAATCCAACTCTCATGTCCACACATGACTACCAGAAAAACCATAGCTTTGACTAGACGAATTTTGTTGGCAAGGTAATGTCTCTGCTTTTTAATATGCTATCTAGGTTCATCATAACATTTCTTCCATGGAGCAAGCATTTTTAAATTTCATGGCTGCAGTCAGCATCTGCAGTAATTTTGGAGCCCAAAGAAATAAAGTCTCTCTCTGTTTCCACTGCTTCCCCATCTATTTGCTATGAAGTGATGAAACCCGATGTCATGATCTTAGTTTTTTTGTTTGTTTTCTTTTTTTTTTTTTGATTTATGGTTCAGTTCAGTCCAGTTCAGTCGCTCAGTCGTGTTCGACTCTTTGCTACCCCATGAATTGCAGCACGCCAGGTCTCCCTGTTCATTACCATCTCTCGGAGTTCCCTCAGTCTCACGTACATTGTGTCCAGGATGCCATCCAGCCATCTCATCCTCGGTCGTCCCCTTCTCCTCCTGCTTCCAATCCCTCCCACAATCAGAGTCTTTTCCAATGAGTCAACTCGTCAAGATTGCTGGGAGAAATATCAATAACCTCAGATATGCAGATGACACCACCCTTATGGCAGAAAGTGAAGAGGAGTTAAAAAGCCTCTTAATGAAAGTGAAAGAGAAGAGTGAAAAAGTTGGCTTAAAGCTCAACATTCAGAAAATGAAGATCATGGCATCCGGTCCTATCACTTCATGGCAAATAGATGGAGAAACCTTGGAAACAGTGTCAGACTTTATTTTTGGGGGCTCCAAAATCACTGTAGATGGTGACTGCAGCCATGAAATTAAAAGACGCTTACTCCTTGGAAGAAAAGTTATGACCAACAGAGACATTACTTTGCCGACTAAGGTCAGTCTAGTCAAGGCTATGGTTTTTCCTGTGGTCATGTATGGATGTGAGAGTTGGATTGTGAAGAAGGCTGAGTGCTGAAAAATCGATGCTTTTGAACTGTGGTGTTGGAGAAAACTCTTGAGGGTCCCTTGGATTGCAAGGAGATCCAACCAGTCCATTCTGAAGGAGATCAGCCCTGAGATTTCTTTGGAAGGAATGATGCTAAAGCTGAAAAAAAAAAAAAGATACTATCATTCACAGAAATTAAAAGAGAAATTTAAAATTCAGATATGTTCTCTATTCTTTTTCACATGAATTCTTCTTGAAAGAAAGGTATTACAACACTGTCATTCATAGTCTAAGACAAATATTTAGTAATGAATGTGATTTGATGCACTTATCTTATGGTAAAATGTCATGAACGAGATAGAACCTTCTCTGATGTCACTATTCCCACTTCACCAATTCTTCAGTAAAGGTCATCTGACCTATGCCCTTTGTAGCAGATTTGCTAATTTCTACTTCTTTTTCCCCTGCATTGCACCAAAGAGGTAAAGGACTAGATCTTACTTTCACATGAGAAGAGCATTCTACTTTGTTTGGTTTTGGACCTTCCAGTTTCCCATGACAGGTCTTCGTTAAATTCTAAAGTTTATTTTGGAGGTTGGGAGTGGTAAAATAGATAAACAACCTTATGTTTACTCAGTGTGGGCTGCATATATGGCCCAGTGTTCAGTGCAGTCCAGTCTAGCTCACCAGGAAGACTGTTCATTGTTATTCCAAATACATATTTAGAAATAATAAAATATTATTTTCTTAATGCTGTCATTTTCTCTTATTTTTCTCGTTTCTTTTTTTTCTCTCTCTCATTTCTTTTCTTAGTGGAGGAACTGTGGTTGAATATAGCATTCCAGTATTTCAAAGTCTTCCTCAAACAGCATATAATAGAATTATGAACTGTCCTGTCAAACCCAAGCTCTGTGTGTGTGTTTGTTCCCCATGTGTGCTTGTCTGTTTGTATACTCAAGTTAAAAAAAAAAAAAATCTTGTGACATAAAATAATTGGTACATTAACTGATTGAAAAGTTGAAAATTACTGTGAGAGTGATATGTATTAGATATACAACTAAGAAATGAATACTGAGAAAGAAAGAAACACAAAAAAAAGAAAAAAAAAAAAAAGACTGGTAATTCCAAGGGTATCTTTATCAGACTAATTTGTACCATTCATAAAGGCACCTAGCCATACTCTACTCTCCAAGAATTTAGTTTATCCTTTAAGCTCTGACTCAGTTACTCTAAAACTGTCTCTAATTTCTCCAAAAGCATGTGCATCATACAAAATAATTTCAATACTCCCTATATTGCATCTGACTCTGATCCTTTCTTTTAAGGTTAATTTAAATTTTTCTTATGTAACCAAATTAACTGGCAGTTTTGGGGCCATTTAGCCTACAGATAGATTATAAACATCAATATCTATATAGATATGTTAATAGATATAATTTACCCTCAAACAACATGGGGGATTAGGAACATAAAGAGAGTCAAAAAATCCATCTGTAACTTTAGAATTGGCCCTCGTGTTCCCAGTTCAGCATCCACAGATTCAAGTAACTGTTAATCATTTTAGTTAGCCGCTATGGTATGTATTTAGTGAAAAAAAATATATGTGTAAGTGCACCCACAGTTCAAAAACATATTGTTCAAGAGTCAACTGTATAATCAATTATTTTCACATTACCAAGTCATTTCTCATAATTGTTATTTTAAAATTTTAATCAGTTACTTAAATTTATCACACTCACTATTTGTGAGCTCACTGAGAGTAATGGAACGATTTGGTTTTGTTACATTTATGCCCATCAGAACTGCTTTCAACATAGGTGACACTCGATAAATGTTCTTTGAATAAGCAAGCAAATTATATTTCTGGTTCTTGCCCATTCTCATAGCAGAAGCCTCATCATCATTCCTTCCCAAGGAGTTCACATTCCGAATATATATATATTTTAATATATATAAAATCTCCAGTAATAGCTATCTAAAAGCTTCCATCTACCATTAATTCCCTCAAGATCTTCCCATGCCAACTCACTGACAAGTATGATATTAACTGTCCGTAAATGCGTAATATCCTTGAAATAAAACATTTGCAAATTTCCTGTAGTTCCAAGTATTGTAGTCTCAAACATTGTTATAGAGTTAGAGAAGATTTATATATCTTTTTTAATCCACACATCATTTGACATCCATTTATGATGGATCATAGCAAAGAGTCTACTTGGTCTAGAGCTATGTATAACTGAATCACTTATTTGATAAGGAACAACAGTAAAAATGAAGAAAACAAACAAANGAGTTAGAGAAGATTTATATATCTTTTTTAATCCACACATCATTTGACATCCATTTATGATGGATCATAGCAAAGAGTCTACTTGGTCTAGAGCTATGTATAACTGAATCACTTATTTGATAAGGAAATTTCAGGAACACATGAAATACCTAGATACTGCTCTCAACTATGAATAAAATAGTCAACATAAACTGAAAAGAAAAAGTGAAATAGTGTTTAAAGGATAAAAAATAATACTGTGAATATTTCCTTAATAGAATTGTCTCTATGTCAAGTACTTCTCTGACAGTAGTTGAAATTAAAAAAAAAAATTATCAGTGACTTTGGCAGAGGATAGTGATGGAGAAATGTGGATATACATGCAGAAAAATATAATAAGGTGAAAAGAAAGTAAGAACTCAATTAGCTCTTTGCAGGAATTAAATGGCTTCTCTCATGGCTCTGATGGCAGAGAATCCATCTGCAATGCAGGAGACCCAGGTTCAATCCTAGGATCAGAAAGATCCCCTGAAGAAGAGAATGGCAATGCACTCCAGGATTCTCTCCTGGAGAATCCCATGGACAGAGGAGTCTGGTGGGCTACAGTCAACAGGGATGCAAAGAGTCAGACAAGACTGAGCAGCTAACACTCACTGTCAGTAATTAAATATGGGGCTTCTCAGATGGCGTTAGTGTTAAAGAACCCGCTTGTCAGTGCAGGAAGCATAAGAGACATGAATTCAACCCCTGGTTCAGGAAGATCCACTGGAGGAGGGCATGGCAACCCACTCCAATTTTCTTGCCTGGAGAATCCCATGGACAGAGGAACCTGGTGGGCTACAGTCCAGGGTCGCAAAGAGTTAATATGACTGAAGTTACTTAGTACACAGCAGGAATTAAATCCATGAAAGAAACAGCTAGAGAGCTATCCTCTTAGCTCATTCTAAATACACAATACAGTATTATTAACTATCATCACTATATTGCCTGTCAGATGTCCAGAACTCATTCATTTTGCATAACTAAAACTTTGTACACTTTGACAACTATTTCTCATTTCCCTCTCCTCGCATCCAAACCTGGCAAACTACTATTTTACTCTACTTCTAGGAATTTGACTTTTTTACATCCCCCATATAAGTGAGATCATACAGTGTTTGTTCTTCTATATATGGCTTATGTTAAATCTTCTACACACACACACACGTGATATATCACACAGGAATAAAAGAATAGTTCTGACCCTCTGTGAACAGATGGCTATTGTGACATAAAAACGAAAAATAAACTCATTTTGAGGGAGATAGGCAACATCCTAGAGCTAACATTATTCAAGTTCTTAGAAACTACAGAAAACACAACATTATTGGGCTTCATTGAGAAAGTATCTGTTCATATGTGCTGTATGCAATATTGCTATATGAAACAACTGCAGTTCCGTGATTAAGTAGCTTCTCATTTTTATTTTATGGAGAAGACTTTGGATGTAATTCTAGATCTGATTCTAAAACTTTGCAAATAATTTAATTATTTTGATTTTTCTTCAAAGAATACAATTTTATCATTCCATAATTGTAAAATTACCTAGTGTTTTAAAACCATTTTTCTATGTAACATTGCAAATAGTGGAAATCACATAGAATTTCATATCAGAAACCTAGATGTAAAGCTGAGTTTTGATGTTTGATAGCTGTGAATCTTATAATATTGACTTAACCTCTCAAAGCTTTTGTTTCTTCATGTGTAAGTGGATTTAACAAGGTGTAGTCACAAAATTGTTTGGATAATAAGGAGTGATAGGTTTAAAAAGCACTTTTAAACTAAATGTCACAAGATATATTTCCTACTATATTTACATAATAAAACAAAAGACTTGGTAAACTTTCCATAAAATACCTGATTTAAAAAAAAAATCAAACAGAGTAAACAGTTACTCTGCTTAACGAAATGATATGGCCATTTCAAAAGAATCACTTTTCTAAATCATGCTGCTAAAGCAAAGTTGTGCTTCTTCAGGTGAGTGTCCATAAGAGCTACTTTCTGCAAGATGCTTTATACATATTTGAGTCCCTTTCCTAACTACCTATTAAAGACACAGAGAGGCTGGCATCCGCAAAAGGCTTCTTATTTCTCTCTCTCCTTCCTTATGACTCTTTACACTGGATGAGATGCTAATCAAAATGTAAGACATGGTGGGAATTTTTCTTTTGCAGTAGAAAAAAAAAAAAAAAAACAGAGTGCCAGTCATTGACAGTCCTTAAAGAGTGTCTTCTGTTGACTGACAACTTTTAAGCCAATACTATTTTGCCTGAGGAATGCCTGAGATATCAGACTTCATAGTTAAGGATGCTATTTAGGAACTCTAGGAGGTTGTGATGTTCTTACTGTTCAACAAGTGTAAGTAAGAGTTTCCACAAGGCTGCTGTAAAAAAAAAAAAAAAAAAAAATCCCTTTCTCTTTCCACNAATACTATTTTGCCTGAGGAATGCCTGAGATATCAGACTTCATAGTTAAGGATGCTATTTAGGAACTCTAGGAGGTTGTGATGTTCTTACTGTTCAACAAGTGTAAGTAAGAGTTTCCACAAGGCTGCTGTAAAAAAAAAAAAAAAATCCCTTTCTCTTTCCACTTAATCCCCCATTTCCTCTCCTGAGCCTTCCTTTCATGATCACTTTAATTCTTTGAAGATTGTTTTTCTGCCCACACCCCGCCCCTCCCCATCCATGTGAATCACAGCAGGCCAAATTCTGCTCTTGTAAGTACATGGAAGTCAAAGGGAGCTGCCAGTCTGTATCTAAAGGATGAATTTAACACTGTAGGTGGTGGCTGTTCTCTAACAAGTGTAAACAAAACCATCAGAAAAGTTAAGCTAGGCAAGTGTTCAGGAGTCATATTTTAGCTAAGTAACCAAAGATTTTTATATGGCATTACGGACATGATTGTATTTTTTCTTTCTTTTTATTTTTTGCACTTCCAATTCTACTGTGATTTTTATAAACTATAGATTGCTTAAAACATTGAAGACTTCTTGAAAAATATCATTATCTTATAACAATATTCTTACTGTGAAGTGAAATGAAATGAAGTCTCTCAGTAGTGTCCGACTCTTTGCGGCCCCATGGACTGTAGCTTACCAGGCTCCTCCATCCATGGAATTGTCTAAAAAAAAAAAAAGGGAATTGTCTAGGCAATAATACTGTAATGGGTTGCCATTTTATTCTCCACAGGATCTTCCTGACCCAGGGATCAAAGCTGGATCTCCCACATTGCAGGCAGATGCTTGCAAATAGAAGCTTGAGCCAGCAGGGAAGCTCATTCTTACCGTAGACCTTCATATTTGAAAGTACTTTCAAAAAACCTTTTTCTGGACTTGAATCAAGATGGCAGAGAAGGAGGATATGAAGATCACCACTCTCCATGAACATATTAAAAATACATCTACATGTAGAACAATTCTCACTGAAAACTAACTGGAGGCTGTCAGAAAGGCTGTAAGAAAGCTACATAAAGAATCACATAGGAAATGAAGAGAAGCAATCTAGAGTCCCTGGGAGGAGACTCAGAGGAAAAGGGAAATTACATGGGCAAAGACTATCACTGGGGAGTAAGTGGTTCAAGCCACATATTGGGTGCCCTAGGCTGGGGTTCCACAAAGGAAAAATGAGCCCCTTTGCCTGGTTGCAAGGCTGATGAGACTAATATGAGGGCTGTAGGAAGCCTGGACTCTGCTCCTGAGGAGTGCACAGATAATTGATTGTGCCTAAATTGAGGAGGAGAGGAAGACTTGAGACCATGCAGCTGGCTTACTGGTTTTCTACAAGCTCCCTAGCACATGCCCAGGCATGAGCCTAGTGAATGCTTTAGTGCCACTTGCTTCACATTGCAGTTCAACACTGGATCGACCCCACTAGTAAAGGCAAATACACAGTAAAGGTTGAGAATAAACCACTTAAATAAGTATAAAGATTAAAAGATAAAAATTATAAAATCAACTGTAACCACAATAAATAAATTGTAAAGTAAAATAAAGTAAAAAATAATAATAAAAAGTTGATTCTAAAAAAAAGTCAAAAAAATAAAATAAAATAAATTTGATAGCAAAAACACAATGTGAGGGTTAAGGGGAAAAAATAAAGTCAAAAAAATAAAATAAAAAAATTCGACAGCAAAAACACAATGTAAGGGTTAAGGGGGAAAAATGTAGATCTTTTGGAATGTGATTGAGCTTAAAAGATTACCTGTTTGAAATAAATGGATATAGGTCAACATTTGAGACACAAAATTTAGAGAGAAAATAGGACAAGCAGACAAGCATACCACTAAAGGATATCATCAAACTGCAAGGGAAGAAATCAAAAGAAGAATAAAATAGGGAAGACCTACAAAAACAACAAGAAAACAAGCCTAAAAATGACAATAAGCACATATCTATTGATAATTACTTTTTTTTAATTTTTTTTTTACTTTATTTTACTTTACAATACTCTATTGGCTTTGCCATACGTGGACTAAATGTTCCAATTAAAAGGCATAGAGTAACTGATTGGATTAAAAAAAAAAAAAAGACTCCTTACTTTAGCAAGAAAGAGTTAGCTACTCTAAGAAATGCAGTCTTTTCTGAATATCTGGCTATCTTCCAGTAAGTACAAGTTTTCATCTTTGTCTTCTATAATTGTCTGAATCAATTATTGTAAGTTTGACTGCTGACACCTTTTAAACTTAACCTCTCTGTCTTTCTTTTTCTGCCCTACATCTCAGAAATCTGGTAAGAAAACCTGGATCCTCCCTTATTTGATACGATGGGATTCAAACCACATGACTGATACCAACACCTAACTATTATAAAACTCTCATTTCAATATCACTTTTCTGTTCTCTGAAGACATTTTACACTTACTAATAAGCTGCCCTGTTCTCTCTAGAAAGCCCAATTATTGAATATTATATATTTCAAAGTATCCTGGTGTGTGTATGGCATCTTCAGCCTCAACAAGCAAATCACATTTTGGGTAGAGTTATGGTGGTTCAGAAAGTAAAGAATCTGCTTGCAATGCAAGAAACTTGGGTTCAATCCCTAGATTGGGAAGATCTCTTAGAGAAGGGAGTGGCTACCCATTTCAGTATTTTTGCTTGGAGAATGCCACAGACAGAGGAGTCTGATGGGCTACTGTCCAAGGACTTACAAAGAGTTATACACAACTGAGTGACTAACACTTTATCTTTTACCTCACACCTATTTCTGTGAGGTGGCTGCAAAATCTGTCCTCCAGCTATAGGAAATTAAGATATCTTTGCATCCTCTCAAAGAGGCCCCTTGACTCTCACATTTTTGTTATATTTTGTGAATAATGGACACAAATCCATGGCCTTAATAGTATCCACCCAATTCCACAGGCCATATGGGTATTATTTCCTTCAGATTTATCAAATATCAGAGAGATTGTACAAGGCAAAACATTTCTTGTACTTCTATCTTGACCTAGTTTACATAAGAAGAGTTTCACTAGTCACACTGCAGCAGCTTGCCAGAGACCATCAGTGTTCTACAAAGCACCTGTCATAGGTTATCATTGCCATCCAGGAAACAAATTGTACCAACTTAGAAACCCATCCTTAAAGTGCACTTTCTTGCACTACACTGCTGCTGCTGCTGCTAAGTCACTTCAGTCGTGTCCGACTCTGTGCGACCCCACAGACAGCAGCCCACTGGGCTTCGCCATCCCTGGGATTCTCAAGGCAAGAACGCTGGAGTGGGTTGCCATTTCCTTCTCCAGTGCATGAAAGTGAAAAGTGAAAGTGAAGTCGCTCAATCATGTCTGACTCAGTGACCCCATGGACTGCAGCCTACCAGGCTCCTCCGTCCATGGGAGTTTCCAGGCAAGAGTACTGGAGTGGGATGCCATTGCCTTCTCCACTATATCTGGTACCAACTGTCTTAAGTTATGTTCTCCAAGCCTCAGATGAGGATTCTTGTACAAAACTTTTTTTCAAGGATGTGATTTGGGTAAAACATAGAAGGGAAAGTGGAAATCAGAATTGGTCAAGATAAGGAGCTAGGTGAAATGTGTGCTGTCAGTCTGTTCCCACAGGAAGGTCTGGAGCATGAATTGCACCACAGGGTTGTTACTCTTCTGAGACCAGGAGGATGAAATTTATGCCCTCATACCACCGCTCATTGGTTGTCAGCTATCCCTCCTGCAAGGGGTAATTTACCTCCTGCTCATATCTGAGCAAGGTGACATATACCGCTAAGGGCAGTTTTCCAGGATTAACAGCTAAACTCCACAGTGGCAGGTGGATGGATGAGTCAGCTGATATAGGAGGACCTGTGTGTGACATCAAGAACATGTCCTACATTACTAGACAAATATAAGGTAGAAGAATACTCCAGTGAAGTAGTGTAAAAGCGCTCACTTAGCCTCTTCCAAGAATAAGAAAGACAGTTCTGCTGTAGCCAAGTAAGGCTAGGGGAGAGCAATCTGAGACAAAGTGGAAGAGGTAGACAGAGGCTATACACAATAAGCTTTTGAATAGGCTGGGAAAAGAGTTTGATTTGTATCTTAACTATGTAGGGAAGGTTTCAAAAGATTTAAGACAAAGAATGGAACATTCTCTTTAATAATTGATCTTTATAAAAGAGTTAATAAGCGTTTGTTAACTGAAGTTCTTTTCTAAATGGAAAGGACTGCAAGATTTTTCAAAGGGGGAGGCTGAAGAAGAGGAGGAGGAGGGACGTAACTTTTACTAAACTTTTAATGTGTCTTTATTAAGATGAAAGAGAAAACAAGAAATGAAAAAAATTGTTAAAAAAAAGAATAAATTGACAATGCATTTCTTAATCACCTTGGTGAAGCAAGATCTGAAAAATAACTGACTTGGAATAGGACGTTAAAGAAAAATTGACATTCTTTGCACATAGTCAGTTGGGCAAATCACACCTATTATGCATGTAAAAACATATCTAAATATATGTCAGTCTTGAAGGGCATGTATTATATCATTTGAACCATCAAGAGAAGCTTTTTTGGCATTGAACTGTGACAGAAAGTTACATACTTTATATAGTACAAAATCTCACACACAATGAAATTTCAATATACATGCAAAATTTGTCCATGAGCTTTATTTCACAAAAGACAGGAAAAAATAAGAAACATATTCCAAAGTGATTCTATTAGTTCATTTTGTGACTATCATTGCCATACTATGTCTTTATTAAATTAAATATTACTTTGACAAAATATATTTTTAGGGAGAACTAATATTTAAGTGATACTATGTCCAACTAATATAAGTTTCTCATTTTAATTGAAAATGATAGTTTTCATAAATTTTTCTCATTTTAGCCTAAATCATTTAGAATATGTGAGTAGTTTTACTTTTAGAGAGAAAGAGAATATTCTAATAGTGGAGATAGCAAACTATTAGCTTGCCCCTTGGAAGAAAAGCTATGGCAAAGCTAGACACCATATTAAAAAGCAGAGACATCACATCACTTTGCTGACAAAGATGCGTATAGTCAAATCTATGGTTTTTCTAGTAGTCATGTATGGATGTGAGAAGTGGACCATAAAGAAGACTGAGGCCCTAAGAACTGATGCTTTCAAATTGTGGTGCTGGAGAAGACTATTGACAGTCTCTTGGACAACAAAGAGAGCAAATGCATCAGTCCTAAAGAAAATCAATTCTGAATATTCATTGGAAGGAATTATGCTGTAGCTGAAGCTCTGATACTTTGGCCACCTGATGCAAAGAATCAGCTCAATGGAAAAGACCCTGATGCTGGGAAAGACTGAGAGCATAAGGAAAAGGGGACAACAGAGGAGGAGATGGTTGGATGACATCATTGACTCAATGGACATGAGTTGGAGCCAACTCCGGGAGATAGTGAAAGACAGGGAAGCCTGGCATGCTGCAGTCCATGGGGTCATAAAGAGTCAGACATAACTGAGCAACTGGACAATGACAACAACAAGAACAGGTACTGATGGTATGTAATGTATAACAAGTTGACTACTGAATAAAATAAAAAAGAATAAAATTTTGAGAATTTACCTAGACAAATTTATGAGTTTAGTGTTACTTGATAGCAAATCAATTTCATGTTTAATGATACACTTATAGTAGAGAACAAAATGAATATATGAGAAGTATGCCACATTATTAAATTCAAACAAAATATACCACTTTTTAAATTTTCTGTGTAGCAATCTAGATATATTTTGTATATATTAATACATTGGATATCACTTTAATGACTGCAGTGTTATTTATTTAATTGAAATTATCATGTTTTTAATTACTTGTAATCACTCTTTATTACATTTCAGTCTATTAAAACCTAGATCATAAAGATAAAAGAGAAATAAGAAGCTTTTTCTCCCCTTAGAATATTGATATTCTAAAATTAATGATTCTAAAGGGGATGTTGGCATCCTACGCTACAAACAGATCGATGATCATGAATGTGAAATCTAAGCTACAGTATTTTGAACTGAACTGTGAAATAAGTGAAGTTTCATGGATAATGAAAAGAAAAAATACATTTGGAACCACATTTTTCCTGTGCTTCCTCCTTACAAAATACTTACTGACTCCTTTGCATTAGATATTTGCTTTAGGAAAGAACTGAGATTTTGCTATCTAAAGAAACGGCCAAGTTTTTTAATCAAGCTAAAATTTTTTGTAGCTCAGCATTACAGAAAGAAACTTATTTGTAAGCTGATTTTGTTAGAACACATTTTTTCTATAGACAATAACCCTAGCTGTCAGCAGCCTTCCATCTCTGAGTTTAATTATGTACATTTTATGTAATTCTAGGAGATAATGATTTAAAAAGATAGATGCAATATTCTGATTTATGTTAACTAAGTATTAGAAGGCAAAAATACAGTAGATATTTTATTTTAGTAAAAAATAGTTCAAATATTATGGAGTAAACTCAGTCCTTCCTAAAAGAACTCATTTACAAGGACCCATTTATACTTTTTTATGGAGAAGGAAATGGAAACCCACTCCGGTATTCTTGCCTGGAGAATTCCACGGACAGAGGAGCCTGGTGGGCTACAGTCCATGGGGTCGCAAAGAGCTGGACACAACTGAGTGACTAACACTGGATATTTATTTATAGAGAGTGAGCGCTTTCCAGGTAGCTCAAAGTGTAAAGAATCTGCCTGCAATGCAGGACTGGGGTTCAATCCCTGGGTCAGAAAGATGCCCTGGAGAAGTGTATGGCAACTCACTACAGTATTCTTGCCTGGAATCCCATGAACATTGGAGCCTGGCAGGCTACAGTCCATGGGGTCACAAAGAGTCGGACACGACTGAGAGACTAACACACACACATTAGGACTGAAGTCCTTATAATAATGAGAAATTTGGATCAATAAACACAGAATGAAGATAATGAGAAGAGACAAATGGGAAACACCATGTGAATTTGGAGGCAAAAGAGAGTTGTGCTAACACAAACCAAGAGACATCTGGGCCTATCAGTCAGAAGGTGGAAGACATAAAGAGAAATTCTTCATCTATAAATTTCGGAGAGAGTAGGGCCTGCCAACCCCTTGATTCCTGGTTTATAACCTTCAGAAAGTGTTAATTGCTCAGTCATGTCCAACTCTTTGCAACTCCACAGACTGTAGCCTTCTAGGCTCTTCTGTCCATGAAATTCTCCAGACCCTTCCCCAGCATATCTTCCTGATTCAAGGATTGAACATAGGTCTCCTGCATTGCATGCCAATTCTTTACTGTCTCAGCCACCAGGGAAGCCCATAACCTCCAGATGTGTGAGACAAATTTCTATTGTTACACCACTCAGTTCATGGTGCTTATAAACTGCTGCTGCTTCTGCTAAGTCGCTTCAGTCCTGTCTGACTCTGTGCGATCCCATGGACAGCAGCCCACCAGGCTCCTCTGTCCAAGGGATTCTCTGGGCAAGAATACTGGACTGGGTTGCCATTTCCTTCTCTGGCTTATAAACTAAGAGTAGGAATATAATTCTGATAATTAAATTATGATTTTATGGTATAATCCAGGAAAATAATAGACACACATACAAGTCAATTCATATTTGGTCTCAGTTAAAACTCTGAATAAGCTAGTTGACAAATCATGTGTATTTTCAAAGGAACAAATGCCTGGGTAATTGTCTAGGATACTTCAACCAATCTCACCCATATTGGTAAAAATTCATATAAAAATATTGTTTGAAATGTTAACATTATTAATTTTCACTTAAGTGTTTATATATTATGCTGTTGGAAAAATTCACTAAAATTCCTAAGCATTGAACCTGAAAGACTTGGCTAGGACTGTGGTACAATCTCCTACTTAGTAAGTTTGTGGCTTAACCAATGTGTATAATTCCTACATGCAAAATTAGCACTCTGGTGAAGAAAGTATCCCTTTGTATAATCTTTTCTCCTTATTTCACATTCTAGTACTAGACCAGGAAACCTAAACTACAATTCACAATTAGTCAGAGCTCGGTGTGGAAAAGTCTGAGTGTTAAAATATTTCAGAGAGACCAAGTCGTATGAGGAGGCTGTATGTTAGTGAGTTTTACCTACAGGAGCCCTGCCAGGTTCAAACAGTGAATATTAGAGAGAAACACCCCAATGCTTCTGGCAGTGGGAGGGGAAAAGTAATTATTTGAAGATGTCAGATTATTATGTTTTGCCTAATAAGACCAAACCACAAAAAAAAAAAAAAAAAAAAAAAATATTTTACGAAAGACTAACCTGTACATGCCTGGGTGCTAAATCTCTTCAATTGTGTTCCACTCTTTTTGACTCTGGGCTTTCCTGGTGGCTCACATGGTAAAGAATCCGCCTGCAATTAGGGAGATCTGAGTTGGGTTCAGTCTCTGAGTTGGGAAGATCCTCTGGAGGAGGGCATGGTAACCCACTCCAGTATTCTTGCCTGGGAGAATCACCGTGTACAGAGGAGACTGGTGGGCTACAATCCATGGGGTTGCAAAGAGTCAGACATGACTGAGTAATTAAAGCACTTTTCAACTCTACGGATTATAGCCTGCCAGGCTCCTCTGTTCATGAGATTCTCCAGGCAAGAACACTGGAGTGGGTTGCCATGCCCTCTTCCAAGGGATCTTTCAAACTCAGGGATTGAATCTATGTCTCTTAAGTCTCTTGCATTGGCAAGTGGGTTCTTTACCATTTGCACCACCCGGGAAGCCCCAAAGGCTAACTTATTGGGATTTTATTATATTTCAACTGACCCAAGGGAAGGAAAGTATCTAATTACAGGCTCCTAGGCCACCACATGTGGAGAAGGAAATGGCAACCCACTCCAGTGTTCTTGCCTGGAGAATCCTGTGGACAGAGGAGCCTGGTGGTCTGCTGTCTGTGGGGTCACATAGAGTCGGACATGACTGAACCGACTTAGCATGCGTGCATGCATTGGAGAAGGAAATGGCAACCCACTCCATTGTTCTTACCTGGAGAATCCCAGGGATGGAGGAGCCTGGTGTGCTGCCGTCTATGGGGTCGCACAGAGTTGGACACGACTGAAGCGACTTAGCAGCAGCAGCAGCAGGCCACCACATGAGGCAAAGGAAATTCTGAATTCTCACCCCTTCTATCCTTCCCACAAAGGAGCACTTACCTATAGGGGCACAGAGTCAATAGAAGATAAATCTAATCATTGAACTATAAAAACACTTCCCCTTGCCCTATACTTTACCTCCACATTACTAAAGATCTATTTACTGAAGCTCTTTTATCATTTCAGGCTTTCACAAAAAATTAACAAGGTGTAATAAAAGATAAAAATCACAGTTTGAAAGAACAATCACCAGAACCAGACTCAGATATGACAGGAATGTTGGAACTGTCCACTCAGTAAATTAAAACAACTATGATTAATAAATTAAGGGTTCTAATGGGGGAAAAAAAAAAAAAAGACGTGTAAAAATAGATGGGCAATTGCAAGCAGAGAGGTGGACAGGAGTGAGTAAATAGGGGGAGAGAAAGGGAAAAGTTTCAAATGATATATATTCTATTTGTCCAGATTTTATAAGCAGTTTTCTGTTAGTCTGTTGCTATTTTTTGTTTTTATATGCATTGTTTCATATTATTGTTTTATATGCAGGAGTGCTTAGTCATTCAGTCGTGTATGACTCTGCTTTGCAACACATGGACTGAAGCCCACTGGGCTCCTCTGTTCTTGAAGATTCTCCAGGCAAGAACACTGCAGTGGGTTGCCATTTCCTCCTCCAGGGGATCTTCCTGACCTAGGAATCAAACTGGTATCTCCTGCATTTTCTGCATTTACTGGCAGATTCTTTACCACTGAGCCACCTGGGAAGCACCGTTGTTTTATATATAAGTATTCATAGACATTCATTAATTTATTACTTATTCATATGATTTTATTTCTAAATAGTATTTATATAGTTTATATATTATCAATATTTATTTTATATTGTACATATTTCATATTTTACATTAGCTCTGTATTTAATAACCCTTAAAGTATTTTAGAAATGTGTGTGTGTGCTTAGTCCCTCAATCATGTCCAATTCTTTGTGACCACAGGGACTCTAGCCCATGAGCCTCCTCTGTCCATGCAGATTCTCCAGGCAAGAATAGCGGAGTGGGTTGCCATGCCCTCCTCCAGCAGATCTTCCCAACCCAAGGACTGAAACCAGGTCTCCCAAATTTCAGGAAGATACTTCAACATCTGAGCCACCAGGGAAGCCCTGGTGAAATAATATTAAAAACAAAAAAAGCTTTTTTGAAATAATTCAGTATTTAACTTGACATAAAATGCCATTTAAAGAAGGCTATTTAACTAAGAGTCTTCTGTGTGTAAAAAAGTGTTGGATATAATGAACACTGTGAGCATTTTCAGTTTTAAAATGACTAGCTATGCTTTGCTTTGTATCCTTTCAACTTTTAATAATTATGACAAAATTCTACAAAGTGTCTTCCAATGTGGAATTTATATCCTCATTTTAATGATGAAGAAACTGAGAACTTTCTAAGTTCATGACAGTGAATGTTTGTAGTGGGGCTCAAACCTTGCTACTTGAATATCAATGATCTGCTGTGTGATATATAGTATGATGACAAGGAACAAGGAACACAGAAATTTAGGTCATATAGATGTGACTCCAACTGTTTTGTTTTTTTTTTTCCCCTAACTAGATGTGTCCTTAATCAATTTTTTTAATCTCCCTAAGTCTCAATTCCCTCATTCTTATAAGCAGACATTTGCAGAACAAACCATTGTTTTTTGCTTCCTCCCTAAATAAGTTAAAACTCAGAGTTTACTATTTGCATAGGAATCTAGGAGGATTTATTCAGCTGCAAAATAAATAACCAGTTCTCTTTATTTTGTACCATGTGATTGGATTTTATTGGCTTCAAATCATTACGGTCTTAAATGCATGAAATTTTTTTGCATTTAATTATTTTTAAATTGCTAGAATATGGATTTTTTTTCCAGTTTATGCTCAGGTTAATAATGCCATGTCCAATGTTTATCATTTTAATGGCTTTTAACTGTCCTTTGGTCAATGTAAGCATATGTTAAATGTGACTTTCTTGTAGCTTGCCCACATGCAGCTATCGTAATTGGAACTTTCAAATATGCAGAGAAAGTTGGATAGTAAAATTATAATTAACTACTTTCTACTTGAGCTTTACTCTTGGTTAATTGTCACAGGTAACGTAAGATATACTGCTGCTGCTAAATCATTTCAGTCATGTCCGGCTCTGTGCAACCCCATAGATGGCAGCCCACCAGGCTCCCCTGTCCCTGGGATTTTCCAGGCAAGAACGCTGGAGTGGGTTGCCATTTCCTTCTCCAATGCATGAAATTGAAAGGTGAAAGTGAAATCGTTCAGTCGTGTCCGACTCCTCGAGACCCCATGGACTGCAGCCCACCAGGCTCCTCCATCCATGGGATTTTAAGGCAAGAATACTGGAGTGAGGTGCCATTGCCTTCTCTGAACATAAGATATAGATTTCTAGAAATAAATAGTCTCATAGAGACCACTAAGTAGTCTCGTAGAGACCACTAACTCTTCATTGTACAGAAAATACATTAAACATTAAGTTTAAGATATATTTATAGATTGGAGAGAAAAATATAGAATAATTCTTTTTGTAGGTCTGTACCAACTTCCAGCACTTCATTTCTTACACATCTTGTATCTCACCAATTTAATCACAGTCTACCACAAAAGGTTTTGTGAATTTAACATGTGACTGGTATTTTCCTACAAATGCAAAATATAGTGAATAAAAGCATAGCATATTTTATATGTAAGACTGAGGTCTCCCAGTACTCAGTTTATACTTCATATTTCCTTAGAAGATACAATTGCTCTTGAGTTTTAACCCAAATTTTATTAAAATCAACCATGTTAATCAATGCAAGATCAGATTTGTCACATTTATAAAAATTATTTTAAAGGATTGTTGTTGTTTATTCACTGAGTTGTGTCAAATCTTTTGAGACCCCAAAGACTATAGCCTGCAGGATCCTCTATCTATGTGATTTCCCAGGCAAGAACACTGGGGTGGGTTGCCATTCCCTTCTCCAAGAGATCTTTCTAATCCAGGGATTGAATTGGAGTATTTAGTTCTAATTCCACNGTTGTGTCAAATCTTTTGAGACCCCAAAGACTATAGCCTGCAGGATCCTCTATCTATGTGATTTCCCAGGCAAGAACACTGGAGTGGGTTGCCATTCCCTTCTCCAAGAGATCTTTCTAATCCAGGGATTGAATTGGAGTATTTAGTTCTAATTCCACCACAAGTGGTAACCACCAGTGGTAACCCCCTTGTATATGCAGCTAACTCTTCTTCATTCTTTTTCTTCTGACTCTGTGTGCTTAATTGTTCAGTTGTGTCTGACTCTTTGTGACTCTCTGGACTGTAACCCACCAGGCTCCTCTTTCCATGGGATTTTTCAGGCAAGAATACTGGAGTGGGTTGCTGTTTCCTCCTCCAGGGGATCTTCCTGACCTGGGGATCTTCCTGATACAGGGACTGAACCAATATCTCCTGGTCTCCTGTATTGCAGGCAGATTCGTTACCCTCTGAGCCATCAGAAAGCCATATGGCTAAACAGAAAGATTTGACATTTAAAATTGAATTAATTATTTTAAAAATTATTCTCATAATAAGACAGTATTATAGCATATGAAGGTTTACCTGAAAATAATATGCAATTAAACTTTAAATCTCCATTATAATAACATTAATGGCAAATGCTTTTATGAAATGGATACTTGGAATTGATAAGCAGTTCTTGGACTCCATCATATTTTATATTTTCATCACAAAACTTCACTGGGGTGAAATTTTATATAGATAGCCTCTTGAAATCTTGAAAATACTAGCTCTTATGAAAGGTTCACTTCACTGCCCTTGTTTTACTGTCATTTATATCTTGTGCTGCACCTTCCTTAATTTTTAAAAAATATTAAAATCAAATGAATGAATTTCCTAAAGACCTAAAAAATCTGGCATTTAAAATAAGTCAGTATAGAGACATTTTGAGCTTTAAAATTACCATAATAGCTCACATTTGTATAGTGCTTTACAATTTTAAAAGTCCTTTAACATTTTATATAATTTGATTCTCAACTTAAAGCTGAGAAATGAATAAAGAACCTCTCAATCATCTCAATTTTAAATATAAGAAATTGGGGCACATCTTAGTAACATTTTAAGCCCTAGTTCAAAAAATATTTATGTATAATTTGTTTGACTAAATTTTTTCCCCAAACCCCTCTTTCCCTCACATTGCCAGACTGCCTTAGGTCTAATATCACTTCTTAACTTTATGATTAAAATTAAATTATTTCATCTATTTTTAATATGTGAGATGAGACTTTTATGAAGGCACAGGTTAATAATAATAACTCTTGCCATGTAAATTTTCAGCAAGAACTTTTAAGTGATTTTTTCGTATTGTCTCATTTAATACACACAACATTCCATTGAGGTTAGTATTTTTAGTGAGAAAAGTGAGTTTTGGAGAAATTAAGCATGTTACCCAAAGTCACAGAAACAGCAAATTGAGTTGGAAACTGAACATGGTCAAGTGGTCTCTATATTTCTAGTTATATGTATCAACAACTGCAATAAACTGCAAATACCATTTAATTTCATTAAAATATCAAAATTATACATTTCCTGACTAAAATAAATGAAGCATGGCCATTTCTCTCCACCTGATAAAAGTTCAACATTTTTTTCTCTAGGAAAATTTATAGAATATGAATAGTTCTTTACCTAATAAGTATCTTAAAATAGTAACAAAAAGAAACCAACTTAGAGAGCTAACCATTAATCTAGAAAGAATCTTAAAAGAAATCTAAGATATATTTGAAGGGGGGAGACTAAAAAACTTGAGCTGATGTCAGAAGTTAAACATTTTGATACTAGTATATGGAGCTTTGGGGCTTACCAGGTGATGCTAGTGGTAATGAACCTGACTGCCAAAGCAGGAAAGGAAAGAGACATACATGGGTTTGATCCCTGGGTTGCAAACTACCCTGGAGTAGGAAATGGCACTTCAATTGTATTCTTGCTGGAACATTCCATGGAGAGAGGAGACTGGTGGGTTATAGTCTATGGAGCCACAAAGTCAGATCTACAAATGGAGCTCAGTCCTAAATTTCAGTGCACAGAATGAGGAATTCAAGGCACTTAATTTCCACAGTTACATATGAACTGACATCTAAATTTTCTTCCTGTAACCTATTTCTCTTTTTTTTTTTCTTCTAGAAAGTCCATGGAAATGATCTGTTCCATTCACCTATCAATTAGATACTTCATNTGATCTTAGCAAACACCCTTTTCTAACAACATAAAAGACGACTCTACACATGAACTTCACCAGAAAGTAAATACCAAAATCAGACTGCTTATGCTCTTTGCAGCCAAAGAAGGAGAAGCTTCATTCAGTCAGCAAAAACAAGACCTGGAGCTGACTGTGACTCAGATTATGAGCTCCTCATTGCAAAATTCAGGCTTAAATTGAAGAAAGTAGGGAAAATCACTAGGCCAGTCAGGTAGGACCTAAGTCAATTTCTTTATGATTATACAATAGAGGTTATGAATAGATTCAATGGATTAATCTGGTAGAGAGGGTGCCTGAAGAACTATGGAGAGAGGTTTTTAATATTGTCAATAACCAAAATTATCCTAATGAGAAAGAAATGCAAGATGGCAAAGTGGTTGTCTGAGGAGGCCTTACATATAGCTGAGAAAAGAAGGGAAATGAAAAGCAAGGCAGAAAGGGAAAGATATACCCAACTGAATGTGGAGCTCCAGAGATAGCAAGGAGAGATAAGAAGGCCCTCTTAAATCAACAGTGCAAAGACATAGAGGAAAACAGTAGAATGAGAAATATTAGAGATCTCTTCAAGAAAATTGGAGATATCAAGGGAATTTCATGCAAAGATGGGCACGGTGAAGAACAGAAATGTTAAGGCCCTAACAGAAGAAAAAGAGATTAAGAAAAGGTGGCAAGAATACACAGAAGAACTATATAAAAAAGGTCTTAATGTCCTTAATAACCATGATGGTGTGGTCACTTACCTAGAGTCAGACATCCTGGAATGTGAAGTCAAGTGGGCCTTAGAAAGCATCACTACAAACAAAACTAGTGGAGGTGATGGAATCCAGCTGAGCTATTGCAGATCCTAAAAGATGATGCTGTTAAAGTGCTACATTCAGTATGTTAGCAAATTTGGAAAATTCAACAGTGGGCACAGGACTTGAAAAGGTCAGTTTTCATTCCAATCCCAAAGAAGGGCAATGCCAAAGAATGCTCAGACTACCATACATTGGCATTCATTTCACATACTAGCAAAGTTATGCTCCGAATCCTTCAAGCTAGGCTTCAGCAGTACATGAACTGAGAACTTCCAGATACACAAGCTAGGTTTAGAAAAGGCAGAGGAACCACAGATCAAATTTCCAACATCCACTGGATCATGGGGAAAGCAAGAGAACTCCAGGAAAACATCTACTTCTGCTTCATTAACTGTGCTAAAGTCTTTGACAGTGTGGGTCACAACTGTGGAAAATTCTAAAAGAGGTGGGATTATGAGATCACCTTACCTGTTTCCTGAGAAACATGTGTATGGGCCATGAAATGACAGTTAGAACTGAACTCGGAACCAGTGACTGGTTCAAAACTAGGAGTATGAGAAGGCTGTATATTTTTACCCTACGTATTTAACTCATAACTGCAAAATATTGGGCTGGATGAATCACAAGCTGGAATCAATTTTGCTGGGAGAAATATCAACAATCTCAGCTATGCAGACAATACCACTCTAAAGGCAGAAAGTGAAGAGAAACCAAAGAACCTCTTGATGAAAAAGGAGAGTGAAAAAGCTGGCTTTAAACTCACCATTAAAAAAAAAAAACTAAGATCATGGCATCTGGTCATACCACTTCATGACATGTAGAGGGGGGAAATGTGAACGCAGTGACAGCTTTTAATTTCATGGGCTCCAAAATCATTGCAGATGGTGACTGCAGCCATGAAATTAAAATATGCTTGCTCCTTGGAAGGTAAACTATGATAGACCTAGACAACATGTTAAAAAGCAGAGACATCACTTGCTGATGAAGGTCGCTATAGTCACATACATGGTTTTTCCAGTAGTCATGTATGAATGTGAGAGTTAGATCATAAAGAAGGTTGAGAGCTGGAGAATTAATACCTTTGAATTGCTTACTCCTTGGGAGGAAAGTTATGACCAACCTAGACAGCATATTGAAAAGCAGAGACATTACTTTGTCAACAAAGGTCTGTCTAGTCAAGGCTATTGTTTTTCTAGTGGATGTATTTTCCATTCCATGTATGGATATGAGAGTTGGACTATAAAGAAAGCTGAGTGCTGAAGAATTGATGGTTTTGAACTGTGATGTTGGAGAAGACTCTTAAGAGTCCCTTGGATTGCAAGGAGATCCAACCAGTCCATTCTAAAGGAGATCAGTCCTAGGTGTTCATTGGAAGGACTGATGTTGGAGCTGAAACTCCAATACTTTGGCCACCTGATATGAAAAGCTGACTCATTGAAAAAGACCCTGATGCTGGGAAAGATTGAGGGTAGGAGGAGAAGGGGACAACAGAGGATGAGACAGTTGGATGGCATCACTGACTCAATGGACATGGGTTTGGGTGGACTCCAGGAGTTGGTGATGGACAGGGAGGCCTGGTGTGCTGTGGTTCATGGGGTCGCAAAGAGTTGGACACGACAGAGCGACAGAACTGAACTGAATTGAGATGAAGAAGTGCAAGAAGGCTACTTATAATGTTAAACCAAAAAGTAAGGATACAAATTAGTGCTGTAATATTTGGTATAATACCCAAGTGTTCAATGGGTGTGAATGAGAATGACCATAATGGTTTAATGGAATTGGCAGATTATGGCAACCTGAATGATAATAAACAGAGGCCCAAGAGTAATGGTTCATCATATTAGAAGCTCATCCTTGCTCCTGTACCAGTCCAGGGGCTTCTTGGTTGGCAGGAGGATTCTGGTTCAAGATAGTCATTGAGAATTCAGGTTAGTGGCAGAAATTACATCTTTAACAAATAGCTGCTGAAGTTGATTTGAATATTGCCATCTCAGTCTCCTGAAAGCATGAAGAAGTGAGTGTACCACTTTTTATGGATTATTTACTGGGGATCATTCAAACCACTTCCATGCCCATTTGGTTGGCTAGGACTCATTCTTAGGGCCCCGGTTAGGCAGTGAGACATGGTAAAGCTACAGTCCCAGAAGAAGGATACAAATTAATTTGATGGTTAGCTCGCAGTCTGTATCACACAGCGTTTGAGTTGAAACTTTGAAGAGGCATATGATTTGGAGAGGAAAAGAGCACATACCTCAGAGGAAGCTGAAGAACAGAGGGCAAGGCAGATGACAGTCATGTTACGTGGTTGTGAAAAAGNGGTATTTTATTTTTTAGCCTATAGAATATATGATTAGAAAAATGTGTCTTTTGAACTATCCACAGAATATCAATTCTAACAGGGACATAAGAGATCTAGTCTCCCCCTTTAAGTCTACATTAGGGACATAGAGGCAAGTTGAATTTTATTTTTCCTTTTTTTAGCTAGTCAGTATCCAGCATTAGAAAATTGATCTCCTCAAATCCACTCTTTGAATCTACTCCCTCACTGAGTTTTAGTTCTTTAAAAAGTAAGTTGCTTCCATTCAGAGAGGACTTACTGATTAACCTCTTCAGACAGCTATTTTCATGTCTAAAGCATAATGATGAGTTTTGATTGATAATGTAAGGAAGAATGGACCACAATTTATTATTAATCTCATGAATTATCCTTCACTATACTATACAACTTTTATCATCTTTTAATGCATGTAAGTCATTGTTCAGTACTTCCGCTAAGTGTGTATCTCAGCATTATCCAGTTGACTAAATCATTACATTAAAAATGAATATTTCATTTTCATAATATGAAAAAATAAGCTTTTCTTTGAATGTTTGCTGTCCCTCTTAATGAAAATTGTCCATATTTTGTAAGCTATAACTTTGATTTTCTATTCTCTGTAAGACAAATTTATAAAAAATGACTTATAAAGTTCTATATTATTACTATGAAAGGAATTGTTAAAATTACCCACCTCTTTNTAATGAAAATTGTCCACATTTTGTAAGCTATAACTTTGATTTTCTATTCTCTGTAAGACAAATTTATAAAAAATGACTTATAAAGTTCTATATTATTACTATGAAAGGAATTGTTAAAATTACCCACCTCTTTAACCACTTTACAAGAAATAGCTATTCTGGCCTTCTGTATAGCTGATGTGCAGGCAAGTGATTCTTGGTTTTTGCCTGTCAGATGCTCTCATGGGAAGAATAAGTCTTTCCAATGCTTTTCTGACAAAAGAGACAGGAAGGGTCTATTTTTTTAGAAGCAGCAGTGACCAAGGTCTACTGGTAACTTTTGTGATGCTGTGATTCTAGGTGTCTGTAAGAGACAATAGCATTTCACTGGGCCCCACAGGAGTCATCTAATGGTATGATTTGGCCATTATTTCTGGCTGCATGACCCTAAAGCCTATTTCTCTGTCTTTTGGGAGATTCTGTGAGCTATCAAACATTCTTTATTATATTCACATTCTCAAAGAACCAGCTGTAGGGGATTTATACTTTTTATTTATTTATTTTTCAACTAATACCCGAACTGATATAAGAGTAACAAATCAATATTCATTGGCCCTCAAAGCTGTCATCATCTACTAGATTTTCAAGCAAGCTGTGGCAACTGGGTTTGTTAATCTCATAAACAATATTTTTTGGCTATGTTCTGTGTTTGATGTAAAAAAGTGAGAATTTTGAAAGATCTTAGCTTTGAAGTTGTTAGTCTAGAAAAGTAGACAAATATATATTTCATTGCTATATAGCATGGCATGTTCTATGTTAATGCAAACTTCAGTGCATTCTGGAAGCACAGAAAACACCCAAAACTCAGTCTGGATTTTTGGGGAAAAAAAAAATGGTATAGTATTTCTCTAGATGCAAAACCATTAGAAAAAGCATTTTAAGAAGACAAAAGAGTATGAAGAAACTCACATAGATTGAAAGTGAATAAGGTATTGACAATTCAATATATAGCCCTATAATATAAAAATCAAGGATATAATTAGAATATCAGGATATGACAGGGAAGCAGTGAAAGGCAGTTTAAGAACAGATAAAGAAGATGATGAAGGTCCTTAAAATTTTTGATAAGCATTTTGAATATATACTATGGTAGACTTCAGTGACCCCTCTCAAGATACCCACACCCTAATCCTTCAGTTCAGTTCAGTTCAGTGGCTCTGTCATGTCTGACTCTTTGTGACCCCATGAATCGCAGCACATCAGGCCTCCCTGTTCATCACCATCTCCCGGAGTTCACTCAGACTCACGTCCATCNATCCAAAGTTACCAATTTTTACATTAAATTAAGCAATTCAGAAAAATACTGCCTTTTTGAATCATGTAGAGAAAATACTTTTTTTTCTCATTTTTGGACTCTGAGTGACACTTAACCCTTTGGAAGAAATCATATACAACCTGAATTAAGTATGTATTCTGGCAGTGGTGATAGTACGAACCTTGTGGTAATGTTCAATTTTAGATTATAATTAAATACTCCATTTTGTTTTACTTTTCACAGACCTAGTTCATTTCCTACCTAAGGTTATATAGGTTCCGTGTATGCTCAGTCACTCAGCTATGTCCCATTCTTTTCAACCTGTTGGACTAGAGCCTGCCAGGCACCTCCACCCAATGGATTTTTCAGGCAAGGATACTGGAGTGGGTTGTCATTTCCTTCTCCATGGGATCTTGCTTACCCTCTACAACCTGCATTTCCTGCACCTCATGCATTGCAGGTGATTCTTTACTCCTGAGCCACTGGGGAAGCCTATAACATTTACTTATAACTAAAGTAATATTCACAATGTGAGTAACAAATTTAAACATTGATATTGTCTTGTTCTGTTATTATTTTACTAAATCAAAATTACTTAACAGACACTGCTTATAAACCAGAGACTGGAATATATACTATGAATACAATGGAGGGCAAAAAATTTAAAAAAAAATCTTCCCTCTCCTGTTTATTAATGTTTTCCAAGGGCCCAAGTGGCACAAGAATTCTTTCCCCTATGAAACAAGCAGTCTGTGTGGGCACAATACTAATTCATTTTAACTGTCCTTACTCAAAATACAAACTAGGATTTTATAGTAACTGAAATTGAAACTGTAGACTCCTCTGGGCTGATTAACTTTTTCCAAAAATTCATTTGTAACACTATTAGATTATATTCTTAGAGAAGATACTATATATAGTGATATGAGCAACAGCTATGCTTGTAAATGTAATACATTAATTCATATGAGATCTCCATGTAGCCCAGGTAGCTCAGTGGTAAAGAGTCCACCTACAATGCAGCAGACAAAATGATGCAGGTTCAATCCTGGGGTCTGGAAGATTCACCTAGAGGAGGGCATGGAAACACACTCCAGCATTCTTGCCTTGAAAATTTCATGGACAGAGGGGCCCCATGGTCTACAGTCCATGGGGTTGCAAAGAGTTGGACAAGACTGAGTTCACGCACGCACACTCCATGTAACAAAGTGCCCAGTGGATAGTAGATGCTTAAAACAATGTTGATAGAGTGGGGAAATTGATGAATGCTTCTAGTAAAAGCAACAACAACCATCCTAACAATTTTCTATTCAGTGATTATACTTCACACAATTTATTCCCTAAACTTTACTGCAGCCTTGATATTGAGGTCTTACCTGAATTTTACCTAAAATTGAAATGAAGGCCAGAAGGTTTTAGAATATGTCAAATCATTCATAATAAGAAACCAATTGTTTCATCTTGAAATTAAGGAAAATATGCATAGTGAGCGTTCAGGATATTCTGTAAAGATACATACTTTGAATGTACAGTTATGAACCAGGTAACAGGCAAGATGAAAATAGGATATAGGATGCTCTATTACAGGTATCCCTGCACCAATGTGGAGAGATCCTCATTCCAAGACTCTCGATATCAGGTGGATCAGAAAGCCACAGGGTTGACCCTCTGCCTGACTCCCTTCTTTACTCTTGGATATAACCTCACTGATGTCACGTTCTATTTAAGTATCAAAAGAGCTAAATGCCTGGAAAAATAAAAGGGGAAAAATAAGTTTTTGAGATTGAACAGATTACTCTGTCACCCAGAACTACATATCTGGAAGTCAAATCTTTTCTCGCTGACATTTTTTTGTTTTGCTTTGTTTAGAGGCTAAACAAATATTCATCTTACAGAGAAAGCCTGTATGGATTCCTGTAACAATAAGCAACCTATATAAAATATTCAAGAAAGTGCATGGAATGTTAAGTAGTAAACATGAGTGTTTTGGACAGTTCATGAAACTGATGAAATCTGATGTAAATTTGGTTATATTAATATCTTTTGTTTTCAGCATTTTTAAGAAAATATTCTCATATTAATCAGAAGATTTTGTAAACCAAATACGCTCTCTTGGGAGACTTAAAGTGATAAATGCTTTTATGTGTGGTGTATGATAGAAGCACACATAGGTTGCCATGGAATTTGAAATTAGAGTTATCTGGTTTAGACATAGACATTCACAGGACAATTCTAGCAAAAGGTAACACTTAAAATTATCTTTAAATGATGAGTGGGAGTTAACTGGTTGCTTAAAGATGTTACAAACACTTTGTGAGAGAAAAAGCAAGTGCAAAGAGATAATTGTCAAAGAGCCTGATTCTTCCTGTAAATGGCAGGCTGTCCATTATGATCAGAATTAAGAGTGGAAAGAGAATCATTGCAAAAATAAAAGCCAATTTCTTCATTTACCTGATTTTAAGCCTCTTTAAGAAACAGAACCTCATAATCTGATAGCCTATGGCTTAAGCTATTTAAATATCAATGATAAAATCCAGTTGTAGTGGGCAAGGAATCAAGATACTCTTTGCTTTAGCGGAAATATATTAAGTTTGAGTAAGAATTTCATCATTCAAAAATAAAAATAAATATTCAGATTATAAAATGACTCTTTGAAGCCAAAGATAGAAAATCGGGCACTCAAAATAAAGCAACAAAACTACTTTTGGAAAAGGTTGTGCTTTCAAAAATGGAAATTAATATAGAGAGCTTCTGGATTGTGCTCCTAAAATAAAAAATGAAATTTATGAAACAACCACCACCAAAAACATGTAGACAAGAAAACAAGACCAAAGATTTTATTGAAATTGCAAAATTGGGGAAAAGACTAAAAACCTATAAAACAAGAAAGTGACAATACAAGTGAAATATAGTAAAATTAATTTTTTGTTTTGTAACTTGCTAGCAACAGAATCAATTATGTAAAAACTCAGTTGATGTAGAAAACAAATCAGCATTGTTAGTTGAGAATTCATGTTGGGAAGTTGAAAGGTTAATGATCATCTGAAGGAAGAAGATGAAACCTAGGTGATTTAGGGTTAGCATTAGAATTAGAATAGGACTTACTTAGTGCAAGGATTCGGAGAAGGCAATCGCACCCCACTCCAGTACTCTTGCCTGGAAAATCCCATGGACGGAAGAGCCTGGTGGGCTGCAGTCCGTGGTATAGCTGAGAGTCAGGCATGACTGAGCAACTTAACTTTCTCTTTTCACTTTCATGCATTGAAGAAGGAAACGGCAACCTACTCCAGTATTCTTGCCTGGAGAATCCCAGGGATGGGGGAGCCTGGTGAGCTGCAGTCTATGGGGTCGCACAGAGTCCGACACGTCAGAAGCGACTTAGCAGCAGTAGCAGTGCAAGGATTAAGATAGTGTTAGCTTTGGAACTGTATCAAAATCACTAAAATTACCTGAAGAGTCAAGAACAAGTGGAGAAAATTAAAATACTCAAATTATTATAAAGAAAATATTTTCTGAATTGAAAGCAATGACTCTACAGATGAAATCATTCCTTGATTTACATGACTAATTAAATAATGAAATCAAAACCACTGTGAATATCTTAGTGAACTGCTTGATTTTAAGGGAAACAAAGAAAATCTAACATCCAACAAGCACATACACAGAAGAAAAAAGTTTGTAAATATTAAAACTAAATCACTAGGCTCTGAGGTATGATTTCTCATAGAATCAGTTAATTTTCACCTAAAAATCATAGAATTATTTTTCTTAATTGGGGGATTTGTGGAAAACATTTCAGTTTGTTTTCTGAAATAAGCATAATCCTGATATCAAAAGTGGCCAACAATAAATACTTTGTAATGAACTTGACTTGATTCAGTCTGGCTTCACTCTTTATTTGCTTCACTCTTTATTCACTCTTCAAACTTTATTTGCTTTGTAACATTACAAATGTACTAGTCATTTCAGATTTCCATAAATATAATAAAAATTGAAAAAATGAACTGAGTGGTATAGACAACAGAGATTTATTTTTCACAATTCTTGCTCCTGGAAGTCTGAGATCAGGATGGCAGCACAATGAGGTTCTGATGAGATCCCTCTTCCTCACTTGCATATGAAGCAGAGAGAGAGAGCTCTGGTGTCTCTTTCTCTTCTTATAACACTAATTTTATCAAAAGGGCCTCAACTTCATAACCTAACCTAAACCCAATTATCTCCCAATGGCCTCACTTCCAAATATCATCACTGTGGGTATTACAGTTTCAACACATGAATTTTTCAGACAAATTTCGGTCCATTGCACTCACCTTCCTCATATATAAACATGAAATATTAATAGAACATCTTCTTTAGAGGGCTAATAGAGGCAATGGAATTAGAAGAGATGTTAACACACAGTTAATACTATATGAGTGTTGACTGATATTGTTAATTATCTGGCATGATCACTTATGTACAGATATAAACAAGATGTTTAACAAAATACAAGCAACTGAAATCTAGAAGTTATTAAAACAGATGATCACCAATCAATTTTTTGAATTCAGAAGCTTTTATCATTTATTTTATTAAACAATATAATTCATCTTATTACTAATTTCACATATACTATCCACATCATTATATTTGGGGATAATAGAAATACAATCAAAGGACATTTATAATATGACTTACAAAGAGAGATTATTAAAGAACTGTCTGAACATCAGGCATTATTCTGAATGCTTTGAGGCATTCTCATAAAAAGAAGGAAAAAGATAAATTTTCCATTGTTAGCTAGTATTATTTGATTCTCTCTCAGAAGTGTCAAGCCCTGAAGTAATAAAATGCTACTGTATTAATTCTTTTAAAGAAAAACATATCTAATGGTATAAGTTGAAAAATTATTACGTAAAATGATTATTTTACTGAGAATCAAATTAATTGTAGCAATATGTAGCAAATAGTGTGTATGTAACACTTTAGTCTCTAGAAAAAAAAAGTGGTCAATTGTTTATTATATGAACATCATGTGGACGAAGCACTCACTTTTCTCTGTGATTGAAGTAGAGGTTATCATATCAAAAGAATGACTGAGTTAAACAATGGAATTATTTTTGTCATTTATTTTCCTCTCCATTTCCTGACTTTCAGTGTTGAAAGACACAGGTATTTTGAATTAAAAAATCTCAATTAATTGAATAGTAAACATATAAAATGGCATACTATTTAATCTCATTAGATTTATTTGAATAAAAGCAAGTATAGAAATGCAACTTTTGGTATCTGCATATCTGGCATTAAAACAAAATTGCTAATGTACTATTAATACAGCAAAAACAACAAGATATTTTAAAGTACAAAAGGAAAGATATTTTCTCAATGATGCTTATATTAACCCAGCAGTTTATAAAACTGAAAAGGCAATCATATCAACACCTAAAGAACTAACTTCTGTAAAACATCAGGTAATCTGTATTTTTAAATCAAAATATACTTGTTTCATGGATATGCTTAATAATAAAGAGAGACGAGTTGACTCATTGGAAAAGGCTTTGATGATGGGAGGGATTGGAGGCAGGAGGAAAAGGGGACGACAGAGGATGAGATGGCTGGATGGCATCACTGACTCAATGGACGTGAGTCTGAGTGAACTCCGGGAGTTGGTGATGGACAGGGAGGCCTGGCGTG
>SJYV01047757.1:433549-452674 GCA_006410875.1 Neotragus pygmaeus | reverse complement strand
AAAGGGGACGACAGAGGATGAGATGGCTGGATGGCATCACTGACTCAATGGACGTGAGTCTGAGTGAACTCCGGGAGTTGGTGATGGACAGGGGGGCCTGGCGTGCTGCGATTCATGGGGTCGCAAAGAGTGGGACAGGACTGAGCGACTGAACTGAACTGAACTGAACGAAAGAAGTATTTTGTAAGTTAACTACATATTTCAAAAAAACCTGTCTGTATTGTTTAGTATTTTTAATTAATGAAGTTAGAGAAAACACAATTCCTACTTCAGAACATTTTAATTGTTTACACATTTTTAAAATGATGCATGTTAGACACTTTGGCCTTTTACTTTACATTTCAAAGACATTTGTAACAATCAAAGCATAATAAAACATTTTCTCAAATCTGGTAAAATCTTTCAGTTCAGTACTAAATTTCAGAATGATGGAGAATAGCATAAAGAAAGGAATTCATTGCTATTCACAAATGTAACCAATATCAATCAAGGTTAAATTGTATCTCCCTAATATATCTACTGGAGAAGGAAACATCAACCCATTCCAGTATTCTTGCCTTGAGAATCCCATGGACAGAGGAGCTTGGTGAGCTACAGTTCACAGGCTTACAAGAGTTGGACATGACTAAGCAACTAACACACACACAGTATACCTATATCTTTCCAACAAACTGTATAAGGTCTTCATTACATCTCACCGTAAACTCTTTTCTCCTTTCACTTCTCTCTCTCTATTCAGAACTATTCTCTTGAACTGTGTAACTAAATTCANGAACTCTTTCTGTGATGAGACATCAAGAACCTGAGCTTTGAGCTTCCCTGGTGGCTCAGTGGTAAAGAATCTGCTTGCCAGTGCAGAAGACACAGGTTTGACCCCTGGTCCAGGAAGATCCCACATGCCGTGGGGAAACTACTCAAGTCCAATCTGCACTTGAACTCTAGAGCCCAGGAGCCACAACTAATGAAGCCTGTGTGCCTAGACAACATGCTCCCCAACAAGAGAAGCCATGTTAAGGAAAAGCCCCAGCACCACAGCTAGAGAACAGCCTCTGCTCTCCATAACTACAGGAAAAGCCTCTGCAGCAATGAAGAACCAGCACAGACAAAGATAAATAAATAAAATTATATTAAGAGAAAAAAAAAAAAAAGAATCCGAGTTTCATTAAGCCCTAAAGCCAGGGGTGCTTTCAGTGAAAGACCGTGGGTTCAAGTCTCAATCTGAGTTACACATTTTCATCACCAATATAACAGCAGAAAAAGAAGCTCTCAGGTGGGAATCCCCTCTATTTCCTGCCATCAACCACACCTATTACACACTGACCTGTACATCTACCCATCTTTTCTCCTTCCCTGGAAAACAGTGCCCTAGCCCCTCTCTCTACTTGTTCCCTCAATCTCCTCCTCTTCTGCCTACTGAAGGGACAACCAGATCTAGTGACACCTTCCTAACTTTTCTCAGATATTCAGCCTTGTTCCTCTATTGGTTCCTTCTCATCAGCACAAAACACATGTTCGAATTCTCTCTTCCAAAAAGGCAGAAAGTGAAACCATCTGTGGTAGGCTGAATAATGACCTCCAAAGCTAACCTGGGCTAAATCCATGGACGCTCTGAATGTTACTTTATATGACCTCCAAAGCTAACCTGGGCTAAGTCCATGGACCCTCTGAATGTTACTTATATATGACAAAAAGGATTTTGCACCCATGCCTAAAGAATCTTGACATGGGGAAATTACTGCTATCTGGATGGGCCTAAATCTAATCAAAAGAGGAAGAAAGAGGAGATTTGATGGCAGAAGAGGAACAAGGCAGTGGAAGAACAGAAGCAGGGGGAGAAAATGGGATTGGCTATGAGGAAAAAGTCACAAGCCAAAATACGTAGGTGACTTCCCTAAACTGAAAAAGGCAAGGAAATAGACTTTCTCCTACAGCCTCTGGAAGAATCTAGCCCAGGTGACTTCATCTTACTCTTGTTAAGACCCTTGACTTCAGAAATGTAAAAGAGTACATTTACAGTGATTTAAACCATTAAGCTTGTGCTATTTAGAAACTAATGTGTGTGCGTGCTAAGTCACTTCACTCATGTCTGACTCATTGTGACTCTATAGACTGTATCCTGGCAGCTTCCTTTGTCTGTGTGATTTTCCAGGCAAGAATACTGGAGTGGGTTGCCATGCCCTCCTCCAAGGGATCGTCCTGACCCAGGGATCAAACCTGCATCTCTTACATCTCCTACATTGGCAGGCAGATTCTTTACTACTAGCACCACCTGGGAAGCCCCACAAACCAAATAAACCAACCCTCAATTTCACATGTCTCTCTAGCTACCCACTATGTATATAAGCCTACTTAGGTAGTGGTAATTCCTCAAGACCAGCTATCTTGGAAGCATAATAATAATAATGTTTGTATTTAATGGGTTATATTTTAAAACTTAGAAAACCTAAATGTTTACATTTCTTCTCTATCATAACACATTCCACTTAAAATTTTTAGTAATTGAAACACATGTATTAAAGCATGCTAGGGACACATAAGCCACTGGGGACTTTGACTTTGTTTTCTTCCGTAGTTTTATTTATTGATAATTGGTTCTTGTTGGTTTTCTATTTTAAATATAGCAGTGTGTACATGTTAACTCCACACACCCAATCTAGTCTTTAGACTGCTACCACCACCCTAAGACTAAAACAAGCAATTATAAAAACAGAATGATTATTTAGGATAATGGCATATTTAAGCATTCAGGTTATATTTCTGTACACAACTAGTACTGTTGTCTTTTAACAGAACTATCTTTGAGTAGATTCTGCTTCAGGGAGAAGGTTTCTAGTGATGTGAGTATTCAAGCTTTAACCTGAACCTTGAGAAAAAGGCAGACTGATTAGGAAAACAAACAAATGTAAATATTATCAAAGGGTTTTGAGAGTGCATATTGGTCAGGTTGCCCAAAATGGCCACACTTCCATGCATAAAAGAGATTCAAAAGAGGTCTAAAATTTTTCTCTTAGGGTTTTTATGGGATCCTAAGAAATGACTTTCAGTTCAGTCACTTAGTCGTGTCTGACTCTTTCCGACCCCATGGACTTCAGCACAACAGGCTTCCCTGTCCATCACCAACTCCTGGAGCCTCCTCAAGCTCATGTCCATCAAGTAGGTGATGCCATCCAACCATCTCATCCTCTGTCATCTCCTTTTCCTCCTGTCTTCAATCTTTCCCAGCATCAGGGTCTTTTCAGATGAGTCAGTTCTTCACATCAGGTGGCCAAAATATTGGAGCTTCAGTTTCATCATCAGTCCTTCCATTGAACATTCAGGGCTGATTTCCTTTAGGATTGATTGGTTGGATCTCCTTGCAGTCCCAGGGACTCTCAAGAGTCTTCTCCAACAACACAGTTCAAAAGCATCAATTCTTTGGTGCTCAGCTTTCTTTAATTCTCACATTCATACATGACCACCGGAAAAACCATAGCTTTGACCAGATGGACCTTTGTCACCAAAGTGATATCGCCACTTTTTGATATGCTTTCTAGGTTGGTCATAACTTTTCTTCCAAGGAAAAGTGTCTTAATGTCATGGCTGCAGTCACCATCTGCGGTGATTTGGAGCCTAAGAAAATAAAGTCTCTCACTGTTTTTAACTGTTTCCTCGTCTATTTGCCATGAAGTGATGGGACCAGATGCCATGATCTTAGTGTTTTGACTGTTCAGTTTTAAGCCCACATTTTCACTCTCCTCTTTCACCTTCATCAAGAGGCTCTTTAGTTCCTCTTCACTTTCTGCCATAAGGGTGGGGTCATCTGCATGTCTGAGGTTATTGATATTTCTCCCGGCAATCTTGATTCCAGCTTGCGCTTCATCCGGCCCAGCATTTTGCATGATGTAGTCTGCATATAAGTTATATAATCAGGGTGATGATATACAGCCTGACATACTCTTTTCCCAATTTGGAATCAGTCCGTTGTTCCACTTCCAGTTCTAACCCTGCTTTTTGACCTGCATACAGATTTCTCAGGAGGTAGGTATGGTAGTCTGGTATTCCCATCTCTTGAAAAAATTTCCACAGTTTGTTGTGTTCCACATAGTCAAAGGCTTTGGCATAGTCAATAAAGCAGAAGTAAACGTTTTTCTGGAACTCTCTTGCTTTTTTTGATGATCCAACAGATGTTGGTAATTTGATCTCTGGTTCCTCTGCCTTTTCTAAATCCAGCTTGAATATCTGGAAGTTCTCAGTTCATGTACTGTTGNATAAAACGGTGGGCCCTGATACTGAGTGATGGGAAAAACCCTGTCTGGCTCTGCTCCTGATGAGTTCATATAACCCCACCTTTTACCTGGGTTCATTCAAAGTCAGCTCCCTACAGCCAAACCTTTGTCCTAAGGAGAGGTCCAAAAGTAGAAGAAAAACAACCCTGCCTGAGGATTTAGATACTGTAAACCAGACCTCTCACCTGGAGATGCTTTTCTCCCCAGCACATAGTTGCCAATGTCTAGAGATACCTTCAGCTGTGACAGCCAGAAAGAGGCTACCAGCATCTATTAATAGTAGCCAAGATGCTACCAGCCAAGGATGCTGCTAGACATCTTACAATGACAGAAATGAGCCTCAAGACAAAGAATTATCTGACCCAAAATATCAACTGTGCTGAGGTTGAAAAACTCTGCTACAGGCTGTGACACATGATAAGAACCAGAAGCAGAAGGGGATGAGTATCTTGCCTCAAGAGCATGTTGTAGCCTCCCTAGAAAAGTCCTAAATAGGTATGAGGCACCCACGCACTCCCATATCTATCCTTCAGAATGGTGAGCCTTTAATTCATGGACAGGCAGGATAGGAAAGTGATTCTAAGATACTCCAGCATCAGTACAGTTCAGTCGCTCAGTCATGTCTGACTCTGCGAACCCATGAATCACAGCACGCCAGGCCTCCCTGTCCATCACCAACTCCCGGAGTTCACTCAAACTNCAGGAAAGCAAAACAGAAGATGTGGCTTCTAGATGAAAAATTTTATATAGTCACACACTAGCTAAGTCATGTTGGAGTTTAGATAAAACAATGAAATCAAATAACTTCTGAAATTATCTAATTTATAAATAACTACTGGTATCTCTGCTAATTGGAAGAAATTTTACTCAATAATTATATGTTGCATGCCTAATTAATTTGCATTTTTCTGTTTGCATCCTGGGCTAGGAATTTTTGTTCTTATGTGTTTGGGCTCATTAAAATGCTTCATATTTATTGAAATTAAAAGAATAGTCTTTTGATTTATTCTTTAGCCATGAACATTTATTAAGGGAGAAACAGAATTTTTGTTCTGTGATCTATTATTAACTATAGTGTAATTATTAATGATGAATAATTCTGAGAAAGGGAAAATATGAATGCCTGTAGGGGGAATGCATTTCACTGAGTAAAAATATTGTAGATTTCTTTCTTTGATAGTTACCAAATGAACTACATTATTTTTTAGAAGATCCATAAGTATTCATTTTAAATCTTTTATTCTAGGATGCTTATTGACACAAATAACAAAAGGGCATGAATGTTACCAGTTTAACCTATTTTAAATTATTGCTTAAAATATGCTNTAGTTACCAAATGAACTACATTATTTTTTAGAAGATCCATAAGTATTCATTTTAAATCTTTTATTCTAGGATGCTTATTGACACAAATAACAAAAAACAAAACCAGTTTAACCTATTTTAAATTATTGCTTAAAATATGCTGTGAACTTTTTATTCCTTGTGACAAAAAGTTTCAGGGGGCAATATTGGTAGCTGCCCCAAACTAGCATTTGTCTTCACCTGAGACTTGTTAAAAAGTAAGAAGAAGAAAATTTGTAAAAATGAATTAAGGAATACTATTCACAGTGGTAAAAATGTTATATAGTTTTAGAAAACATATATTGGTGTGATTCTCATGCATGAGAACAACTTCATCATTTTTGTTCTAATGCTAGCCATACCATTAAGAATTCTTTAGCAGTTCTAGGACTAATTCAAGCATAATCTACTATGGGATTCTATAATTAATATAAGTAATAATACTGATATACCTACAGCATAATAATGTGTGGACTTCCCTGGTGGCTCAGATGGTAAGGAAATCTGCCTGCAATGCAAGAGACCTGGGTTTATGATACATTACGTATATCTGAATATGCTACTTTAAAAAAAGTGTAAAAATGGTAGGTTTAAGACTTATTAAAACAAATGACTACCCAATGAATTCAATGAAAAGCTAGTTTCATTCAATATAATAAGCTCCTTCATTGTTTTCTTTTCAATATTTCAATTAGCTATTTACTAATAGGAAGTATTTGTTGTAGGATATTTTCCTCCAAATTCTTTTTTATTATCCTGAGAAATACAACCTGATTATCACCAAACTTAGAGTGTAAACTGCTAATTTGAATTCTTTTCTTGAACCTCATGCTCTGAATTTTAGCAGTACCACTGAATATGTTCTTAAGTCCTCACTGATGAAATAGTCTTCAGTGATATTATTAGTAAACTAGCTTTTTAAATTCTGTATATTTATTGGAAATATTTAATATAAAGACTAACATAAAAGTATTAAAATATAGCATGAATCAAGCAAAATACAACATTGTCTATTCAAGATTATTTTTGTGATGACACAAACCTTGTATCTTTTCTTTTTCAATCTTCAGTAGTTTTCTTTTTTATTTTTCACCAATAGCAGCATTAATGCAAGTTATTAGTGAGCACTTATCCTCAAAATTTATTATCATAGAGACACAAAATAGAAAAAAAAGAGATGAGGGATAAATTAGGTGGTAAAGCATAAGTGTATAATCCTCAGTTTCAAAATGTTGACATCATATGAAAGTGATATGTTTGCCTCAAGTTATGATCTAGAAATGAAAAAGATACTGTTACCCTAATCTTAAAAATTAAAACAAACCAGATAAGATATACATTTATAGTTTTGGGGTTTTGTTTTTGCTTTTAATTGTCAGGAGAATGAAAGATAACAGAGCTAACTTCAAAAAGCGATGAGCCCTTGGGAGAGAGGAGACCTGTATCTGTATTGTGTGTGTGTAACTGAAATTTAAAATAGCACCATTTAGAATAATATCAAAACACATGAAATATTTGGGGAAAATCTTACAAAATATGTGCAAAATTTGTATAGTGCATGCTGTAAAATTTGATTTGAAAAATCAAAGAAAATTAAATAAATGGTGAGATATACTTTATTCATGGATTATGAGAAGGAGTATTTATAATATTCTCTTCAAACTGATGAACAATCAGTATAGTTCCAATCAAAACAACAGCAAGCTTTGTTTTTTTTTAATTGCCTAAACATTTCTAAAATTTATATAGTGAAACAAAGGATTTAGATTAATTGAAAAATAATTTTGAAAATGAGAAATGAAGTTGTAGTACTTACACTACTTGATTTCAAGACTTTCTTTAAAAGCACATTATTCCGATAGCATGACATCGTGGAAACAGAGATCAATGAATGGAATACAGAACTGAGAAATAGAACCACATATCTGTGGTCAGTTAATAGCTAATAAAGAAAGGAGAATTCTGAACTTATGAGGCTGATGCATTCAGGCAACAACATAACAAAAACAAAAAGCCTTGAAGCGAATCATAGTTTCAAAAAAAAACATAAAAATCTGCTGGAAAACAAACAAAAAATCTTTGTGACCCTGGATTTGACAAATATTTCCTAGGAGAGAAAAAGCACTAATAATTTTTAAAAATTTCATAAGTGGACTTCAGTAAAAATTTGTCTCCTGTTCAAAAGACACTGTTAAGAGAATAAAAAGTATCCAAAACATATTTCTGATAAAGTAATTGTGTCCAGAATATATAATGAACATCAAAGTTTTAATAAGACAAAAGTCTAATTTCTTTTGAGAATTTTAGAAATTTTAACACAGTTCAAATCAGTGTGTGTGGTTTATTTCAGTTCCTTCACTGCCAAACCTGCAGGCAGGGACTGTTTCAAATTCTGCACTTTCTTTTTGTCTGTGATGAACAAATAGATGTAAAGGTATATGCTGCATCCAACTTTAAACTTCACATTGTCTTTGTTTTTATTGATCTTGACAGACTTAGCATCCTTTTGCCTGACTATAAGCAGAAATTCTTTGATTTCCTCAATTTTGAAAGGCATGATAATGAGGTATAGAGAGCACAGCTGGAACAAGGAGTGTCAAGAAACAAGGAGAAGGGAAAAGTACGAAAGTGTAACTTTAAAATGGATAAGAGATCTGAGCAGACACTTCACTAAAGATATANTTTGATTTCCTCAATTTTGAAAGGCATGATAATGAGGTATAGAGAGCACAGCTGGAACAAGGAGTGTCAAGAAACAAGGAGAAGGGAAAAGTACGAAAGTGTAACTTTAAAATGGATAAGAGATCTGAGCAGACACTTCACTAAAGATATATTCTATAAAGCAATTATCCTCCAATAAAAAACAAATAAATATAAAAAAAAATTTAAAGGGGGAAAAAAAGATATAATACACCATATATTCATGAGGACAAATGGTTTAATGAACAGATGTTTGACATGATTAGTTATTAAGGAAATACAAATTAATTTTTGCAATAATTAATGAAAATACATACAGAGCATATAAGACATATGTGGTCTTATACATACATATAAGACATATATATATGTTTACACATCTTATAAGACACATGTTGCATTTAAAACACAGTTAATGTATAGATAAATTCCTCATTCATTTGTAATGAAGTACCATTGCATATGGACCAGAATGGGAAAAAAAAAAGGCAAAACAAAAGGACTGCCATTGGCATGGGCACTACCAATGTGTTGACAATGATGTGGAACAACTTGAAATTTTTGACATTTCATATGGAAATGTAAAGTGAAATAACCATTTGGAAAATGAATGTGGTAGTTTATTATAAAATGGACATGTATAATTACCATGCCACCCAATAAACGTACCCCTAGGTATTACCTCGGAGAAGGCAGTGGCACCCCACTCCAGTACTCTTGCCTGGCAAATCCTATGGACTGAGGAGCCCGGTAGGCTGCAGTCCATGGGGTCGCTGGAGTCAGATGCTACTGAGCGACTTCACTTTCACTTTTCACTTTCATGCATTGGAGAAGGAAACGGCAACCCACTCCAATGTTCTTGCCTGGAGAATCCCAAGGACGAGGGAGGCTGGTGGGCTGCCATCTATGGGGTCGCACAGAGTCAGACATGACTGAAGCAACTTAGCAACAGCAGGTATTACCTAAGAGAAAACTCATGTCTCCCAAAGACCTGTACATAAATATTTGTAACAGCTTTACTTATATTCTCCAAAAATTCCAAAAACAATCTAAATATCTGTCATGAGTGACAGGAAACTATACTACATTTATAAAATTCAATACTACTAAGCAGTAAAAAGGACCAAACTGCTAATAAATGCAAACACATGAATAACTTTCAAAAGCATCATACTTGATGGAAATAAACACAAATTTCTACATATTATTAATATCTGATTAACTTATTTGACATTCCTGTAAAAACAAAACTATCAGGGGAAAAAAAAAGTCTCTAAAGTATCCTCAAATGTCTATGAAAAGGAAGATGGCACACCAACAAAAATAAACCATCTATTTAAAAAAAAACATTCCCTCAGTTTTAGAATAAATAACTTACAGCAATATTTAATAATGCAAAAGAAATTTAACAATAATGGTGGTGGTGGTTTAGTCTCAAAGTCATGTCTGACTCTTGGGACTCAATGGAAAGAGGAGCCTGGCAGGCTAGAATCCATGGGATTCTCCAGGCAGGAATATTGGAGTGGGTTGCCATTTCCTTCTGCAGGGATCTTACCAACCCACAAATCAAACTGTGGTTTCATGCATTTTAGGTGGATTCTTTATCAAATGAGCTACAAGGGAAGCCCCAACAGTTATAGTTAAAGAAAATAATTGAATTTAGCCTTAGATTTTGCTGAGAACTCCCCAGTTAGAATCAGTACTTTTAATATTTCTTAAACTTTCTATTTTTAGTTGTAATTCTATCAGACAATTGCACTAAACTGACATTAGATTGGCAGTTATAAAAATATTCAGAAATTAGTTGATTACTCAGACACTTTAATGATGTTAAATTTGTAATTAATTTTAAAATATATCTAAAAGAATTGGCATTGATATTATAAACAAAGTCATTTGTAATAAGAGAGTACATAATATTGTAAGAGAAACTACTCTGGCCTATGGTTGGTTTTATTGAGTTATTTGAAGTGTGCTGTCAAGCTTTTATTTATATCTTATTGCAAATATGTGTCTCCCAGATAGAACTAGTGGTAAAGTCTTCTGCATACCAATGCAGACTCAGGTTCATTCTCTGAGTCAGGAAGATCCATGAAGAAGGACATGACAACCCATGCCTGCAAAATTTCATGGACAGAGGAACATGGCAGACTATGGTCAGACACTACTGCAAAAGTCAGACACTACTGAAGCAACTTAGCATGCATGTATTGCAAATATAAATAGTTTTACACTTTAAAACAGGCATTTCATTAAAAAAAATGTGTTTGCATATTACTGTATGGTTTATGCATTCACATCCTCTCAAAAATAAGTTCTATTTTATTGTTTCTTTTTAATTTTATGCAAAAATAGAGCTTGAAAAAAACCATGAACCTATTTACTGATTGACTAGATTAAACATAATTCTTAGGATCCTTTTAAACAAGACTTTACATTTATCGGACCACTGTATTCTATCACAAAAATCAGTGGTGTACAGAAGCCAGCCCACCCTGCCTCAAAAAAAATTGATCATTCATTTTTCAGGAAATTTGCTTGCTAATTGCTATATACAGAAATTAGTAAAGGTGGTTTGTTGTTGTTTAGTCACTCAGCAGTGTCCAATTCTGCAATCCTATGGACTGCAGCACACCAGGCTTCCCTGTCCTTCACCATTTCCCAGAGTTGGTTCAAACTCATGTCTATTGAACCAAGTTAGTTATGCTATCTTTGGAGAAGGAAATGGCAACCCACTCCAGTGTTCTTGCCTGGAGAATCCCAGGGACGGGGGAGCCTGGTGGGCTACCATCTATGGGGTCACACAGTGTCGGACACGACTGAAGTGAGTTAGCAGCAGCAGCAGCAGTTATACTATCTAATCATCTCATCCTCTGCTGCTGCTGCTGCTGCTGCTGCTGCAAGTCTCTTCAGTCTTGTCCGACTCTGCGACTCCATAGACTGCAGCCCACCAGGCTCCCCCGTCCCTGGGATTCTTCAGGCGAGAACACTGGAGTGAGTTGCCATCTCATCCTCTACTGCCCCCTATTCCTCTTGCCCTCAGTCTTTCTCAGAATCAGGGCCTTTTCCAAAGAATAAGCCCTTTGCATTAGGTAGCCAGAGTATTGAAACTTTAGTTTCAGCACCAGTCTTTCCAATGAATATTCAGGACTGATTTTCTTAAGGATTGACTGGTTTAATCTCCTTGCTCTCCATGAGACTCTCAAAAGTCTTCTCAAACACTGCAATTCAAAAGCATCAATTCTTCAGCACTTAGCCGTCTTTAAAGTTCAACTTGCACATCCATATATTTGCATAATTAATTAGAGATTAATTATATAAATTTACTCTTAAATAACATTAAGAAATAAAATACTACCTCAAAACTTATCACTTTCTAATTGGTTTTTCTTATATTAACTTATGTCTATGGTTATTTACACACAATTCATGTATATAGTAAAATAGCATATACTGATGTGCAATTGTGCAACTTTCTCAATTCCACTTTCAGCAGTGTCACATAGGTAGCTAGAATTTGGCTATTTTTGGATATTTACATCATAAAGAAGGAAAAAAAACATGAAAATATGGGGGAAAATGAAGGAAAAAAAATGGGTGAAGTAACCCTAAAATTGAACATTAAAATACAAAAAGGTTTAAATATTTGTACATACTAATTGTATTCCTACGTTAATTCCAAGGTCAGTATAGCGTAGTATTCAGTTCCTAACAGACTGGATATCAACTATCATCCCTGGAGCTACATTTTAGTGCTAGAGGCAATATTAATATATATATTTTTTTAATTTATGAAGTACATAGTTCACATGCATGGTTGCATGCTCAGTCACTCAGCTGTGTTCAATTCTGCTGTCCCATGAACTGTAGCCCACCAGGGGATGCTCTGTCCTTGGGATTCTCCAGGCAAGACTACTAGAGAAGGTTGCCATTTCCTCCTTCAAGGGATCTTTTGGACCCAGGAATTGAACCTGGGTCTCCTGAGTCTTCTGCATTGGCAGGTGAATTCTTTTACTGCTGAACAAGATGGGAAGCGCATACAGAGTTCACAATTATGAGATATTACAATTAGCAGTTGAGGGGGATTCTTCCTCAAACTAATCATGTTTACTAAGTGGCTGCTAAGCTTGTTTTTAAACTGCTGAAGAAGTGAATATATAATATGTTAGCATTAGATATAATTAAATAAGAAAATGACACAATCTCTTAAATTATTATTGAAAGACTGTATACTGTTTAAATTTTGGCTCACTTGGTCCATGTAACCACAACTTAGTTAAGGCTCTCTTTAAATTCTAGGGATGGGTTTCCCAGGTGGCTCAGGGGTACAGAATCCACCTGTCAGTGCAGAAGATGAAGGAGACCTGGGTTTGATTCCTGGGTCTGGAAGATCCCTTGAAGGAAGAAATGGCAACCCACTCCAGTATTCTTGCCTGGAGAATTTGATGGACAGACGAGCCTAGTGGGCTACAGCCTTTAAGCACCAGCACAAAGATTAGAGATATCCCAGCTCTAACTATAATTTAAACTAGCTCTGTCATTTCTCAAACTATCTAATTATTTTACATATTTAATTTTATTTCCTGTGTGTCAAAACTTGTAAAAATATGTTTAACCAGTTACAAGTCTGTATACATTCATTTGTACATAGTTGTATCTATCCTAAATGTCAATTACTGCATAATTTGCAGTATTCTCCCTGCTTTGATATTTTGAAGTTTGATATTAAAAGAAAGCTAAAATTTCCTTGAACTAAGTCATTTATATTGTTTTAGTTTTTTAATCATGCCCTGAGGAATCCAATTCTCATTGGCATACTCTTATATTAATATATTATATTGTTCTCAATCCCTCAGTTGTGTCTGACTCTATGGCCCTATGGACTATAGCCTGCCAGGTTCCTCTGTCCATGGAATTATCCAGGCAACAATACTGGAGTGGGTTGCTATTTCCTTCTCCAGGTTATCTTCCCAACCCCAGGGTCAAAACTGCATTTCTTGTGTCTCTTGCATTGGATGGTGGGTTCTTTACCCCTAGCCCCACTAGGAAAGTCCCTACATACTCTTACAAGAACTAAGCATATAATACTAATCATGTTCAGTATTATAAACTTTACTGAATGGTTCTCAAAATTGAATTTACAAAAAAATACTTCTTTTATTTTGGAGCTTAATAAAATCTTTTGTTTTATCAAAATTGAAGACACATTTTAAACATTGTATTATCACTATTAATAATAGGGGAAAACATGCTGATCTTTTTGACCAAAATGAGCCTAATCCAAAAATTAAAATGAGTCACTGACTCTGACAGAGAGCTTTAGATTGAACACAACAGAAATGCTACTGGAGAGATGATTCATTCAGGAGCCACATAAAACTATAACACAACTCTGGGTGTCTTAAATAGGAACACAATTAGATACATATAGCACCACTGAAAAGGCAAGGTAAAAAGGTTTAGAANTCTACGTTAGTCATGGCTTTTCTTCCAAGGAGTAAACGTCTTTTAAATCATGGCTGCAGTCACCATCTGCAGTGATTTTGGAGCCCCCCAAAATAAAGTCTGACATTGTTCCCACTGTTTCCCCATCTATTTCCCATGAAGTGATGGGATTAGTCCCATGTAAATGAAAAATCATGAGTTTGATGAGATGGTGAGAGACTGATGAAAAAGTGTGAGCAGTTGGAACTGTGAATTTAGTGCTTCAATATTGGGATTAACCCATGCAATACAATTAAAATAAAACATATGAATTGATTTAAAAAAATAATAAAAATAAATAAAGATGCTTACTTCTGGGAAGGAAAGTCATGACAAACCTAGACAGCATATTAAAAAGCAGAGACATTATTTTGTCAACAAAGGTTCATCTAGTCAAAACTATGATTTTTCCAGTAGTCATGTATGGTTGTGAGAGTTGGACTATAAAGAATGCTGAGCACTGACGAATTGATGCTTTTGAACTGTGGTGTTGGAGAAGACTCTGAGAGTTTTTTGGACTGCAAGGAGATGNGTTCATCTAGTCAAAACTATGATTTTTCCAGTAGTCATGTATGGTTGTGAGAGTTGGACTATAAAGAATGCTGAGCACTGACGAATTGATGCTTTTGAACTGTGGTGTTGGAGAAGACTCTGAGAGTTTTTTGGACTGCAAGGAGATGCAACCAATCCATCCTAAAGGAGATCAGTCCTGGATGTTCATTGAAAGGACTGATGTTGAAGCTGAAACTCCAATACTTTGGCCACCTGATGTGAAGAACTGACTCATTTGAAAAGATCCTGATGCTGGCAAAGATTGAAGGTAGGAGGAGAAGGGGACGACAGAGAAAGATGGTTGGATGGCATTATCGACTCAATGGGCATGAGTTTGTGTAAACTCTGGGAATTGGTGATGGACAGGGAGGTCTGGCATGCTGCAGTTCATGTGGTCACAAAGAGTCAGACGTGACTGAGAGACTGAACTGAACTGATATATTCTAGTTAATACCAAGGAGGAGTTTGGTTACCAATCAAACTTTTTTCTTGAAAATTTGAGGATAAAATTTCATGTAAATTATGAAGTCAGTCTTAGCTACCAAAATGTGAAATTTTCTACCTATATCTTATCATCTCACCAACAGAAAAAATCAATCTGATTCAGTCCCCCTATAAAGCTAGAAGAGAAATCTATCATTTCAAAGCATTTTCCATTCCTCAAAGAATAGGCTGACAATGTTATTTTCAATGTATGCAAGATTTATTGATCATAAAACCCAGTAGGAATAAATATAGAATTATTAATGGAAACATTTTTTTAACCATACAAATTTCATTTTAATGCTGTTTAATCCATTGTTAAAATCTATTTATGTAAACCTTGTCTATATAAACTATTGCTACGGGAAATTTTGACAGCTTTGAATCATCATCATAAATTAATAAATGATTCCTTTGTGTGGTTTTGAAATATATTCAAGATTTAAAACTTAATAGGAAAATAAAACATCAAATGCATAATTGCTGCAATATTAAAATTAATGTACATCTCCCATAGTGGCAATTTTTTAAAGAAAAACAACCACTTATACATATTTCTTTGTAAATGTTACCTCATTTTATATATATATATATATATATATATATACACACACATATATCTGCTCTTCATATACAATAAACTTTATTTTATTGTAAGCATTTGCATATAACTTGTTGCAGAAATCAGTTAATTTTGCTTAGAAATGTCTTTTTTTCCTTTGTGAACATAGATAAACTACATACCTCATTTTCCTAAATAGGAGAGAACAGATAACTGTGTCCTGTCACATGTTAACAAGTGCAGATTTCCAGCACAATGATCTGCTCTTATGTCTCCTCAACTCTTCAGGATGGAGAAGGAAATAACAACCCACGCCAGTATTCTTGCCAGGGAAACCCCATGGACAGAGGAGTCTTATGGGCTACCCCCCATGGATTCACAGAATTTGGACATGGCTTAGCAACTCAACTACCACTACCACCTCTCTGCAGAGGTGCAGGGAAGTACTTTAAGTCCAAAGGAAAGGTTTCATCACATCAACTCTTAAATCTCTTAATCATAGACTACAAAACAACTGTTCTGAATGACTGTCCATATATCCCAAACCAGAAACAAGATAATATTGTGCTTAGTCATCGACAGAATGGAATTGTTTATTGTATTATTTAACATAATTTTATTAACACAGAAGGAGACTACTAATGTAACCTGCAACTAAATAAAAATATATACTAAACAACAAAGTTCAAGTCACCTACAATGATATGAATGTCAGACCATGTGTTCACTGAAGTTCTAGGGGCAAATGATAAAAAGCACAGTTTAGAATGTGTGTTGAGTGTTTGTAAGGCATGTATCACACAGTATAATTAGACAGAGATGAGTTTACACAGCAACTTGCCAGCTGAAAAGCATAAATGAAACTGAGTAGAGAATGACCAGAAATGCCTTGAGTGACTGGAAAAGCTGACGGTTTAGACTTTGAGACCTAACAAATAAGGCTGAGAACGGTTTTGAGTGAGGAAAAACTTAAGATTTTACTTTGGATCAAAGATCAAATTAAAGATGGGCCCACCCAAGCCTACTTTAGATAACTTCCAGATAGCTTCCAAATATATGAAATAACTTCAGAATATCTTCTTTAAGTTATGGAAGATTGGTGAGATAAGTACTAATAAGCAAAGCAATATATCAGTTTTAAAGGACTTGAAAGGAAGAAAAAAAAACTTTCTGACAACTGGTGCATTGAACTGATTAGAAACAATTAATCCCAGCAAATATCATTTTTTTTAGTTAATTGTGGTCTAAAGAACTACAACGCTATGCCTATAAAACTTTTGTTTACCTGAAAAGCAGTTGTAGTGGCCATGACTTTTCTCCAGCCATAAGTTATCTGTCAATGCAGTGTAGTACAATCAAAAAGTTTACAAAGCTTGCTTGCTTGCTTCTGAAGGAGCCAAACAGAATAGTATATTCAGGCAGAGCCAGAGATCAAGCAGAGTAGGGAACAGAGTGCCTAGCAGAGAGTAGCATTGATTTTTCATCAAGATGAGAAGGTTTTCACCTTCTGTGCCCTGCAGGATTCTCGCATTGCTGTGGATCAGTGTACTCCTGTGTGTTCCCTATTTTTCCTCCTTTTAAAGGAGTTTAAATTCACTCCATGTTGAATGCATGGTTGAGGATAGGGTGGAGAGTTGAAGATAATTTGTCTTTTTAGTCTTTCTAATGTCAAACCACATAGAGCAATGTGTAATTTATCCCCATAAGATCTTAGACTTTGAAATGGCTGCAAAGACTCAATGGGATCTTTTTTTTTTTAATTTAGTTTTTCCTGTGCCAACTATTATATGTTGATCACATTGCAGACTTCTATGCTCCTTTTACTTTGTGCAGTAGAGACAAAGCACTTGGAAACCATAGTTCTCAAATCCATTGCTAGTGAGCTCTGGTCTAGATTCCAAGAGACACTTTCAAGAGTAAGATGTGTGGGAAGAGAGCAGGTGTGACTTTTGAGAAGCTTCTGATTTAGCACATAGAGACTACAGGTTCTATGATCAACTGCAATTGTGAAAAAGGTTACTTTAAAGCAGAAGCTTTCTGATTTTACTGAAGTCAGTTGCAATTATTTCTGACATTTGTTCTCCAGTTCTTTTTTTTTTTTTAACTAGGTATATATTTCCCTGTATTCAATAATTTCTTTTCTTGTAAATTCTGGAGAGGTTTCAATTTCCTGATCATCCTGCATTGATAGTATCTCTTGGGTAAAGGATGTCTACTGTATGTGTGCAAGACATGGGGAAGAGGTATTTCATGTCACAAAAGGTGGGATGTGGCAGACTCTGCTCAACAAAGCATTCTCCTGTTTGTCCTAAGCACTAAGCTAACCTACATTTCCCAGCCATCCTTGTAATCATGTGACTGTTTTCCAACTGATATGGTATACTGGCCAAAGATCCATGGGGAACTATAAAATCTCAGGGATATGGTAGAGCCAACAGGTGGAAGAAGCCTGAGTTTGGGTCACTGCTTGAAAGATAGCAACTCCACTAGGAACCTCTGTGTTAAACTCTTCATAAGTAAAAATAAATATTTATTATTTAACTCCACTTATTTTATTGCAGTTGTCACAAAAATAAATCCATCTTAATACCCAAATATTTAATATTAATTTAGAATTAGTGTTGAAGTAGAAAACATGAAGCATAACAGCTGTCATTACTAAATAGAATGCACACCTCCTTATTGTGCAAATTTCAATGGATGAATGTTCGGTGATTTAACAAAATCTTGCCATAAATTTGGAAGTAGGGGAGGAGGAGGAGAGAAGTAGCAGTGACTTGAAAACCCTCAACTCTTTCTTGTACCAGTCAGGACTGAAATATAAACAGATTCAGAGAAGGACAATGCTATAAGATTCAGATTTCTATGTCCCAGACCAATTTTACTTTCTGCTTTCTTTTAAAGATTGAAGTTCTTTACTCTTCAGTCTTCCTGCTCAAACATATGCCATCCTTACTGTTTCTGTTATAATCAAGAGGCAGCAATGAATGGAACAAATGGGCGATATGGACTCAGCAAATCTGCGGATCTAAGAATGAATGCAGATCTACTCAGAAAAGGCAGAGGAACCAGAGATCAAATTGCAAACATCTGCTGAATCATCGAAAAATCATCAGTGAGATTCAGGAAAACATTTATTTCTGCTTTATTGACTATGCCAAAGCCTTTGGCTGTGTGGATCACAATAAACTGTGGAAAATTCTGAAAGAGATGGGAATACCACTCCACCTGACCTGCCTCTTGAGAAACCTGTATGCAGGTCAGGAAGCGACGGTTAGAAATGGACATGGAAAAAAAAAAAAAAGAAATGGACATGAAACAATAGACTGGTTCCAAATAGGAAAAGGAGTACATCAAGGCTATATATTGTCACCTGGCTTATTTAACTTATATGCACAGTACATCATGAGAAACGCTGGACTGGGGGAAGCACAAGCTGGAATCAAGATTGCTGGGAGAAATATCAATAACTTCAGATAAGTAGATGACACCACCCTTATGGCAGAAAGTGAAGAAGAACTAAAGAGCCTCTTGATGAAAGTGAAAGAGAAGAGTGAAAAGTTGGCTTAAAGCTCAACATTCAGAAAACTAAGATCATGGCATCCAGTCCCATCACTTCATGGCAAATAGATGGAGAAACAGTGGAAACAGTGAGAGACTTTATTTTTCTGGACTCCAAAATCACTGCAGATAGTGATTGCAGCCATGAAATTAAAAAACCCTTACTCCTTGGAA
>SJYV01047757.1:404541-432512 GCA_006410875.1 Neotragus pygmaeus | reverse complement strand
AAAAAAAAAAATAAAGTCTGACACTGTTTCCACTGTTTCCCCATCTATTTCCCGTGAACTGATGGGACCAGATGCCATGATCTTACTTTTCTGAATGTTGAGCTTTAAGCCAATCTTTTCACTCTTTTTCACTTTCATCTAGTGGCTTTTTAGTTCCTCTTCACTTCTGCCATTAGGGTGGTGTCATCTGCCTATGTAGACAACATATTGAAAAGCAGAGACATTACTTTGCCAACAAAGGTCCATCTAGTCATGGCTATGGTTTTTCCAGTAGTCATGTATGGATGTGATAGTTGGACTGTGAAGAAAGCTGAGTGCTGAAGAATTGATGCTTTTGAACTGTGGTGTTGGAGAAGACACTTGGGAGTCCCTTGGACTGCAGGGAGATCCAACCTGTCAGTTCTAAAGATCAGTTCTGAATATTCATTGAAAGGACTGATGCTAAAGCTGAAACTCCAATACTTTGGCCACCTGATGCGAAGAGTTGACTCTTTTGAAAAAAAACCCTGATACTGGGAAAGATTGAGGGCAGGAGGATAAGGGGGCAACAGAGGATGAGATGTTTGGATGGCATCACTGACTCAATGGACATAAGTTTTGGTAGGATCTGGGAGTTGTGTTGGACAGGGAGGCCTGGCGTGATGCAGCTCATGGGGTCACAGAGTCGGACTCCACTGAGTGACTGAACTGAACTGAACTGAGCCTTGTGTCTTAACCACCATCAGCCAATCTTTAATTAGTAAGGATTTCCAGTTTTCATTTACTGTTATGTGCAATAGGGCTGATAGTTACAGTTAGAGTGTTTTCAAAGGATTTAAATCTAAATGAGTTAACATCTGTCTAAAATAATAATATCATATAAATAACTTAGGGAATAGTATTTTGTTCTGTTTTCATTTATAACCTGCATCTATTGCTCTTTCTTTAATTATGATGCAGGTTAGCAAGTGGACATAGATAATGTTACATTTAATTATCAGCTTATCAATACCAATATGATACATTGCATAAATAACCTCAGATATGCTTATGCTAATGATAGACTCTTCAAATATAAAACAAGAATAATAATTCTTATCTTGTGGAATAATTGTGAAAATTAAAGCTAAATAGATAATAAAATATCAGTTTATAATTTTATTGTTTAAAACTTTTGAAATAAGTGATATATTGTATTTGTAATTCCTAGAGCAGTGCTAGACTGTAAATAAATAATATATGTTTGAACTGATGTAAATTGACTGATTCTAAACAAACTTGCTTTGCTAAGACTTTGGCTTATTTTTCTATTCCCGTGTTCATGTATTTTGACATTTATCTTCCTTCAAGTCATACTTTTCAAGCTATGAACACAATTTTGTTAATTTCTCAACCCTCAGAATGTGTTGTACAAATGACAGTTCCATAAAAGATGATCTGTGAAAAAAACTAAGTCTAGACTCAATTAAGTTCAATGTATACTACCTGGGCTATTTTACCCTTGAAGATTGATGATGTTCAGGAAGATTATGAAGGGCTCTGTAAATTATAGTAACTAAGAATATATTTTTCTTAACTCAAAGTTTCTCAAACATGTCAGACAATAAAATATTCCCACCTTCATTATCATCACTTGTTTTCACACTTCCCATCACAATCATAAAGTGCTTATTAACCAATTTCCAGAGCTAATATGAAGATGCAGCCCTGGACTAAGCCCAGGAGAATCTCCTACTTGAGGGATTGCTTTTTAAAGTAATGTCACGATTTTTTCAATGACCTACACATCTACCTATGTTGTATATTCACTAGCCATGATCCCTTGTGTATCATTTCCTGGCAATAGAGAGTAATAGAGAGCTCTTGTCTTTTCATACCAATATAATAAGGTACACTTTGAGTAAATATATTTTTATTTAACACAGTATCTAACCACTTGAAAAATAATTTTTTACAATTTACTGAGCATGCACATATAAAACAGCAGTATATAAAGTGAAGTTCGCTTTCATGTCCAACTCTTTGCAACCCCGTGGACTAAATAGTCCATGCAATTCTCCAGGCCAGAATACTGGAGTGGGTAGCCTTTCCCTTCTCCAGGGGATCTTCCCAACCCAGGGATCAAACTCAGGTCTCCCGCACTGCAGGTGGATTCTTTACCAGCTGAGCCACAAAGGAAGCCTGCTGCATATAAACATTTGATCAATTATCACTTTTAGTTAGTATTATAGAATGTTGTCCAGAGGCTTCTTCTACTTTCCTAATTTTTTATAAATCTTTAGCAATTTAAAAATTACCCAAAAACTTACATCATGACATTTAAATAGCAAAAATCACTATGTCATACATATTAAGCAGATATAAAGGTAGTATGAGCATTCCAGGCCAAGAGATGTTAATTTATTCATTAAACATGTTTGAAGTGAAGTGAAGTTGCTCATTCGTGTCCAACTCTTTGTAACCCTATGGACACCAAGCTCCTCCATCCATGGGATTTTCTAGGCAAGAGTACTGGAGTGGGTTGCTATTTCCTTCTCCAGGGAATCTTCCTGACCCAAGGACTGAACCCAGGTCTCCCACATTGTAGACAGATGGTTACTGCCTGAACCACCATGGAACTCAAAAATGTGTTTTTACCCATGTGCAAATACAAAAGTTTGCACATTGTCTGTGATTCAAACTACTTTTGTCCATTGTTCACTGATGAAACAAATATACAAAAGGATGACTGCATACCAGGCATCATGCCAACAATTGGGACTATGATAATAAATAAGGACTTTTCCTGTGATTAATCTTATAAATTGAGCTTTTACTTTGCTAAATATTAGTGAAGAATACACCCAAGCAACGAGGTAATGTGTGTGATAATGATCTCATAGAGGATGCAGTCTGATACAAATAGGAAGGACAAAGGATAAGGGAGAGGTCACAGCTAAAATGATGTCAAAGCTGAGATACTATGCTGAGATCTTAAATTTATATAGGAGCAAGTGTGCAAGAGATGATGAAGCTTAAATGCTGTATTTTAATAGTATGAGGCATGTCTGTGTTCAGTTGTATACAACTCTTTGTGACTCCATGGACTGTAGCCTAACAAGCTCCATTGTCCAGAGGATTACCTCAGCAAGAATACTGAAATCAGTTGACGTTTTCTACTCCAGGAGATTTTGCTGACCCCAGGGATAGAACCCACATCTCCTGGTTTCCTGCACTGGCAAGTGGATTCATTTACCACTGTGCCACCTGGGAAGTATTTGAAGCAGTAGAAACAGCAATTCTGGTTGTGAAAAAATAAAAATATTTTGGAATTGCAAGCTCATGTAATTAAACTTTTTAAGAAGTCTGATTTAAAGATATAGAAAGTGCAAATTACCAGACTGGCAAACAGAACAAAAAAATGCAATCTAATTTGGACTCCATGACAGAGAAGATGGGGAGTAATTTAAGAGTTCAAAAGCATCAATTCATTGGCACTTAGCCTTCTTTATAGTCCAACTCTCATATCCGTACATGACTACTGAAAAATCTTATAATATAGCATGTTGGTGAACCTGACCCATGTACACTTAGAGTTCTGTATCATATTTTATGTATATGAATATTCCTTTTTTTGTTTATCCTTTCTCACACTGGTAGAAAACTAGACTATTTCCATACTTTTTCCAAGAATATTCTTGTCAATATATCCTTCTTTATATGTTTAAATTGGAATATAATTTCTGTGTCCCATTCTATATGAGATTTAACTTTATGGGATGCTGTCTGTTTTTCAAAATATTTGCAACACTTCTGCTCTGCTTCAATATACAAGAGATCTTATGACTGACATTCTCTCTGATATCTGTTATCATCATAATTTTTATTTTCCCCAATTGATTGTAAAGAATATAATCTTAGTTTTTATTTCCCAGGTCATTAATAATACTGAACAGTTTTTCATATTTCTTGACCACAAATATTAATCAACAAATAAGACAACACTATCAACCAAACCCTTGTGCTCAAGATGTTTCTTTTTATGTGGATGATACCAAAAAAAAAAATTAAAAAAAAAAAAAAAACAGGAGGCTTTATGCACTATGCAGAAGGCAAAGAGCGGTTGATGTGGTGCTTTGCTTTAGATTTTGGGTCTTGGAGCTTTAAGCTTTTTAAAGCTTTTAAGCTTTAAAATGTTAAGCTTTCCTAAAACCATGATGTTTAAGCAGAAAATTGAATGATGAGAAAGGCTACTCTCCAAGCAAGAATACTAGAGTGGATTGCCATTTCCTTCCCCATAGGATCTTACTGACCCAGGGATCAAATCTGGGCCTCCTCCTTTGCAGGCGAATTCTTTACCATCTGAGCTATAAAGGAACTCCATAATATATAGGGGAAGGCTAATTCAGGCTCATGTAATAAAAAATATAAAAGTCCTGAGGAGATAAGTTTGATGTGCTTTAGGAAGAGCAGAAAAACTAGTATAGCTTGATTACAAGAAATAAATTGTGTTTGAGTCAGGCAGCATTAAACCAAAATTTGTTAGAAACGGTTAGGAGCCCTCTACCAACAGAAGTTAGAGGAAAATTTCATCCAGAGCAGAGAAGGAAGCAAAGCCAGGGAGTTATATGATTGGCTGTAACTTAAGCAGTTGCTTTATTTGAGAAAGCCTGCTGCTGCTGCAGCTAAGTAGAAGATGAGTTCAAAAAGGATACCTGCAGTATTCATCCAAAAGAAGTTTATTTAATGCTTATCATCTATCTCATTGGAAAAGACTCTGATGCTGGAAAGGATTGGGAGCAGGAGGAGAAGGGGACGACAGAGGAGGAGATGGCTGGATGGCATCACCAACTCGATGGATTTGAGTCTGAGTAAATTCCGGGAGTTGGTGATGGACAGGGAGGCCTGGCGTGCTGCGATTCATGGGGTCGCAAAGAGTCGGACACGACTGAGCGAGTGATCTGAACTGAACTGGTCTGATCTATCAGTCATTGTTTACACAGTAAAAAGCCAGACCCATATCCTACTCTCAAAAAAATGTTAAAGAACAAGTAAAAATGCAAAGAAAAACTTCTTTTTCTTGTGGATTTTGTTACCATTTTCTCTGTGCCTCACTTTGCAACAAATTATATAGTTCTTGCTTATAATAACAATCTTTCCTCATAGACTTATGTGATCTCTATTAATGTTAATGAAGTAAAACATATATTATTTCCATAAAAGAGAAAACAGAAATAAACTGANTTCAAAAACTTTGCCATTTTTATGTGTTAATATTCCCTCTTCTGGGGCTTCTCTTATAGCTCAGTCAGTAAAGAATCTGCCTGCAATGCAAGAGACCCGAGTTCAATTCCTGGGTCAGGAAGATCCCCTTAGAGAAGGAAATGGCAACCCACTCCAGTATACTTGCCTGGAAAATCCATGGACAGAAGAACTGGTGGGCTAGTCTATGAGGTCACAAGAGTCGAACTGGACTTAGTGACTAAATCACCACCACCATTCCCTTTTCTAATGTTTCTACTAACAAATATCTATAGCATATATAGGGGCTTCCCTGGTGACTCAAACAGCAAAGAACCTGTCTGCAGTGCATGAGACCTGGGTTCAATCCCTGAGTTGGGAAGACCCTCTGGAGAAGGGAATGGCTACACACTCCAGTATTCTTGCCTGAAGTGAAATGAAGTGAAGTGGCTCAACCCCATGGACTGTAGCCTACCAGGGTCCTCTGTCCATGGAATTTTGCAGGCAAGAATACTGAAGTGGGTTGCCATTTCCTTCTCCAGGGGATCTTCCCAACCCTGAGATCAAATCCAGGTCTCCCACATCACAGACAGATGCTTAACGTCTGAACCAAGACAGAGGAGCCTGGCAGGCTACAGTCCATGGGATCACAGAGTTGGACACGACTGAGCAACTAACACCACCACCTATAGCATATATGGATAATTTTCATTTTATTGAAATAGATATCATTATCACAAAATATATCCCATAATCATAATGATAAGGTATCCATCTATCTAATTAAAAAAACAAGACAATAAGACCTAAATGGAGTTGCTTATGCTTAGCTCTATGTCACTAAACTAGGACTTAACCTAATTTTTATGTCATGGTCCTGATAGACACCTGTCATTATCTAAAGGAAAATAACTTTGCAACAATAAAATTTTTGTTTGCCTAATGGAGAAGGAAATGGCAATCCACTCCAGTGTTCTTGCCTGGAGAATCCCAGAGACGGGGGGAGCCTGGTGGGCTGCTATCTCTGGGGTCGCACAGAGTCGGACATGACTGAAGCGACTTAGCAGCAGCAGCAGCAATGTGACATTATTGTTTTTATTCCCTTCTGACTATAAATATCGTTTATTTTGTTTCCTAAAGGAACTTTCTATCTGCTAGAATGGATGCCCGATTCAAATCAATTTTTGGTCAAATAAACTCTTAAAATTTTAATAAGCCTCAGCTTATCTTTTAAATATGAGTATACACACACACACAGACATACATATATATATATATATATATATATATATTTAGTTTCAAATTTTAATACAATCCTATCACCCTCTACCATAGACTGACTTGTCATTTGTTATTATGATCATTCATTATTATTTAAAACATGTAAATAAAATGATGAGAAAGCCCATAAAATCAATGATTTAGGATTCCTGAGAATTCCCCAAAATCCCAATTTACTTGCAAAATCCCAAAGATTAATAACTGTCAAAAATTTGGAAAATTTTTTAAATGTAAAGTCATAAGTTGATGCCATTTTATTTCACATTCTACATGCATTATAACTTTGAGCAAAGCTATAAAATAAGCATCTCTGTTATCCTTATTATACTTATGAGAAAACTTAAAGAAGGTAGAAAGTGAAAGTGTTAGTCACTCAGTCATGTCTGACTCTTCACGATCCCATGGACTGCAGCCTGCCAGGCTCCTCTATCCCTGGAATTCTCCAAGAATACTGGAGTGGGTAGTAACTTTCTTCCCCAGGGATCAAACCCAGGTCTCTCACATTGCAGACAGATCCCTTACCACGTGAGGCACCAGGGAAGTCCTTAAAGAAGGTAAGTCACTTGCTTAGAACTACTCCCCCGGTAAGGTCAGAATTTGAGCCAGATGTGCCTGACTCAACACCTTTACAAATAACTATTGGCATACAGTGACATTAAACATGTAACTTCATGGTCTAAGGCTGAACTCTGCTAACTGGACAAGTTATTTGTCTTTCTAGGGAATGCTTTCTAGCACTTGGATATCTTCTTATTCTTTAATCAAGCTACCTACTTTCTTTAATTCCCTTATCCAAACAATGGTTCCTCCATCAACCCTGACACCTGCATCAAATATACTGGAAAACTTCTAGATTTTGATCTCCCCCTCAATTTTTAGTAATTCCTTAAGTTTTAAGAATTTGGCACCTCAAATAAGATCTTTCTTTATTCTTTATTTCTTTATTGCAAAGATACTGTCAGATTCTCTTACCATAGACACAACAGCAAACTGTTAATCTCCAATCCATGCTCTCTGAGCTCCAAAATGATTTTGAGATAGTACATGTATGGTTTATTATATCAGCCTTTCTTAAAGTGTAAATATCCTTGTGTTTCTGTGATAGATTGTATTATTACTACTCACCAGCTATTGACAGCTCTCTTGTCATGACACCCTTTTCTTTTGAAATCACTAATGGTCACATGACTTGCCAATTAAATATGAGCAGAAGGGACATATGTCATGTATGGCTAAAAGGGTTAAGATCGGTGCCACCATGAACACCAGTATTGAGCCAGAGAAATGCTTCTTGCTAGTCTGAGTATGAGTGAAGACAACATGGCCCTGTGTGGTGAACTGAATATGTTTTGTGGGGAAAATATTTTGTGGTCTTAGTGTGAAGAATAGAGCACCTTTTTGTGACAGTATAACCTAATCTATCATGTTTGCTACAATTGTTTGTTTCAGTTGCTAAGTCATGTCTAATTCTTTGAGACTCATGGACTGTAGCCCACCAGGCTCCTCTGTCCATGGGATTTCCCAGGCAAGTATACTGGATTGAATTGCCATTTCCTCTTCCAAAGGATTTTTCTGACTCAGGGATTGAATCCATGTCTCCTACACTGCAGGTGGATACTTCACCAAAAAGCCAGTAGAGAAGCCCACTGNCTCCTCTGTCCATGGGATTTCCCAGGCAAGTATACTGGATTGAATTGCCATTTCCTCTTCCAAAGGATTTTTCTGACTCAGGGATTGAATCCATGTCTCCTACACTGCAGGTGGATACTTCACCAAAAAGCCAGTAGAGAAGCCCACTGTCTGCAACAGTACACATCATTTATAAAATCAATAATACTCCTACAGTTTGGCATGCCAGATCTTTTATCATATGACTCTTGTTAATATTTCTAATTTTATATCTAACCTTCTTTCCCCATGTCCCTGCACTCTCAAGGACATTTCAAACTCTTACATTTTTTACACTTCCATGATTTGCTCATATTTTAACATATCCTTGTACTACCCATATTTCACAATATATTTTCCTCTGTGAAATCTTTCCCAAAATATTTAATCCAGACCATCACAATTCCTTTGATCCCAATATGACCCACATCTGCCCCAAATACTTTATTAAGATTATATTATTCTAATATGATTGCTGTATTTAGAACCTTAACTAGAGAGAGTGCAGCTTGTTGAGGACAGATTGTTTAATTCACTTTTGCATTGCCACTGCCCAGCATGGTGTTGTATACTATGCAATAAAATATTGTTGAACATGTAAATGATCCATAAACGACAAATTTTGAGATTAAATATTAATTCTTATTAGTAAGCAACATTCAAATATACAATAATGATAGTAGGCATGGGTTTTGTGCTTTTCTGGTGGCTCAACAGTAAAGAATCTGCCTTCCCATGCAGGAGATACAGTTTCAATCCCTGGGTTGGGAAGGCCACTTGGAGAAGGAAACGGCAATCCATTCCAATATTCTTGCTGCAGAATTCCATAGACAGAGGAGCTGGGCAGGCCTCAGTCCATGGGGTCACAAAAAATCAAGCATGAATTAGCGACTAACTAACAAAAATAAGGCATGATTTTTACTACAGAAAACACTATGATGTTTTTAATTACCTACCCCACTTTAAAGACAACATAAGTCAACAACCGTCCTTTAAAGAACTTCACAGCATATTAAATGAGCTGACATGCCATAATTTCAGCTTTATCCAGCAAATGCAAAAATCTTTTCAATAGTTAGGAATTTTATCACTGAACAGGAGGAGATTTTAGAACTATTTATCTTTACTGTACTGTCACAGATTTTGTGAGCTCCTTGACAGCCCTATAGTTAATGAACTGGAATCCCTTTTTCTGTGTTCTAGAATTCTGTCTTTCTTTCCTACCCTTCTAGCATATTTTTTTACTGGTGTTACAGTACAAATCTATACAGTAGTCTGTGTTTAAACTCCATATCTCATCTTCCCAATTCATCTTGTTGGAAAGAATTCAACATCCTATAATTTTATCCTCCATTGAACTAGAATAATTTCTACATTTAGATTATTCAGATCCATTAATAGAACTTTGTTTCCACTAACATTTAATTCTACTATAATCCACTGTCAAATGCATTAAATAACAGCATCTCACACCCCTCAGTGGCAAAGACAAACTGGTAAGGAACAGTAAGTGTTTAGAAATACCTTTCTGAACCACTATAATAATCATGTCATTATTATTGAGCCATCATATGTACATTCCAGTTTATGTGAAATCAAAGTCACTTGCTCAAATAATAGCCTTTGCTATACTACACAATGCTAGTTGCAGCCTCACATGAAAGAAAGACTAGACAAGGTTGTTTACTCTTCACAATAAGTATTTTGTCCTCGGTATAGGATGATCAGAAACTCAGAAAATCTAGGGTCCAAGAGATAGTTGTATTCTTCTAATACTTTGAGATATGAAGCAATAAACTTCCAAAGAGGACATATGTCAATTTTTTTTTAACTGACTTGACTTTTTTTTTTTTTTCTGACTTGAGTTTTTAAGAACAATTGTACATTCACAGCAAAGTTGAAGGTACAGAGACTTCCTATAGGCTCTGCCCCAACACATACATAGCTTCCCCCATTATTAACATCTCTTACTGTGGAGTGGGGCTTCCCAGGTGGCACTAGTGGTGAAGAACTCTCCTGCCAAAGCAATAGACACAAAAGATGCTGGTTCAATCCCTAGGTTGGGAAGATGCCCTGGCAGAAGCCATGGCAACCCACTCCACTATCTTCGCCTGGGAAATCTCATGGACAAAGGAGCCTGGTTGGCTACTGTCCATGGGATTGCAAAGAATTGGACATAACTGAAGCAACTTAGCATGCATACACACATGGTATATGAATGACACCTTTTTTAAGCCTGTTTTATCCTCCTGCCTTGGATATGAATATTTATATCTTGACCTATGATAATAAATACCACACCCTGGGTGGCTGGTCAGTGAAGGAAGAACCCCATGCTTCAAAGGTCTTTTTCAAACAAAATTAACATCTAAGCCTGGACTACTAACCTTCCAGTCTTGTCCCTGTACTTAATGTTTTCATCCTATCATCACGGTCAATACCCAGGAACACAATTTTACAGTTATATCTCTCAGAATCTCAAAACTTATCTTTTCCACGTCTGCTGGGACTATTAGAATCCTGAGACTGTTGTTTGCTTGTTTTAATGTGAATGCTCCACTCTTTCCAGCCCCTCTACATGCCAGTCTTTTCTGTTCAATGCCAGTAAATCTATATACCTTCAGCATTGCTAATTATGTCACACTCATTCTCTTCAAAGATGACTTCTTAATGATGATAGCATAAAATTCCAACACTTTAGCATGCAATTAAAGATGCTTTCCTTGTGGCTCAGACAGTAAAGAAGCTTCCTGCAATGCAGTAGACCCCGGTTTGATTCCTGAGTTGAGAAGTTTCCTGGAGAATAAAAAAAAGTTTACCCACTCTAATTTTCTTGCCTGGAAAGTCCTATGGTTAGCGGACCCAGTGGGTTACAGTCCATGGGGTCACAGAGAGTTGGACACGATTGAGCAACTAACACTTTCACTTTTCAAAGATGTTTCATTGTTCTACCAGAGTCCTCCTTTATTAAATCTTTCTTGCCAACCTTTTGCTATTGCATTCACTCAAGATCCTTTGTTATTTCTAGAATATGTTAATATTTTCCTAATCTTGAATATATAATGATATTCATATTTCCTTGCTAAATTGTACTATCTGTATAGAAACCAGTCTGATCCTTTTCAAGTGTGAATCTGTTATGTCCCTGCTTAAAAACCAGTAATTTCTCTTCATGCTTACATTTTCAAATGTCTTAACATGATTCTGTGACCTGATTCCTACTTTCTCTTTTGGGCTCTTCTCACATGTACTCATTTGTCTCATCCTATAGCCATATCCAGCTTATAGAATAGATCCTCCTCTTTCCTGCCTCAGTCTGCAACATAAAGTGTTCTCTCAGTTGCTGAAATATTCTTCTCTTTCTATTTTTCTAATCAATGTGTACTAATTTCTCTAGTCTTAATTTCTATGTAATCCAAGAAGCATTCTTTGGTTATCACATCTTCCAATTTAGTCCTAATTGCTGTTATAAGATCTTATAGAAGTTTTAGTTTATCTCAAGTCTCAATACTTCTTTTCTGTAAAGAACCAGAGAATAAAATATTGGGCTTTGTAGGCAATGGCACCCCACTCCAATATTCTTGCCTGGAAAATCCTGTGGATGGAGGAGCCTGGTAGGCTGCTATCCATGGGGTCGCTAAGAGTCAGCCACGACTGAGCGACTTTACTTTCACTTTTCTCTTTGACGCATTGGAGAAGGAAACGACAACCCACTCCAATATCCTTGCCTGGAGAATCCCAGGGACAGAAGAGCCTATTGGGCTGCTGTCTATGGGGTCGCACAGAGTCGAACACAACTGAAGTGACTTAGCAGCAGGCTATAACACAGCTACTCAACTGTGACATGAAAGCACAAACTAAGCCATAAAAGATAGATAAGTGGGTGGACATGATGCGCATCATCAATCTCCGCATACTGGGTTTTTAAATCTGGAAAATTCCTTGTTGTGGAAACTGTCCTGTGTATTGCAGAATGTTTAGCAGTCTTTGTATTACACTCACTGGGTGCCAATAACATCCTCAAGTTGTGATAACCCAAAATGTGTTCAGATATTTGTATTGTGAGATGTTCTCTGGTGGGGGAAGGGGAAGGGGAGGGCATGGGCAAACAAAATTGCCCTCATTTGAGAACCAAGAAAATAAAACTTCATTTACAGTAACAGTTTAGGTTTGGCCCAGGACCTGCTACTAGTCAACACTTGGTTTATAGTGCTGTGATCACAGAAAGATGTTCGGTGTTTATCCCTTGTTCCTGACATTGAGCTCCTGAATCCCTTGCAGTGTCCCAAATGATGGGGTGATAAAAATATATTTAGTTCTAATTAAGGAACTTTTGAATAGCCTCTACATAATCTCAGGATTAGTTTTGACACCAAATACACAAAGTGGTTAAAGGATTTGCAACTTCATTGCCACTTCTGACCCCCAAGAGGGAGGGATAGCCATTGAACTCTACAAAAATTCTTAAAGGGCAAGTTTCAGAGAGCTCCTGGGTTGGTGAATACACTGAGACCCTGAACCGATATTCCTAGAGGGGTCATGGAAGCTTTGCGCAGGCACGCGCGCACACACACACACACACACGTGCATGTACTCATACCTTGCCCTATGCATCTCTTCTGTTTGGTTATCCCTGACATGTGTCCTTTATAGTAAACAGTAAACTTAAGTAAATTATTTCTCTGAGTTCTCTGAGATGTTCTACTAAATTGTTAACACTAAGGAGGAAAAGTAGTGAAAGTGAAAGTCACTCAGTCATGTCTGACTCTTTGCAACACCATGGAGTATACAGTCCATGGAATTCTCCAGGCCAGAATACTGGAGTGGGTAGCTTTTCCCTTCTCTAGGGGTTTTTCCCAACCCAAGGGTCAAACCCAAGTCTCCTGCATTGCAGGTGGGTCTTTACCAGCTGAGCCACAAGGAAAGCCCAAGAATACTAGGATGTGTAGCCTATGCCTTCTCCAGTGGATCTTTTCAATCCAGGAATCAAACTGGGCGTCTCCTGCATACCAGGTAGATTCTTTACCAACTGAGCTATCAAGGAGGACACTGAAGAGGGGTTCATAGCACTTAGCCAGTCTGGTTAGAAGAGCAGGTGGCAGGGCTAGAAATTAGGATGTGAGGTGGGGACAGCTTTATCAGACTGAACTATCTAAATTGTGAGATCTGATACATAATGTCAGAATTAAATCGAATTCTTGGATACCAGTTTGTCAGGGAGTTGAAATAATGTTGAAAAAGACTTCAAATTTTTGATATTTAGAGGTAAAAACTGTGTAATTTGGTCTCAGAAATGCGAATTAGAATAGATTAAGTACTAAATGCAATTTTCATTTACATGTTTTTGAAGGGAAATATGGGAGCATGTGCTATATCTGATTCAGTACTACATAGCCCTTGGTTATCAAAAAAGTAGCTCAAGGAGAGCTGCAAGTTCAAATGACAGAATTTTAGAAGCTAAAAGTTAGATAATACAGCATTTAGGGAATTAAGATAGAGTAAACCATATGTTCAAGGAGTTCAGAAGTCAAGAAAAAAAGGAAAAAACATTACCAGAGGTAGACAAGATCTAAGAGGTAAAGGGTTATTTTAAGACAGGAGAGGTATTAAAAAAGGTAGCTCCAATAAGAAGTGGAGAAAAGGAAAAGAAATCTAATAAGTTGCTAGCAGAAAGGAGTGGTATGGAGGCATGCAGTGAAAAAAAAAAAAAAAAACTATTCTCAAGACGAGGGCTTCTCAGAGACAGAGACAAAATCAGTACACTTTTAACAAGAATTTCAGGCTGTGTTTTCTTTTCAAAATTTTTAGTCTATTGACTATGAAAAGGCAAAATTGCCTTCAGGCTAGAGAGGCCTATTAACACTCCCATCAGTGAGAGTCTTTAGCTCACTAGGCAAACCAGAGAGGGAGAAGAAATCTGTATCTGAAGAGAATACATTTATCATAGTAACGGCCCCTTAGGCCGAGACCATTTTCCTGAGACAATTCTCGGAGAAAAAGCAGGGTCACCATGCATGCTTGGGAATATGGGAGGCGACGGTGAGCCTCTGTTCCCCTCAAGCCTAAGTTCTGTGTGAGCCACAGACTTGTGTGCATTGCATCCACCTACATAAATGAATTACATTTAACTCTCTCTGTTCAATCATTATTATATCTGGTAAAAAGAATTTATTTCAAAACAGCTAAATTGCATGCCTACTTGTACACAGGTATTTTTCTTTATGCTATTTTATAAGGAGTGACTATTATTACTGAAATGAAAGTGACTAGTGATGAATCAGGCATAAGTACTCATAAGTATCAGTGGATGTTTTTTCAGGATCCACATCTCTATCTCAGTCTCTATTGTTCTAATAAAGGTATTGTCCTCTTTATTTTACTTCATTCCTTTCCCTTCTATGTTGCTTTATATTTCTTTTCTTTTTTGTCTTAGAGAATATATCAAGAAAAACACATGATAAGGAAAAAAAAAAAAAACTTTGGGAACAGAAAACAATGATTAAATAGTAATTGTATTTCTAAGGTTTCTAGATTCTTTGTTTCAGCTGTGTATATGCTAAGTCACTTCAGTTGTGTCTAACTCTGCGACTGTATGAACTGTAGCCTGCCAGGAATCCACCAGGCTCCTCAGTCTGTAGGATTCTCCAGGCAAAAATACTGGAGTAGGTTACCATTTCCTCTTCCAGGGGATTTTCCCAACCCAGGAATTGAAACTGTGTCTCTTCTGTCTCCTGCATTGGCAGGAGGGTTCTTTAGCACTAGTGCCACCTGGGAAGCCCTAAGCTCAGTTACTTTGTTTTAACAAATGCGGGTCATATCAATATTCCCCACACCATTTTATTTGTCAAATATTTCAATTCATCCTTCCATCAATATTCATAGTAGGGCTGCATGGCTTGAGACTCATGTCTGGGACCATATACCTGTTCTAGTCAATGAATTTTTAACACAAGTGATATATCTCACTTTCAGGCTAAAAATGTAATGATTATGTAACACCAACCAGTGCTCTATTTTCATCCTTCTCTGGAAAAGGAAGGAACTTCTTTATCATATGCAACTCTGAAAGAATCATTTCATATTTTCCTGTTCCAGTAGTCTGAGTACCCTAGTTAACTTTTCAATATTTCCAGTAGGAAAACAAACCAGTGAATCAATCTACCAAGAAAAACAAAACTTTTCTTACTATAATTTACTGTGTTTTTTAAATTGTTATTAAAACCTAACCTCACTAATCTTGATACATGCATAGATTGGGGCGTAAAGGTAATAATTTACCTAGAACATATTTTATTGTCTTTAGAGTCAGGTGATAGACCTGTTAATGAAGACTGGAACAATGGTTGCTTGTGTCATGGGACTATTCGGTCAAACCTTAATCCACGACGACTTGCAGGGAGAGATAGCATCTGAGGCTATCTAGAGATAACGTCTAATGAACTTGAAATTTTACAGAAAGAATTTGGAAAACATAAAATGCTAATAGCAGTTATGCTTTCCTATTATTTTGCATTTTACAAGGTAGTCCAAGAAAGAGATGCTCTCAGAAAAAAAATTTAAAAATAGGCTAGTCACAAATATGATTAAAGGCAAACAAAGAGAGCCTAGAAGTTTGGTTCTTACTGAACCGGAAGAGGCAACTTTTGTCCCACTACAAGTCATAAAAGAAAAACTTAGGAAATAGCTTGAGTCACAAGGACTGACTAAAATCAAATCCCCTGGCAATAAATGGGTTCAGATGATGCACAGTGAATACTTCCAAGTGAAAAATTGCTCAGGGGAAAACACTGAGAATGTGACTTTTCCTTGAAAGACTAATAGACTCAGAGCAATTATAGCTGATTCCAGGGAAAGTGGCATAGATGAAACAGAACAGAAAAATAGTAATAAGACTAGTACATGGAGTTAATTACAACTAAGCTGATGATTAGCCAACTGTATTTTTGCAAGAGTGTAACCAACCTGGACTGTAAGAGATGACAATGATGTGAAATTTAAAATAATCTCTTTTTTTCTTCTAAGTTTAGTAGAGCTGCTGCAGTAAAGTACAACAAACTAAGTACTTACATGGCAGAAATTTATTGTCTCACAGTTCTGGAGGCTGTTCTTGGAGAAGTCCAAGATCAAGGTGCTGGAAATACTGATTCTTTCTGATGACTATGAAGGAAGGATCTACTCCAGGACACTCGTTGGCTTGTAAATGGCTATCTTCTCCCCGTGTCTCTTCATATCTTCCCTCTATGTACATTTGTCTTCAGATTTCCTCTTTTACAAAGATAATACTCATATTGGATCAGGGGAAGACCATAGATTAGTCATGATTTTCCCAAGAAATTATATTTATATATGTATGTATGTTGTTGTTTTGTTGTTGTTCAGTGGCTGAATTGTATCCGACTTCTTGGGACCACATGGACTGAAACACACCAGGCTTCCCTGTCTTACAGTATTTCCCAGAGTTTGCTGAAACTCATGTCTGTTGAGTCAATGGTTTCATCCAATCATCTTATCCTCTGCTATCTTCTTCTCCTCCTACCCTCAATCTTTTGCAACATCAGGGCCTTTTCTGATGAGTCAGCTCTTCACAACAGGTGCCCAAAGTATTGGAGCTCCAGCTTTAGCATCAGTCCTTCCAGTGAATATTCAGAGTTGATTTTCTTTAGGATTGACTGGTTTGATCTACTTGCTGTCCAAGAGACTCTCAAGAGTCTTCTCCAGAACCACAATTTGAAAACATTAGTTCTTCAGTGCTCAGCTTTCCTTATGTTCTAACTCTCACATCCATACCTGACTACTGGAAACATCATAAGTTTGGTTATAGAGACCTTTGTCAGCAAAGTGATGTCTCTGCTTTTTAACAAGCTGTCTAGGTTAGTGATAGCTTTGCTTCCAAGGAAATATATATATATATATATATAATTATATAGTTACGTAGTTAGTAGCTCAGTCATGTCTGACTCTTTGTTACCCCATGGACTGTAGCCTGTCAGGCACTTCTGTCCATGGAAGTCTTCAGGCAAGAATACTGGGGTATGTTGCCATTTCCTTCTCCAATGCACACACACACACACACACACACACACACACACANGGCTCTTCTGTCCATGGAATTCTTCAGGCAAGAATACTGGGGTATGTTGCCATTTCCTTCTCCAATGCACACACACACACACACACACACACACACACACACACACACATAGTGCAACTATGAAGGCCAAGATGATCTGTCTGCAAGTTGGAGACCCAGGAAAGTCTGTGGTATAGTGCAAACTCCTGAGAACCAAAAACCAATGGTAACAATTCTGTTTGAATGAGAAGTCCTGAGAACCAGAAGTACCAAGATTCCTCTTTTCTTTTGCTTTTGTGTCCAGTTCCGGTTCTCAGTGAATTGGATAACACCCACACACATTGGAGAAGACAGTGCCCTTTACTCAGTCTACTAATTCAAGTGTAAATCTCTTTAAGAAGGACCCTCATAAGTCTATGGTGAGTCTCTCTGAGTGCTTCATTTGTCACCGCTACACTTGGTATGCAGTTTTGAATTTCTTGTTTGAAGGATATCATAAACAAGGAATGGACATTTTCAGTTCAATGAGTATTTCTATACCTTGTACATAACTGAATTTTCTCAATCTAATCCTTGCTGTAAATCTGTTATATATTGCATAGTTTTGTTTTGTTTTTTGCTAGCTCTTCAATCAAGACATGTTCTACTTTTCAAATGGACTGACTAGTATAATTCTTAGTTAAGCTACTTCTCTGCTGAAGAAGGTGTTGTCATTAAACTTCAGACATCTTCAGTTTTCCAAAACTGAAAAAGAAAAATATAAGTAATATAGCAGTTACAGCTCAAAATAAAATTCCTCTTATATTTCCTGTTCTTGAAAATAAAGGATGTTTTATAACATAGTTGACTTTTGATAAGTTCAGAGTCTGTCTGACGGNGGAGGCCTGGTGTGCTGTGATTCATGGGGTCGCAGAGTCGGACATGACTGAGCGACTGAACTGAACTGAACTGACTCCTAACTAGTTTCCCAATTTATACCTTTTTTTCATATTCTCAGGGCTTCCCTTGTAGATCAGTTGGTAAAGAATCTGTCTGCAATGCAGGCAACTCTGGTTCAATTCCTGGGTCAGGAAGATCCACTGGAGAAGGGATAGGCTACGCAATCCAGTATCCCGGCCTGGAGAATTCCATGGATTGTATAAATCTATGAGGTCACAAAGAGTTGGACACAACTGAGAGACTTTCACTTTCACTTTTTCAAATTCTCAGCATAATAGCCAGAGAGATTATATTCATGTGTGAATTAAATCAAGCCAACTTTATGCTTAGATTCCACTAATGGCTTTTTATCCACTCAGATTAAAAGTAGCTATTGTTTTAATACATTCAGACTTCTCTTAAAAAAAAAAGAAAACTACCACAAACTGGGTAGCCTAAAAACAATATAAATTTATTTCTCACAGTTCTATAGGCTAGGAAGTCCAAGATCAAAGTACCAACAGATTCAGTGTCTGGTGAGAGCCCATTTCTTCATGACCATCTTCTTATTCCATCCACATATGGCAAAAGGGGCAAGTGATCTCTCTTGGCTCTTTTTCATAGCAATTCTTATCTGGTTCATGAATGCTTCACCTTTATGACCTAATTACCTCCCAGAGGCCCACTTCAAAATATCATTATATTGGGGATTATAATATCAGCACATGAATTTGGAAGGACTAAAACATCAGGCCATGGCAAACATCTATGATCTACAAGGCTTTACCAAATATGACTTCTATAAACTCTGATTCCAGTCCTATGACTCTCATCCCAATTGTCTCTGAGCAGCTACAAGGGTCTCCTTAAGTTTCTCAAATATGCCTAGGCTTCTTTGTCAGATTTTTTGCCCCTGTTTTTCCCTTTTCTTGAAAGGATCTTATGGATAGCGCCACGAGTTCCTCTTCCATGAGGTCAGGTCTGTTAAAATTACTCTTCAGTAAGTCACTGTGGGCTACCGTATATAAAATATACTTCCCAAACCCTCAATAAACTAGTTTTTTTTTTTAATCATTGCCTTATGCATTCTACTTAGTACCTATTACTCTCTAACATACCAAATAATTTCTTTTTTTTCCAATTTTTGTCTAGCATCAATATAACTATATTCAAAAAAGAAAAAAGTATTTTTTTCTGATTTCTTCACTGAAGAATTCCACAAATGTGAGATGGTGCTCAATTACTAAGTCATGTTTGACTCTTTGCCAACCCATGAACTATAGACCACCAAGCTCCTATGTCCATCGGATTCTCCAGGCAAGAATACTGGAGTGGATTGCCATTTACTCTTCCAGGGGATTTTCCTGATCCAATGGTCCAATCTACATCTCCTACATTTCCTGCATTGGTGGGCAGATGCTTTACCACTGAGTAACCTGGAAATGCCAAAATATTGTCTACAGCTAATTAAACTCCTTTAGAGATCTTTCCCAAATCCTTACACAATGGATCTCATCCAGTTTTTATAAAACACAGCATATTTGTATTTTTGAATTTATCTATGTAAAACTTGGATAGATACATTTTTTTAAAGCTTTGTTTAGTTTGAATATCACAATTAAGCCAACTTCCTTGACCTATAAAGACTATATTTTTCTTTGATTTTCCACCAAAGCTAGGACATAAGTCCCCCTAGATATACTGAAATCTATCAAAATAGATTATCTTTTTTAAGTGAGAAGTGAATGATTTAATTTGCAAAACACTGTGTGCTCATCAGCAGAAGGGGGTATTTAATTGAAAGTTATATTCACCTTATAGAAATAAAACATTTTTGGCTCCTTCATGTGAATAATTCTGTATGTTTCTAACTCATTGTAACTCACTAAATATTTGTTGACATAAATATTGCTACTGTTCATAGAACTTGCCAAACACTGAGCCAGAATATAGTGATTTGCCCAGATACTATTTCCCTCAGTCACAAAAGTGATCCTTCTTTCAGATACCATGTAAAGATTTTTTTGTTATATGTACCATGAACAGAAAAAAATTGGAAACCACTAATCTAGGTTATTTTCTTTAGATTTGTAAAGCAAATAGACTTAGTTGCAAATTCCTCTCAAATAATTTAATAAACACTAGGGAATTGAGTGAAACAAAATATAGTAATACAAACCAAAATTTAAATATTAATTGAACCTATATGAAGTTTCTCATTTAAGGGCTGATAGTTTATAAATGAAAATGTGATGGTAATTGCCATACACACAAAGAACATTGATTGAAAATCTTTATAATTCATTCCTAGCTAATTTCAGGCTATTTGAAGGTCCTAAAGGGAAGTATCTGTGTGCCTACCAGATAGTTGTGTCACTAGTGAATTAAGTGCAGGCAGAAATGAAAATAGTTTTATCTTTTGTAGATAACTATGGATAGCAATAGTCATGAGAGTGCTGGGCTTCATTAATTAACAAGCTCAAGAACATACCTCTGGGCTTGTGGATATTCAGCCACTTATTTTCATGCCTCAAATTGATCACTGTGATCACAATTCTCATACTTGTGTTACTTGACCACCTCTCTGACATGTACCCTCAAACCATACTATCTTTTGTAATAAGTCAGTGTGGTCTTCAGAATACATAATCATTCCACCACTGCATTTCTCATATGCAGAGCTGGATGAAGCACAAGCTGGAATCAAGATTGCCAGGAGAAATATATATAACCTCAGATATGTAGAAGACACCACATTATCGCAGAAAGTGAAGAAGAACTAAAGAGTCTCTTGATGAAAATGAAAGAGGAAAGTGAAAAAGTTGGCTTAAAGTTCATCTTTCAGAAATCTAAGATCATGGCATCTGGTCCCATCACTTCACGGCAAATATATGCGGAAACAGTGGAAACAGTGGCTGACTTTATTTTTCTGGGCTGTAAGTCACTGCAGATGGTGATTCCAGCCATGAAATTAAAAGACACTTACTCCTTGGAAGGAAACTTATGACCAATCTAGATAGCATATTAAAAAATGGAGACATTACTTTGTCAACAAAGGTCCATCTAGTCAAGGTTATGGCTTTCCCAGTAGTCATGTATGGATATGAGTTGGATTATAAAGAAAGCTGAGCACTGAAGAATTGATGCTTTTGAACTGTGATGTTGAAGACTCTTGAGAGTCCCTTGGACAGCAAAGAGATTCGACCAGTCCATCCTAAAGGAGATCAGTCCTGGGTGTTCATTGGAAGGACTGATATTAAAGCTAAAACTCCAATACTTTGGCCACCTGATGTGAAGAGCGGACTCATTTGAAAAGACCCTGATGCTGGGAAAGATTGAGGGCAGAAAGAGAAGGGGACGACAGAGGATCAGGACGACCCTGGCATCACCGATGCAATGGACATGGGTTTGGTTAAACTCCAGAAGTTGGTGATGGACAGGGAGGCCTGGCATGCTGTAGTTCATGGGGTCACAAAGAGTCAGACACAACTGAGCAACTAAACTAACTATCTAAGTGCATTTCTAGTATATTAACACGTAAGAATTGCTTAGTTATAATTCAAGAGGCTCTGAGATTTACAGTCGCAGAATATTTGAACAAAGTGTTTTTCCAATAATAATATTTGATGCCCATCAGAACCAAAAAAGTTAGGAAAAACTAAATATTCCCCTTCAAGTTTCACAGCTGAGAATGGTAAGGAAAGTCTTCTCTTCTTTTCCTTACCATTAATCTCACCAAGTACAAGAAATAATTACGAATAAGGTCTGGATGTGCTAATTCTGGAATTTGTGTCCCGTTGCTTAAAATGCACAGGTCTATGCTTCCTTGTCTGCCAACTAAGATTTAAAAAGAAAAATTTCCTCATTGGGCTATTGTGAATATCACATGGAGTGATTTTCATAAAACCCTTAGAATAGGACCTGGAACAAGTTATGCAATGTGTGAGGGGACTTTATTGATATTAACAGAATTTCCCACATATAACCTCCAATTTCAATGGTCTATACTTATACAGTTGAGTAAATCATTTATTTGATTGCCTTCCTTCTCATCAAATCTCTTTTAATTATGACATTTTTATTTAAATGTGTTAAAAATCAAAGGCTTACTCCCTTCCAGCAGTAAATCTGTCATAAACAGAGGAATTTGCATGTCACTAATCTTACACATTGTTACACTGTTTCTTTCTCAAGGCAATCTCATTTCCAGGTTTTTGAGCCTTAGGTTCCCCTTGATTTATGCTATCCTAACCTACTTGCACATCATTTACTGCCCAAAAGAAGGAAAAATAATATTTGGATTTAAAGTGAGATCTGAAAGAAAGGTTGGAAGTTAGAGGAGAATAATTCACACTGGGCTATAATGAGTCCATTTTTAACAGACTGTGGGACCATTGGATGTAAGAGAAGCACTAATTCAGCTAGGTGTTAAGATTTGGATGTCTCTGATTCATGTCGTACCACGTATCAGTTTGACAGTCAGACAAGCCATATCCAAAGAGAACCTAGTTTCCGAGCCTTAAGAAATTTACACATTCTTAATTAGTGGGAAAGTAGTAAAATATCATGTCTNAGATTTGGATGTCTCTGATTCATGTCGTACCACGTATCAGTTTGACAGTCAGACAAGCCATATCCAAAGAGAACCTAGTTTCCGAGCCTTAAGAAATTTACACATTCTTAATTAGTGGGAAAGTAGTAAAATATCATGTCTATACTGCCCTCAGGAAAAAGAAGAAATGCAATTTGGTAATTGCCAACTGCCAGAATGTGCCATTTACTTGTCAGTCATCCTAAGAAGGAGAGCTGTGGTTACTAATTTTATCCTTTAGTACAATAGAAGAAAGTCAGTGAGTAAAACTATTTTCACAAGTGAATTTTATAATTCAACAGATATCAGAAGCAATTACCATTAATTCACTCACATGACATCACATTGAATATTCACATCTGGGTAAGTGTTTACAAAGATTTCATTTGTGACTTGAATAGTTTTACCAAAGATATTAATGCAATGAGAGTTTACCAGTGTAGGGAGTTTGTCCTCAGCATGACTTACTTATGATTACCCACACTAAGTCTGTACTTCACAAGGCTATGAAGAAACTTAAGAAGACAGTCTAATTGTACAACTAAGGAAGATATATTCTGATGCAAATTAGTTTCTCTTTTAATATTAAAAAAGAAACAAAGTCTTGAATTCTACTAAACTAAGGGAAGATTCTGTTCAACTGTTCAAAATGCTTCCAGAAAATGCCAAATAAGTTAGTTAAATGCTTGCAGAGAAAATATGTAGATCAATGCTACTCTGAATTTGTTTATCAACCTCAGCTTAAACTCCAAAATTAAATTCCAGTCTGACTACATTTTTTTTCTGATAGGTTCTGGTGCACTCACCATGTTGACAATTTCTAATCTTCTGCATATTCCACTTATAAACTCTAACTCTTCTCTAGTCCCAACTCTTAGCAGATGATCATCTTTCACAATTCACACAGAAACCTGAAGCCATCGACTCACTGCTTCTCCAATTTCAAGCCAAAAACTCAGGAATTCACTTAAATTCCCTTGCCTAGATCTGTCTTATTATTTAAACACACTCAAGTTACTACCATATTAAAAAAAAAAATACAAAACTGAAATGCTAATGAATTTCTCAGACTCCTAAAACTGTTACTTCATCTTTCTCTTTCTATTCATAATCAAACTGCTACAACTATCTCTATTAGCTATTTTTGCTTCTTTAATATGGATTTATCTTTAAATCACTGCTTCTGACTCTCATACATAAACAGTTAAAATGCTTATTTTGTTTGGGAATGTTGGCTTGAAGTCATGCTATGCAAGCTTCCCAGGGAAGATGAGGCACAAAGTTAAATAACTAATACTTCTCACTGTCAAGTCCTACTACAAAGTTACAGTAATCAAGAAAGTGTGGTAATGGTAGAAGGATAGTCATGGATAAATGGACAAATTGAGGATCCAGAAACAAACACTTTCACTCATGGTAAATTGATTTCAACAAGAATAGGATACTAATGAAGACAATTTAGTGAGGAAAAGAATAGTGCTGAATATTCACATGCAAAAGAATAAAGTTGGATTCCTCCCTTATACTTCACCTGAAAATTAACTCAAGATGGACAATAGAAATACATAGAAGAATAAAAACTAGAGCATTGTTAGACAAAAATATACACATACATTTGACCTAGGTTAGTCTGAACTTGATTAGATATGACGCCAAAAATTTATGACGAAAAAAGAAAGATAAATTGGACTCTATTAAAAAAAAAGACATTAGTACTACAAACAGTGCCATTAAAAATATCAAAATATACACACATGAGGAACATATATTTATGGCATATGTCTGATGAAAAATTGTACTCAAAACATATTTAAAAATTCTTACAACTCAATAATACAAAGGTAAATAATAAATAATAATGCAATAATAAACTCAACAACATAAAGAAAATATTTTGAAAAATAGATGAAGAATCTGGTTACAAAATTCTCCAAAGAAAGCACACAGATGGTCAATGAGTACATGAAAAAAATGTCCAACAGCATTATCTATTAAGGATATGAAAATCTAACCACAATCAAATACCACTTCACTATCCCATAATAAATATAATCAAAGAAGCTAGATAATAAATGGAGTCAAGGAAAGGGTGAAATTTAGAATCTTCATACATTGCTGTTGAGAATGGAAAATGATAAAGCTGCATTAAAAAACAGTTTGACAGTTCCTGTAAATGTTAAACATAGAGTTTCTGCGTGATCTAGCAATTTCATTCCCAGATATGTATCCCAGATAAATGAAAACATAGTCTATACAAAATGTGTATACTGATGTTTATAACAACATCACTAAGCCAAAGTTAAAAATAACCTAAATATTCTTTAACTGATGAATGGCTATATAAGATTATAAAATGTGTTGAATTTTTATGATGGAATATAATTCACCAATAAAAGTACTGGAGTACGATACATGCTACAACATGGATAAACCATGAAAGCATTTATATAATATAGATCTTAATATGACACAAAATTATTCCAAGTTTTAAAGATTTAGCATAAAAATTACTAAGTCCTTGCCACCAAATGATACATTTTAATTAACTTTTAAACAATTTTATATCATTGCAAATTTTGGATTTGCATGACAGTTTACATTTCAAAATAAAATAAAGTATAACACATTATTTATAGTCTATATAGACTTCCAGGGTCGCTCAATGGTAAAGAATCCACCTGTGAAGCAGAAGATGCAGGAGACATCACAGGTTCAATCCCTGGGTCAGGAAGATCCCCTGGAGGAAGGCATGTAAACCCACTCCAGTGTTCTTGTCTTGGAGGATCCCATGGACAGAGAAGCCTGGAAGACTACAGTCCATAGTGTTGCACAGAGCTGGACATAACTGATGCAACTGAGCACACACATAATCTATATAGGGCTTCCCTGGTGGCTCAGTTGGTAAAGTATATGGTTGCAATGCAGGAGACCAGAGTTTGATCCCTGGGCCCAGAATATCCCCTGGAGACTGAAACAGCAACCCACTCCAATTTTCTTGCCTGGAGAATCCCCTGGACAGAGAAGCCTGGTGAGCTACAGTTCCTGGGGTCACAAGAGTTGGACATCACTTAGTGACTAAACCACAACCATGTTCCTTATGATGTCCCAGTTTGCTTACAATTACCTTGCTAATTCATCAAAACTTCCCATAAAGAATATAGCAATTTTTCTTCATCATGCAGAAATTTTGCTATTCACTTGCAAAGTGATATACAATTCTTTGAGACCTTATGGGCTATAGCATGCCATACTCCTCTGTCCTCTGCCATTTCTTGGAACTTGCTCAAAATCATGTCCATGGAGTCAGTGATGCAGAAGGATATATGGAGACGATGTACTATAAATGATCATCTCCAAGTGATAATTAAGTTGAATAATTATTTATGTGATATTTTCTAGCAATATAATTATAATTATTCTAAAAGAAAAAAGACTTTTATCCATAGTAAATAGATGGAGAGGAGAATTAAAGCAATTATTTAAATAAGGAAAGGAAAAGGGAAAATATTTTCAATTTTCTAATTTTTGGTTGAGGTCTTTTTTAGGTCTAGAATCACAGAAAAAAAATTACCTAATTTCTTTATTTCACTTTACCTGTGTATATTTGAGTTCAGTAGCATGAAGTTTCAGTCAGTCAGTTCAGTTGCTCAGTTCCTTCAATTCTTTGCGACCCCATGGACTGAAGCATACTAGGCTTCCCTGTTCATCACCAATTCCTAGAGCTTGCTCAAACTCATGTCCATCAAGTCAATGATGCCATCCAGCCATCTCATGCTCTGTCGTTCCCTTCTCCTACTGCTTTTTCTCTTTCCCAGCATCAGGGTCATTTCCAAAGAGTCAGTTTTTTGCATCAGGTGGCCAAAGGATTGGAGTTTCAGCTTCAGCATCAGTACTTCCAATGAATATTCAGGACTGATTTCCTTTAGGATAGACTGGTTGGATCTCCTTGCAGTCCAAAGGACTCTCAAGAGTCCTCTCCAACACCACAGTTCAAAAAACAATTCTTCAACTTTCTTTATAGTCCAACTCTCACATCCTTACATGACTACTGGAAAAACTATAGCTTTGACTAGATGGAATTTTGTTGGCAATGTCTCTGCTTTTTATTATGCTGCCTTTGTTGATCATAGCTTTCCTTCCAAGCAGCAAGCATCTTTTAATTTCATGGCTGCAGTCACCATCTGCCATGATTTTGGAGGGCCCAAAAATAAAGTGTCTCATTCTTTCCATTGTTTCTCCATCTATTTGCCATGAAGTGATTGAAACAGATGCCATGATCTTAGTTTTCTGAATGTTGAGCTTTAAGCCAACTTTCTCACTCTCCTCTTTCACTTTCATCAAGAGGCTCTTTAGTTCTAAACTTTCTGCCATAAGGGTGGTATCATCTCCATATCTGCAGTTATTGATATTTCTCCTGCAAGTCTTGATTCCAGCTTGTGCTTCATGCAGCCCAGCATTTTGCATGATGTACTCTGCATGTAAGTTAAATAAGCATGGTGACAATACGAAGCCTTGACATACTCCTTTCCCAATTTATCCATATTGAAAAGTATCCAAATGATTGCTGTACATTTTACCTTGCCAATACCCTTAATCCAAATAAATAGAGAAAGTATTTGGATTCATAATTAGAACATTTTCTAACCCTCATATTTCTTTTTCTTGATAAATACTTGTCAATTAAATTTATTATTATTGTTCAGTCACTCAGTCGTGTCCAACTCTTTGCGACCCCATGGACTTGAGCATGACAGCCTTTCCTATTTTTCACCATCAACTGGAGTTTTCTCAGATTCATAGCATTGAGTCAATGAAGCCATCCAGCTATTTCATCCTCTGTCATCCCCTTCTCCTGGTTTCAATCTTTCCCAGGGTCTTTTTAGTGAGTCAGCTCTTGGTATCAGGTGAGCAAAGGTTCAACTTCAGCATTAGTCCTTTCATTGAATATTCAGGGTTGATTTCCTTTAGGACTGACTGCTTGGTCTCTTTACAGTCCAAGGGACTCTCAAGAATCTTCTCCAATACCACAGTTCAAAAGCATCAGTTCTTTGATGATCAGCATTCTTTATGGTCCAACTCTCATAGTTTGGACCTCTCATATGGTTCAAACCATAGCTTTGACTACATGGAACTTTGCTGGCAATTTTTCAATATAGACTTTGATTCTAGCAATGCATCAAAAGAGGTTGAAAGTGAGCTTATCACAAGAAAGAAAAATATAACATTTTTCCAAGAAGATGACTG
>SJYV01047757.1:347346-404082 GCA_006410875.1 Neotragus pygmaeus | reverse complement strand
TATTTGCCATGAAGTGATTGAAACAGATGCCATGATCTTAGTTTTCTGAATGTTGAGCTTTAAGCCAACTTTCTCACTCTCCTCTTTCACTTTCATCAAGAGGCTCTTTAGTTCTAAACTTTCTGCCATAAGGGTGGTATCATCTCCATATCTGCAGTTATTGATATTTCTCCTGCAAGTCTTGATTCCAGCTTGTGCTTCATGCAGCCCAGCATTTTGCATGATGTACTCTGCATGTAAGTTAAATAAGCATGGTGACAATACGAAGCCTTGACATACTCCTTTCCCAATTTATCCATATTGAAAAGTATCCAAATGATTGCTGTACATTTTACCTTGCCAATACCCTTAATCCAAATAAATAGAGAAAGTATTTGGATTCATAATTAGAACATTTTCTAACCCTCATATTTCTTTTTCTTGATAAATACTTGTCAATTAAATTTATTATTATTGTTCAGTCACTCAGTCGTGTCCAACTCTTTGCGACCCCATGGACTTGAGCATGACAGCCTTTCCTATTTTTCACCATCAACTGGAGTTTTCTCAGATTCATAGCATTGAGTCAATGAAGCCATCCAGCTATTTCATCCTCTGTCATCCCCTTCTCCTGGTTTCAATCTTTCCCAGGGTCTTTTTAGTGAGTCAGCTCTTGGTATCAGGTGAGCAAAGGTTCAACTTCAGCATTAGTCCTTTCATTGAATATTCAGGGTTGATTTCCTTTAGGACTGACTGCTTGGTCTCTTTACAGTCCAAGGGACTCTCAAGAATCTTCTCCAATACCACAGTTCAAAAGCATCAGTTCTTTGATGATCAGCATTCTTTATGGTCCAACTCTCATAGTTTGGACCTCTCATATGGTTCAAACCATAGCTTTGACTACATGGAACTTTGCTGGCAATTTTTCAATATAGACTTTGATTCTAGCAATGCATCAAAAGAGGTTGAAAGTGAGCTTATCACAAGAAAGAAAAATATAACATTTTTCCAAGAAGATGACTGACATGCATTTCTACCAAACAAATATTAAGTTGTCTAAACTTCCTCAAATGTGCTAGAATGCAAATTAGATGGTTCTCAGTCACTTCAGTTGTGTACAACTCTTGTGACCACATGGACTGTAGCTCGCCAGCCTCCTCTATCCTTGGGATTTCCTAGGCAAGAATACTAGAGTGTGTTGCCATTTACTTCTCCAAAATTGATAGTAGATCCATACATTTACCTATGTAAACTAACCAATAGAAATTCTCTGGATTTTTACACAGACTGAAAACAACTCAGCTTTCTACTGCAATTTGGTATTTAGTCAACATTTCAGGTTTTCTCTGAAGGTCAGTGAAAACTAGTGACTAAATATGGGTAGAAATAATTGAATTTTTTTTTCCTCTAAAGGATACAAGACAAAATTATCCTCATTAATGACACCCCACTCCAGTATTCTTGACTGGAAAATCCCATGGATGGAGGAGCCTGGTGGGCTGCAGTCCATGGGGTCGCTATGAGTTGGACACAACTAAGCAACTTGACTTTCACTTTTCACTTTCATGCATTGGAGAAGGAAATGGCAACCCACTCCAGTATTCTTNAAATCCCATGGATGGAGGAGCCTGGTGGGCTGCAGTCCATGGGGTCGCTATGAGTTGGACACAACTAAGCAACTTGACTTTCACTTTTCACTTTCATGCATTGGAGAAGGAAATGGCAACCCACTCCAGTATTCTTGCTTGGAGAATCCCAAGGACTGTGGAGCCTGGTGGGCTGCTATCTATGGGGTCCCACAGAGTAGGACACGACTGAAGCAACTTAGCAGCAGCAGCCGCAAGAAATGAAAAACAAAAGATAGGTTTCACATATGGATTATCTACTTTGAAAAATGTTCTATTTCACTCTTCTCTCAGTTTAGAGAAAGATAGTCCTTTTAAAAATATGGCTAAAAAATGAATTTCAAATTTACATTCTCCTTCAGCCATTGTATTACGAAAAGAAATAAAACTTCAAAGTGCAAAAGAACTGAATCAGTGCTTTTGGGACTAAATTACTTATGTTCAAAGTTTCGATTCAAATTATATTGAAATTGACCAACTCTATTATATATGGGTTTTATATGGACTATGCAAAAAGAATTACTTTTACATTTTGTTTTGTTCTACTATCTCTATGACAATTGTAATTTTGAAAATGTCATCATATCCATTCCATATTTATGGACATGTAGAGAAAAATAGCTTTTTAATGTTTGTCAAAACAGCATACTACATATTCATATACAAAATATTGAGAAATTACCTTCATTGAAACAAACTATAAAAGCCTNATCTCTATGACAATTGTAATTTTGAAAATGTCATCATATCCATTCCATATTTATGGACATGTAGAGAAAAATAGCTTTTTAATGTTTGTCAAAACAGCATACTACATATTCATATACAAAATATTGAGAAATTACCTTCATTGAAACAAACTATAAAAGCCTTTAAAGCTTTACAGTGACAGACTTGGTAGGCCACACAGTCAATGTAAAATTGGATTCAGTGTGATTATTTCTGGGCAATAATTCAGAGCAAACAACATCAAGGAAGGCTTGCATAAATCCGGATGGAAAAAGTGGATTTAAATCAAACTAATAGGTTGCAAAACATATGAAATATGCTTTGTACTGTGCCTTGGAGACACATGGCCAAATCCATATTCAAAAAGTAAAAACAAACCAGAGTGATTTGAGGAATAAATTACTTGTCATCGTGATCTTTAAAAATGCCAGAATTTAATGCAAAAATATAATCCTAACATTTATTGCAGCAAAATAAATGTCAACATATTAGACTTAACTGGCAAAGCCTTGTGGTAGCATTTCTACAGAATGAAAGGAACATGACAAGCTGTATTTCACATTTATTAGAATGAGACTTGGTCTTCTTTATCATAAGTAGTAGATTTAAACACTTTATTTTAATTTACTTCATGGTATTGAGGAAAACACTGACTCAGATAAGAAAAAAAATGCCATATAATCTTGTTCACTGAAGAAATGCATCAATCTCAGAAGCTAAATGTGTATGATGACAATACCAAGCCTTTATAGTTAGAAAGAGGAATTGAGGACTAAATGGCTGTGACATATTCCATGTACCAGGAAGCATATGCGACTTGGAAATCCTGTGTAGATCATAGTCATGTATAATATATAGAGTAATTTTATGTATCTTTCCTTCATATTGTTGCAAAGCTAACAGTAAATGGCATCTGGCCTAAGAATATCCTTAACTTATCCTACCCAAATAAGCTCCTTTTTGTAGCAGTTACAGCTTATATATTGCATATTATATACAAATATATATATAATATGTAATTGTTATTTGAGTGTCAGTCCTCAAAATAAACAATGTTTCTAAGCTTTATATATTCGATATTTTATAATCTATTTTTAAAAAAATGTCCCCTGTATACTCAATAGGGAGAGAATATCCATAAAATTTAGAAACCATGGATGGCAAGCATACTTTCTATAAACTTGCTAAAGATTGAGTATACCAAAGTTCATCATATTAAAATTAAAATGTGTGGAGCATACTACATAAAGCCAGTAAGTACATAAACACAATAAATATGTATATATGTAAATCCAAATGTTTTCATACACATTTAGTGTGCATAGATAAATACATAAATACCTTTTCCAGGAGGACAAAAACTAAGTTTTTATTTGCATGAAGGAATGTGCAATTATACATGCAAATCTTGAAATGTCTAGTATGAAAATTAGTAATTTCAACACACTGCTCTCTGCAAAGATATTTACATTTAAATATGAATCCGCTTAGCAGTTAGGGAGTAAACAAAATTCCACATGTCTAAGCATAAATGTGTTTTATATAAATATCCTAAATGTTGAAAAACTACATTATTATATGGACTCAGCATATGCTGCCATGTTGCCACTAAACGCCAACAAGAAATTAATATATTTTGAAATTTTCTTGCCCAAATAGCTATTATGGAATTTTTTTATTTTAAAAAATCACTACTTAGAAATGAAGACCTTAAAAATAAACATTTTATATATATTTGTTTGAATGCTTATTGTTAATTTTAATTGCTCAATTATTGCTCTAAACAGTATTATCATTTCACATTGTAGTATCACAACGGCAAAGGATTGTTCTTCACATTGTTTGGGGCAAGACTGAGAAGTTCATAACACAAACTAAGAGTATAATATGCCCAATATTATAGTTTTTTTTTCCTTAGTTTATATATATTCGATATATTCTTCTGCCAAATTAACATGTTCCAAAAATAATAAATAAATTGTGTTATAGAAATGTCTTTCGATAATGCAATTCCATCCACCATTGCAACTTCGTTTTTTCACTTTAGAATTATATACATAGATACTAAACCCTGTATTATGGGTGGTAGTAGGGCAATGGAGGCCATCTGCTTCTTAATCTTTGGGGCATCAGGTAGGTAATTGTCAATATAAAACATAAAAGTATTTGCAACAGTTAAAAGCAATTAACTAACTGAAATTTTCAAACCGTGACTAAAGTGCTGGAGTGGGTAATCATCCCCCTCTCTAGGGGATCTTCCTGACCCAGGGATCAAATCTGGATGTCCTACATTGCAGGCAGATTTTTTACTATCTGAGCCACCAGGGAAGCCCTAAATATGTATTACTAAAGGGAAAGATTAAATGAAAAATAAAATATATAATTGCCAAATAAAAAGTGCAAATGCACACACAAAAAAGAGTAATAACCATTTACAAGAACACTGATCAACCATACAATGCATTAAGTACATCAGGATGGTTGCCTGTGGAGGGTGGATAGGGGGTGGGGGGATAAGGATAAAGGAAAACTAGAGATAAACTTTGAAAGAATAAATGATAAGATTTCATGCATGGAAGGTATATGATTTATTTATTACTCCAAACCTGAGGTCCAACAAAAGGAAAAAAAAAATCTAATCTCTCCAAAATATTTGTTTCTTCAATATATCTCACCATAAGTACTGCCATTGTCCAAGCCTTTCTTATGTCTTAAATGGACCACTGAAGTAAATATAGTTTCATCTTTCACACCTTTATCCCTGTGATCCTTTCTTCACCCAGCAGCCTTAGTGAGAGTTTTTATACTTAAATCCTACCAGGTCCCCTTTACTTCCTTGTTTGAAATAGCTGAATTTCATATTAGATTATTTCAAAGTTAAGCTGATTGGTACATGTAGCAAAACAGATCAAACACCTTGGGAGAAATACTGGGGATCTCCATAGGAAGAAAGGACTGGTTATAAAATCTGGACTTGTGTTGAATAATTTTAGGAAAGATTCATGGAAGCAGAGCAGAAAGAGGCTAATTTTATCAGTCATTGATAATTTCCATCTAGTTGGTAGAAGAATGCAGAAAAGTTAAAGTTGTACCGAATCATTTACCAAAAAGAATGAGCAGATACTCATGTTAGTCTAGTGAGAAGATGCTTGGTCATATCTGTGATTTGCATTGAGTTATTGGTTTTGTCTAAGAAATAGTTTTTTCTTTTGTCTCATCCCATCACAATAGAGAGTCACAGAGTCACCTTACTTGAACTTATTTTTATGTTTAACAGGAGAAAATCCTAATTTTTAATGCCATGACAAACAGCTCAAAGGTTTCTCCCCCTCCCCTTTCTTTTTTTTTTTAAATCAAGGCAGATGAAGTTAAGTTGCAGGACGTTAATTCAATGTATGTAGATATTTATCATTGCCAACATTGTTCTGGAAGGTGTCAAGAGAACACAGTGTAAAGTTACACATAATTTGGCCTACTTTGATCTTTTTGTTGCAGACTGAATATTTGAGTTACCTCTTGTGTAAATGGAGGCAGAATCACACTCAGCATTCTGGAGAGAATTTTCATCAACCAACTGTAACACAGACAATTGCCAAAAACAAAGTGGCCATCACTCCTTGTAATTGATTCTAAAACCAGGATCTTACACAACCAAACCCAGACAATGAAAATATGTCACAAAATGCAGCTGTGACTTCCCTAGTTACAGAACTGTAGAAACTAAGAATAAAGAAAAAAAAATGTCAACAATAGTGATAAAAAGAGAATCAGTTACGGTAAAGATACAAAAATGACTATAAAATAAAATATAGCTGAATCATAATAATTGCAGAGTGGGCCTTCCTGGTGGCTCAGAGGGTGAAGAATCTGCCTGTAATGCAGGAGACCTGGGTTCAATCCCTGGGTTGGGAAGATCCCCTGGAAAATGGAATGGCTACCCCGACTAGTATTTTGACCTGGAGAATTTCACGGACAGAAGAGCCTGGCAGGCTACAGTCCATAAGGTCTCAAAGGTCTGATGCGACTGAGTGACTTTCACCTTTCAAAGAACAATGGAAGGAAGAAATGATATCTTAACCTGAGTGGTGAACAAGATAATAAGATTCTAGAAATACGTTATATTTTGAATGGTCCAATGTCCTTTATGATGCTTGCTGACTTTTCTGCTCTTCTTTTCTGTGTCTCCTCCCTCTAGGCTTCTAATACTACAGATAGCCTGAATAATCACTAGTACATCTCTGGTACAGAGAATATACCAGGTAACACTGATCACTAAATAGTAAAGAAACACAGAATGAAGAGCGTGTCTCTCTTTCTGAAAGAAACTAAAACACAACCCACATTATGATTCATATTCACATAGAATTTTCTTGGATATAGTTCTCCATCTCCAAGATTAAAAACTGCAGAGACTGTGGGAAATGAAGTTGAACAACTGCAATTGCATCTTCATGGAACTGCCTTTTAATACATCCTATATCATATTGTTACAGTTCTTCTGTGATTCACATATAAACTCCAGATTGAAGATACCCTTTACCCTTTCTAGACATCAGTAGCCATAGTTTAAGGCTACATTCCTTACTTGGAGCGTATCTATGTTATTTTGTGGAATTTGCAAGCTATTTCATCAGAGACTCAAGTTTTATCTTGGCTCCTAAGAGCATCAGTTCACAATGAAAAGCTTAGGTAACCTAAGGCTAAGAGAAACTGAAAAAATAAACACACACAAACATAAATGCAAAATCATGCCACCTGCATATATCAAAATTACTCACTTTTCAGTCTACATAATTGAAATGAAGTAGATCTGGAGATATTTCAGAATACCTAATTAAAGAATAATTTTCAGCAGTGGGATTGCTTGTCCCTGAAATCCATAATAACAAACTGTCAGAGATAAAATGGATAAGACACATTATGTGACACCACCCATTCATTTTCCAACTGAAAAAAATCAAGTGACCTGATGTCATATTTCAAGTACAATTGGTAATTCCAACTGATGTGATTGCCATCACCCTGCCTGTGTTAACTTATTATATTATGTTATATTATATTATATTATAATATATATTTTCCCTCTCTTCTTTCTTCCATAAATATATGGTATCATCTGCCTACCTTAAGTGGCTTTATTATTGAGGTTTAGCATGACACATCTCTCTGTGTATGAGCCTTCTATGAGTGGTTTTGATAATTGAATTAACAAAGGTATGAAGAGCTCTTCAAAAAATATCTGAAAATGAGTAGCATTTAGTAAATTTTAGGTGTCATGCATGTGTGTGTGATAAACCTATGGACTGTATGTAGCTTGCCAGGCACCTCTGTCCACTGGATTCTCCAGGCAAGAATACTGGAGTGCGTTGCCATGCCCTCCTCCAGGGAATCTCCTGACCCAGGGATCAGATCTGCCATCTTGTGAGGCTCCTTCATTGGCAGGCAGATTCTTTGCACTGAGCCATCAGGGAAGCCCTTTAGGTGCCATAATTATGACTAACTCAGACTGTGAGATTTCTATACCCTTACCAGAATATCTACTATGTCCCTTCTATGATCTATAACCTCAGACTGATGCTGGTGCTGATGACACCACCCTTGTGGCAGAAAGCAAAGAGGAACTAATGAGCCTCTTGAAAGTGAAAGAGGAGAGTAAAAAAGATGGCTCAAAACTCAACATTCAAAAAACTAAGATCGTGGGATCGGGCCCCATCACTTCACAGCAAATAGACAGGGAAACATTGGAAACAGTGACAGACTTTATTTTCTTGAGCTCCAAAATCACTGCAGATGGTGATTGCAGCCATTAAATTAAAAGACGTTTGTTTCTTAGAAGAAAAGCTGTAACAAACCTAGACAGTATATTAAAAAACAGAGATATTGCTTCACTGACAAAAGTCTGATATCAAAAAGTCAAAGCTGTTGTTTTTCCAGTAGTTTTGTATGGATGTGAGAGTTAAACCATAAAGAAAACTGAGCACTGAAGAACTGATGTTTTTAAACTGTGGTATTGAAGAAGATTCTTTAGAGTCCCTTGGACTGCAAGGGGATCAAACCAGTTAAACCTAAAGGAAATTAGTCCTGAATGTTCATTGGAAGGACTGATACTGAAGCTGAAACTCCAATACTTTGGCTATCCAATACTTGCAATACTTATGCAAAGAACTGACTCATTGGAAAAGACCCCAGTTCTTGGAAAGATTGAAGGCAGGAGGAAAAGGGGATGACAGAAGATGAGATGGTTGAATGCATCACTGACTCTATGGACATGAGTTTGAGCAAGCTCTGGGTGTTGGTGATGGGCAGAGAAACCTGGAGTGCTGTTATCTATGGGGTCACAAAGAGTCGGACACTCCTGAGCAACTGAACTGAACTGAACTTTTATGACTTCTCATTCCAACTTCTGGAGAAATAAATGGATTACCAATTCCAATGCAACTGGAATGGACAGTTGGAAGAGTTAAACAATAAGCTGGTAAATTCACGTAAGCATGAATATCTGCAAGAAATAAAAAATGCAGTGTAAAAGTGAGTGCTTTAGTTGAACTATATAAAGAGAATACTTAGGGATGCTGAGTAGCCAAAGGAATTACACCAATTATTTCACAGATATCTATTCTTATTGTCTCCTTTTCTCTATTTGCATTACATTTATTTTGCAAATTTTCTAGTTTGGGGCAATAGAAACTTAGACTAAGACCTTTCCTCTTTTATAATGCAACCATTGAGTATTATAAATATCCCTCCCAGTTTCAGTTTACACGTTAATTTTAATTTTTATTCAGTTTCTGGTTTTTTTTTTTGAGACTTCCTTTTTGTGTACTAAGAGCAGTGTTCTGCATATATGATATATAGATTTGCTTGTGTCATGGAACTTGTGACAAAATAGTTTGAAATTACACACTGCAAAAATTTCACCCTCAAACTTATTCTTGTTGGATAAGGCATTGTCTTATCTGGGAGATGCCTCACATGACATCTAAACAAAACCAAATATTGAATTAATGTTTTATTTGAGTGACTTGACACTTTAAAATAAAAAGGAGAGTGTTCATATGAATATAAGACAGACTGTGGTGGAATAAAGTAATAAAGAAAATTCTGGACTAGTTACTAGTGAAACTGGACTCTGGCTTATACTTTCATGAGGGTAGTGAATGTGACAGAAGATGGTAGCAGACATGAGATAATCTATGAGTACTGCTCTGAAATAATTGGTCTGGGGTAGATGAAGATATAGGCTACTCTGACCTAGGAGATATGGGAATGGGATAGAACCTTGGGAATGTTAAGAAACACTGATATTGAATTTTTACAGACTTGAAGTTATGCAAGAAAATAAATTAGTTTGGAATCATTTTGGTGGCTGGTTAGTGTTTTTTTGACCTGTACATGTTCTGAGACTGAGTCATATGTAAATGGCTTTGATTCAGGGGATCCAGAGAAACCCTGAAATATGGCCTTAGGTAATAAGGATTGTCATTCTGCAGAGAGGACTTGCAGTTAAATAAGATCCCAAAGTCTTTGAGATAATTTAAGCAAGGATGCTAAGAGGAGAAATATTGGTGAGGCAGATGAGGCATAATATGATGTCAGATGATTCATACTTAATTCATGATAATTATCTCAAATTCCATCTAAGTTAAGAGAGCCTAAATCCATGTCATTGTGATACAAAGTCAAATAACGAATAAGACTGTGGACATTTTCTGAATTTCAGTGGCCCAAAATCTCTTTCAGTTAAAGAGAATTGGGAATAAGCTTCTAGTTCCAATATAGTTCATATTCAATCAAACAGGAATTGTATTTTCAATGATTTCAATATTTAACTTATATAGTAACAAGTCTAATATTCATTCCATCAGATCTTTTGTCCTTTTGACATATCAACTGATCTTCTTTTGATGTCTTATGGTTACCCTTCTTTAAAAACTGATTGAATCATGCACGTTATTATTTCCCTAAGTTAACTATTTCTCAAATAACTTAGGACATGTAAAAGTAATCTACACTTGGCATGAAACTATAACATAATACCGTAACATTAACATCACATGTTTATTTAACACGAGAAGGAAATGGCAACCCACTTCAGTATTCTTGCCTGGAGAATCCCATGGGTGGAGGAGCCTGGTGGGCTACAGTACATGGGGTTGCAAAGAGTCAGACATGACAGAGCAAATTCACCTCTCCTCATTTATTTAACACAGGCAAAGTTAACTTATATAAACAGTGTTAGGCTAACAAGTTAAGATGGACTTAGAAAGATATTTTTAATTTTTCCTGATTTTAAGACTAATACTTGAGAAAATTAATTATATTGCATTAAGAATACCTTATTTACCCCAGACAATCATTTCACCAATCTTGTCAACACTTTTTAAAATATTTTACATTAATCTTTAGGTTTGAATAATAAAAATATTTATCTCTTGCTGTTATGAAATATGTGTGGTCCTTTCAAATAATGCCATCCATAGTTGATACAGGATAAATTAGTGTTTATACATATAAATGCAAATATTATGAACATAATTTTTGTCTTAATTTAAGTATTATTGCATGCGTATACCTGCATGTGTGTGTGAGAGAGAATTCACAGATGTGCTCAATGTTTAATGCCTTCATTTATGCTATCACTATCAATCAAACCGGCCTTAATATATATAGAAAAGTTATTTATCTCCAAACTAGCAGTTACATTACTGCACTGATAGCACAACCATTCACATCCACTTTCTTTCTCACTCAATATATTCATTCCTTTTCCTCCACCTCCCAGCACAAGGCTTCCTCATCAAATTCTAAGTGTACGTGCCAAAAGCTTATCTAGTGTGTCTCTTTTCTATTCTTATTTGACAAATATCAATTCTGAATCACTACCCTTGTTTGTGCCAGTTCTTGTCATATCTCTCATGTTGGGGATGCCAGTAAAGAAACAAATTTATATTATGAAAACTGGGCACGTTTGCATTTTGTGTCTGCTTGACTGGGCATTGTTACCTCTGGTTGCTGTATCCTTTGTCATTGAAATATCTGTTGTCTTATAATACACAAAGTCTTCATCAGGAAAGAAGCTTTTTTTGAATATGTTCTAAAGTCTACAGAGTAGTAATAATACTCTGTAGTACTACAGACTAATACAACTGGAAGAAAAATGATTGGGAATCATTAAATTGTCTCTAACATTTAGAGGGCTGTGACGACTTGATCAGCTTTGTCACATAAACATTAGTGCTTTCTCCTTCAAACTAGCTGCAGTTTGTGAAATCTCACTCTGACTGTCATTAAAGGCATCACTATTTCATTGAAAATTCTCACTGCACCATTCCCAGGGGCTTTCAAGTTTCTGACTAGAATGTGTGCTTTTCTTATAATTAGAATATAGGACAGATCTAAAGTTGTTTTGTGTGGATTTCAATCATTTTTCTGCTTCTACTTAGAAACCTGACACTGAAAATTCTTAAACCCACATGTTGCATAAGAATAGCATTTTTTTTTTAATAAATAAACTTCATAGGTTCCCTTCATTCCTTTGAATACTGGCATTGACCAAAGGCAACTAAGGTAAAAACTACATTGATTTTTCATCCAGGAAAGTCCTTCTGGTTCTGTAATAAGTACGTCAAGAGGACAATTCTTTGGATGAAATCAAGACTAACTTGGCCTCAACTTTTCAGGACCCAGGAAAGATTTTCCAATCTTCATAGACGCAATTGTTTTTAAAGGGACCTAGCAACCGGCGCCTCACTCCAGTACTCTTGCCTGCAAAATCCCATGGACAGAGGAGCCTGGTGGGTTGCAGTCCATGGGGTCGCTAAGAGTCGGACACAACTGAGCAACTTCACTTTCACGTTTCACTTTCACGCATTGGAGAAGGAAATGGCAACCCACTCCAGTGTTCTTGCCTGAAGAATCCCAGGGACGGGGGAGCCTGGTGGGCTGCCATCTCTGGGGTCGCACAGAGTCAGACACGACTAAAGCGACTTAGCAGCAGCAGCAGCAACCCACTCCAGTGTTCTTGCCTGGAGAATCCCAGGGACGGCAGAGCCTGGTGGGCTGCCTTCTATGGGGTCACACAGAATCGGACAGGACTGGAGCGACTTAGCAGCAACAGCAACTCACACTAACCCAACAGAAACAACTGATGTAAAATCCAGAGATTCAATCTCTTATATCATTAAAATGATACAACTGGCAAGCTAAAAAATGTCCATGGTGGAGATCAGTGCGAGATCTTTCAGTGAGAAAGCTCTATAGAAAAGAAGCTTATGGTTGATACATTATATGTTTAGCACACAATCATAGCAAGGAGAAGCCCTTAAAGATTTTAATGACCAGTGTCATCAAGTCATTTGTAATTCATCTGTCTTTTCTGTAAGAATAATTCTTCTCAGCATACTGGAAGACTATTTCAACTTACATGAAATATCTCCTCTTGACATTGTAGATACACTGACATATCCTTGCTAGATGGAACACCTGTTTTAAGATGCTATGATAACTTCTTTCTGTCTTTCTAAGGACAGAGTCTTATTCAATTAACTTGAGTAAACTTATTAAGCGATTTTAACTTCAAAGCTAATTAGGCAATACTCTTAAAAATCAGATCACCTTTACTCGATAATTTCCTTAGCTGTATACCCTACTGAATAGGATTAGGTTTATCATCCAAACTGAGACCCTCTTTTTCTGGAAATACCACTGTAACTAGTTTTTCCAAACAAACTAGTATATAGTATTAACTTGCATGCGTGTGTGTATGTAAGTTGCTCCAGTCACGTCTGACTCTTTGTGACCCTATGGGCTGCAGCCACCAGGCTCCTCTGTCCATAGGATTCTCCAGGCAAAAATGTGGAGTGGGTTGTCATACTCTCCTCCAGGAGATCTTCCCAACTGAGGGATCAAACCCATGTCTATCTCTTACACTGGCATGCAGGTTCTTTACCACCTGGGAAGCCCATATAGTCTTACCTTACTTGTAGGTAAGACTATACTTTTTCAGATCACTAATCTCATCTGTAGAGTTTTGTTGTTTCCTCTATTTGTCTCAAATTCTGGTATTGAATTTTTCTCATTCCTGACTTTTTAATGGTTATTGCTCTTTCTTCTATGCATTTACTTTGGACTCATTGCACACTGTTATTCATTCCTTTTTTTTTTTTACTCATATCGTTCTTATTTCAATAGGTTGCTGCAGACATTAGGATTTAAATGTATAATCATAATTGTTTGGTTGTATACTAATAGCCTTGCTAAGAAGTCATATTCTCTCCATTTCATCTGAAAATTTCTTTTAGGGAAACAAGTATTGGGAAAACCTCAACACATATATTCCAAGTCATCCCAAAATGTTTTTCCCTTGGTATAGACAGTTCTATGTACTTATATTATAATTAGCTGGGACATTCTTCCTAACAATTACTAAGGGCTAGAGGAAGATGAAAAGTATTTAATGGTTACAGAGTTTCAGTTTGCAAGCTTTGTGAATACCTAGTCACTGAATTATATATTTTAAATGGTTCAAATATGCTATGAATATATAAATAGCATGCCATATCTTAAAATATTGGCAATTCATTCATGAAAAAAAATATGTAAGAAGAGTTGGAGCCAAGTGTTTTAGGGACTGATGCTGATGAAACATAATAATGGGTTCCTTAAAACAAGGCTAAACCATTGAATATATTACTTATATGGGAGAGCATCTGTTTTGACTTATTGAAGGGAAACAAATTCTCAACATTTATGCATTTGATTAAATGAACTTCACACTGGTTAGATTCTGTTCCAAGTAATTAAAAAAAATTTTTCCCCATTTCATTATTTACATAATTCAGACCTCAGTTCTGTAGAACATTTTCAGGTGATTTCTAATTTTGAAAAATCATGTAAAAACTCCTGAAGCCTTTCTATATGAGCTGAAAATACTAGTCAGGGAAGTGATTGCAACCCCATGGAAATAGCCACCTAAACTCATAGAAAATGTATCCTTCCTTAGCAGAATCTCCTTCACAGATTTTCAAAATGCTCATGGCTACCCTAAGTTAAGACGACATCCTAAGGGAAAGTGAAACAGAAGAGAAGTCTCAGTGGAAAGAATTATTTCTGTTAACCAATGGAAAAACAAAACAAAACAAAAGCACTCTGTGTTAAAAATAAACAAATTGTAATTCTGAGAGAGCAGTACATAACAAAAGAAAGGGTAAAAAGACACTGTAGAAAAGTGATTTAATTAGCAGTGCTGAAGATACATAATATTAAACAATTTTGCTTGGATATTAAGATACAGATATTGGTATAGCCTAGAACAAGACTAACGGTAATTATAAGTCCATGAGATCTTTGGGTCAGGAAAAAAGGGGAGGAGGGAGAAGGAATAAAGAGAGCTTTATATACAAAACATAGTTATTTAGCCGCACACTCACAATAAAGCAGGTGGAAAGAGATCCTGAAACAGAAGGCCTGTTCAATAAAGCAAAGGTAACAGGACAGGGAATACATGAACTTGACTGAGTACTTGACAGAGAAGGAAAGGCAGATTTATGCACTAATGTGCAAAATATAACAAGGAGATACCCAGAAGAGGAAGAAATGAATGAAATCAAGATTTACTTGCCAACTACACTTTCCATCTTGTTAACATGATAATGTATCATAAAGTAAAATTATTCATAAACACTAATTAATCAATCTTAAAAAAGTACAACCTGGTGATATGAAGCATAGAGAAGTGATCTCTTGTCAATTTATAGATAAAGCAGAATTATTTGATGGGCTGAGCATTCAAACTGTTAACAAAACCTGTACATCCTGGGAAAGAGAAATGCTATCTTGAATACTATTTTTTTAAATTAATGTTTTTATATTTTTTATTAGCATATATTTTATGCTTATGTTCAAGATACTAAAACTGAAGTTCTTAGAGAGAAGCTAAAAAGTTGATGACTATGATACTAAGATTTGAGGATAACTTACATTTCATGGGCTTCCCTGGTGTCTCAATGCTAAAGATTCCACCTACAGTGCAGTAGTCACAGGAGACCTGGGTTTGAGCCTTGAGTCAGGAAGATGCCCTGGAGGAGGACGTGGCAACCCACCCAGTATTCTTGCTGGGAGAATCCCATGGACCGAGGAGCCTGGTAGGCTGCAGTCCATAGGGTCACAAAGAGTCAGACACAACTGAAGTGACTTAGTACATATGCATGCATATTACATACTATTCCTCATTAGTGGAAAATTATGCAAATATTCATAAAATCATAATAGAAAATTTAGAAGAAAATAAATTTTAAGCAAAAATGCAAATCATAAACTATATATTGTTGAGTTGGTATTTGCTTAAGAGGAGCTTCTAGGGTAGCGTAAGTACTTTTTCCTATTGTTTCTTAGGATATGGTTGATCCTGCTATGGAAAGAAAAATAGTATTTTGGATTATAGGAGTGGAGGGTATATTCCTTCAGAGGTAATCATGACAGTAAAATAAAAATTCAGAGATCTCCTGGAAACAATTTATTTCTGCTCTAGTTGCTGCTGCTACTGCTAAGTCGCTTCAGTTGTGTCCGACTCTGTGCGACCCTACAGATGGCAGCCCATTGGGCTCCGCCATCCTGGGATTCTCCAGGCAAGAACACTGGAGTGGGTTGCCATTTCTTTCTCCAATGTATGAAAGTGAAAAGAGAAAGTGAAGCCGCTCAGTGGTGTCTGACTCAGCGACCCCATGGACTGCAGGCTACCAGGCTCCTCCGTCCATGGGAGTTTCCAGGCAAGAGTACTGGAGTGGGATGCCACTGCCTTCTCCATGGATTATTTTCCTCGGAATGGATGACATGAGGGAGTATTGGCAAAAAGACCCCTCAAATATAAGCACCCACTGACACTCTAGAGATAAGAGATAGCTTCAATTCTAGGCATCTTCATTTATTTATTTATTTTGTTCCATCTTGTCACACACTTTTATTTCTATCATTAGATCCTTAAAATTTCACCTTTTTAAACTTCCTAACAGTTGGATAGATCAGATGCTCCAGACTTTTGTTCCTTCAATAAGCAGACAATGATTACGGTTATCTTGGTCAAGATATCACATATGAGTAGTAACTGAACATGGTGAGAGTTAAATTACTTACTCTCACCTAAATAAGATGGGAATGGCAACCCACTTCAGGATTATTGCATGGAGAACTCCATGGATAGTGGAGCCTGGCAGGCTCCAATCCATGGGTCACAAAGAGTCAGACATGACTTATAACTAACACACAAATGCACATGCACAAATTGCTTACAGTCCATTCTCATAAAAAAAAAACAAAAAACAAAAAACACTACAGCTTATTTGAGATTATATCTGAAGTTTTATATTTGTTAGATTTTGGCCTAATGATGCTGTGGTTTTACAATGATGATGGTCTTTGTGATTTGTGTTGAGAATCTTGGGTGTTAGGTGGTAGAAGGTGCATGTATCCGTTATTTTAGTAAGCCTATGCCAAAAAATAATCATTTAAATATTTTTGGATAGTATTCTGATTTAGTTCATGGTGATCATCATAAGAAAACTGAACCTGAACATTATTACTAAAATATGGATATTTTTATCCTTCTCTTTATTATTAAAATTTTACTGACATGGTTTGCAGAGATTACATTTATGTTTTAGTTATTTGTTAGGTTAAAAAATAAGTGTGCAAACATTTGAGTACAGTAAAGATAATCCTTTTTACTACAGTCATCCATTAAATATAAGATTTGAAATATAGACTTTTTCATAACTGTAAGTAAAAAATCAAGCCTTCATATTTCACTTTCCTCAGAAAAACAAATATTGATTATATACATGTGTGTAAAAGTGTCTCAGAAAAGTTGGAGCTTTTGAGAATCTGCCTACACATTTGGGCATTAATTACTTTGTGACCCTTTTGTAACACAAAAGCTGGTTAACTATTACTATTAATACTAGAAATTATTATATACTAATAATTTAGGCAACTAAATTTAGTATCTAGTAAATACTAGAACTTATATCTCATACTAGAAATTATTCTGTGTGCTTCCGGATGAGTGTGATCTAGTATGTCAGGTAATAATTTAAATAATTTCTCTTGAATTTAGGAATTAAGTGTTTCTTATCAATAAGTAGGTTCATAATGATACCAAAAGACCATACAAACACATGAAAGTACTTATTATTAGAGGCTCTATATTTTAAAGACATTTTAATTCTTAGGTTATTGTTGATTTTGCATCATTGGTATTTGTTCTCTGGAAAGATAGACATAAATGTATGTTTTAAATTAATAAAGAAAATGGTGCAAACTGAAACTGCTAGCAAAACACAATAAGCATTGTTTTTTTTTAAGTAGTGCATAATGATTGAAGTTTTTTTTTTTTACTTCTTTTATTATTTTTTCTTTTGCTAATTTTTTCCCTTCATTCTTTCTTTCCCATAAGTATTTCTATTTCCTGAATTAACTTGTGAGGGTGTGTCTCAAGAAAATGGATGCATAATAGACAGAAAAATGATAATATTCAAGAAAATAATTGGATGTATATTTTTCATAAGTATATATGTTCAAAAGGAATTTAAAATGTAATAAATGAAAATATTTGTAATAAAACACATAAAGCTTTTGACCATAAATAATTTCAGAGTTCATTTTTCTTTTNAAATAATTGGATGTATATTTTTCATAAGTATATATGTTCAAAAGGAATTTAAAATGTAATAAATGAAAATATTTGTAATAAAACACATAAAGCTTTTGACCATAAATAATTTCAGAGTTCATTTTTCTTTTGCCACAGATTTGCCGACCAGTCATTACTGGTATCCAATGATCAATTTTAACTGCTATATTTACTTCATTCAAGTGAAAAATATATTTGTATTTATTCCTCATTATATTTTTAATGTATTATAAAGCATGAGATTTTATTTCTTGGAAGGTTTAGTATAACTATTTTTATAGAACACTTCACTTTTAATCTATTGAAAGCATCAATTCAATAATATTCATTGAACATCCGATATATTTCAGCCACTGTATTTGACAATGAAGATCTGATGTTGCACTGAAGAAGAATACATTACTGAACTTCATGCAACTGGAAAGTGCCTAATGTGGGTAGAGATAATAAAGGAGTTTTACAAAGAAACAAAAATGAGTTGAGGTGGATATTGACAAATCAAAATTTCTATGAGTAGAGAATGAGAATGCTATATGAAAAACAAAAGGAGAAAATGAGAAAGAGTGAAGTCTTCAAGAAGGTGACACAGAATGTTACCTACTTCTGTTCCCTTCACAAGGACAGCATTAGCTATATATATATAAATAAGACACTGCTGTGAAAATCTCAGAACTTAGGAAAGAGGTTGAAGCAACCTCAGGGCCTCAGAGATCTAGTACAGCAATTGGAAGGTAAAGGAGTAACTACACTGCCTGCATTGCCCCTCCCTGAGGCTAGGCCTAGGGTTCCTTCAATGGGAAAATAGTCTAGGGTGGACACCCAGCCCCCTCCCGCAGTTCCCAAGTAGCCCACTTGGGTCTCCTCTTATAGGGATCATTGGGAAAATCTGCCAAGCTTTCCCATTGAGGATCAGATGGAAACAGAGAAGGGAGGTAAGGATTATAGCCACCAGCAATCAGCTCTTGGCAAAGCACATCTTGAAATTTCTGTTAATTCTCAAAAAATTCTGGGCAGTGTGTTATATATCACCTGGGGGTTTACATTTCAAACAGAATGATATTTACACCTTCCAGGAGCAAAGAAAAAATACAAGTTTTCTCCTAGGAAGTTTGGAGTATATTTTTCTATTACCATAAGCTTAAAGCAATTACTAGGGGCTTCCCTGGTGACTCAGCAGTAAAGAGCCTGCTCATCAATGCAGGAGACAGGGGTTTGATTCCTGGATCAGTAAGTACTTGGTGAAGGAAACAGCAAACCACTCCAGTATTCCTGACTGGGAAATTCTATGGAAAGAAGACTGTGGTATGCTACAATCCATGGGGTCACACAGAGTTGCACATGATTTAGAGACTGAGCATGCATACAAGGCAATTAGTATTTAAAATGTTTCTTTGCATCAGAAAATGAACTGCTTTGGGAGCTTGTCCATCCCTCACTTGTCAATCATCACAACATCTTCTTTGTTCTCATTTTCACAGGGATTCCACCTCTTAGCATCCTAATCAGGCTTTCTCACAAGAGTTCAGATCTTAAATCAAGTCAGCTTGCTCCCTCCACACTTTGCAAAATGGCATCTAAGGTCTTCAATTTACTATCCTCCTCTACCTCTTTATCTGCCACCCTTGAAGCCAGCAGAGCAGTGGACACCTGGACATTCTTCCCTATCCTCAGCTCTTCTTCAAACTTTCTAACTAGAAATTCAACTCTTGTTGGGCATTGGTTTCCAGACAGCCTGTCACAGTAGAGACCACCCAATGCAGCAATGGTTCTTCCCCACTCTTTGCTGCAGCATTAGGTGCAGTTCCTCAAATACGCACATCAGACCAGCTAGCATTTCAGGGCCCTCACACTCACATGGCAGTCCACAGGCATCTAAAACCTATGGGCCACCCCTCCCTGCATAGAGGTCAATGGCTAACTCAAGATTTCTTTTGTGGATGCCTTTTCTCAAGGCCCATTTCTTCAGTTTCCTGACTGATTTGCCAATTGTTGGCCCCCATGTATGGACGTCAAGAAAAGACCAAAAAAGAGGCAAGCCCATTCAGATTGGGAGGTGATGGGTTCAATAAGCAAGGGAACTTATACACAAAGTTTGTCTTGGATGACTACAAAATGAATAGATCTACACACAGACCTGCGAGAATCTAAAAGTTTATATACGATTTTAACTAGGTTTAGTGGCATGCACCATCAAGATGGTCTCAACAACACATTGCTTGCCCAAGGCTGGGTCCTTGAAAGCATGTCCCACTATTGGAATGGTGAGCAGAATGTAATTACTAAGGGTAAGGACAGGAGAAGGGGAGTGAGGAGACTTTGATTGCCCAAGTCCAGCTCTTGGGTCATCTGCTGGTCATGTCCTCTTGGCAACCTTTTCAAAGATTTAAAGATACTGTTGCTATTTGAGAAGGTCAATTTAATTTAATGTACAGTATAAAATATGGATTCTAATCAGCTTTTTTTTATAGGGTAAAAAGATTTAGTTGAAGTTTGCTGTAATGATTTTATGGTGAAAATCTTAAGTTAACAGAGGTAAGAGGTTATCCTACAGTGAAACTCATCAATCAGACTATAGTTGGAGGCTGCATCAAATGACAGTATTTAATAAGAAAACTACACATATGATTATGACAATAAGAATGGGGTCAGCAATCAGAAAAAGCAAGTCAAATAGCAAAATATAAAGTGATTTCAAAATTATTCAGTGCCTATCAAGACAAATAACATTTTACATACGACATTTAACAAATGTCTATTTTCAGTAATAACAAAGAAAAAAGTATGAAGATTATAAAATCCAATATTTTCAACAGTTTTTGAAAGAGACATTATTATTCAATCAATAACATGCATGAAGAATCTACATGTTGTCGGCATCTGTAATTGCATTAAAATTGATTAAACTTATCTAAGAAAATAGTCTCCTGAAGTTACATAAAACATAATACATTCAACTGCTCATTCAATATACATTCATGCAGAGCAACCATTTTATTAAACCCACATAAAATGCTTAATCTGAAATAGGATTCAAAAATTTCAACTAAAAAGTTACCAGAAGTCAATATGAAAGAAATTGAATAAATGCATCTGGAAGTAATTTCGAAAAGAACTGTAGAACAAAACTGTAAGAATTGCATTTATCCTTAAAATAGGTTATATTTGAAACTTTCAAAAAGAAGTGCTATACTTTGAACATTGATTATAAAAAGTTGGAAGTATAAATACCACTAAGTCTAGAGAAGCATAAAAATCTGCCTGAGTTAGAGAAATATGGAATATCAAATTTAAGGAAAATGTACCATGGAAGTCTTTATTAAAATCAAGATATTTGTATGTATTGAACTGCATATAAAAAGGAAATTTTGATTTTTCAAGGTTTTCATTTTACTATTAATGATTTATGAGTAAGAAAGTTGGTCAACAATGCATGCCTCAAAAACAACAAGAAGAGGCATGTCTTGTTCTTCAGACCACAGAGTACTATGTAGAGAAATTATCAAGGATTTGATATTTAAAAAATGTGTATATCAACAAACAAGAGTTGGAAATGCAGCAGTACCACTAGGTACAAAGTAAAACAAGCATGAAAAAGTTAAATAACTTAAAGACAAAATACTATACATTATGAGCTGAATGGTGTCTCAACAAAATTCATATGTTGAAGGTTTAGCCTCAAGTACTTTAGTGTTAGGTGTTCATTTGTGTCCGACTCTGTGATTCCCAAGGACTGTAGTTCACCAGGCTCTCTGTCCATGGAATTCTCTAGGCAAGAATACTGTAGTGGGTAGCCATTCCCTTCTCCAGGGAATCTTCCCAATCCAGGGATCGAACCAGGGTCTCCCCTATTGCTGGCAGATTCTTTACCATCTAAGCCACCAGGGAAGCCCCCCAGGTATTTTGGAATGTCTATATTTTCAGATATGTCCTTTAAAAATAGAATTAAAGAAAGGCTATTAGGGTGGATCCTAGTCTGATGAACAATCATGGGCCATAGTATTACAAACTATGTATATTTAAAACTGGGGATAAATGAGTGAAATAGAAGTAGTTTCTTTCATGGTAGGCTAAATTATACTTTGTAAGGAAACAATTTTACTTTAAAATAACTAACACATAACAAAGAATTTAGAAAATGTCAAAATTTCTAAATAACAAAAGGCAGTCAAATATTCCACACAATTGTACAAACTCAAATGAACTCCTGGAAAAATAACTTTCCATATTATTTGTCTTAGTTAAAATAGTATATCTTGATGATTCCAATAAAGTAGGTTTGGTCAGTAAATCATATATGCAATGATCATTGGTGGTTTAGTCACTAAGTTGTGTCCAACTCTTGTGAACACATGGACTGTAGCCCACCAGGCTCCTCTGTCCATGGTATTTCCCAGGCAAGAGTACTAGAGGGGGTTGGCATTTCCTTCTCTAGGGGATCTTTCTGACCCAGGGACTGAACCCACGTATACTCCTTCATTGCAGGCAGATTCTTACCTACTGAACCTCCAGGGAAGCCTGCAAAGATGTTGCACTAATTGAAAAATGGGGTGCCAAGTTTAAAGGTAGATTCTTTACCACTGTGCCACCTGGGAAACTCTCAGAAAGATCATTAACTGAATTAAATTTTATTAAGATACTTCATCTCTTATTTAAAACCCAACAAAATAACCTTTAAAAAACTAGCTCCTTGTTCTCCTTCTTCTTTCGTTTCTTTTTGTTTTTGAAAGACTGGGTATTTGGAACACTATTTGGGAATAAATTATCAAGAAAGTAAAATAACCCTATAGCCATGTATTCACATTTTGGAATGTGATTCTATTGAGATGTTTGCAGATGACAATATCTGATGGGAAGTCAGAGTTCAAAATACTTTATAAAACTGTATCACTTCTTTGCCTTCTGCTATTTACTTAAACACTTAGTGTCCCATTTCTCAATCAGTGCAACCTCTTTTTGCCATGTGACCCCAAGGTCAGGATATTATATTATCATAAAAGCTCATGTTCATTCTGCATGTGACTTAAACTCTTTGATAAATTTTTTGACCTTCTGTCACTGTCTTCAGACAAAGAGATTGAAGCTAAATGACTTACTCAAGGGCACTAGGCCAAGCAGCATTATGCTGTTGATTTAGATTAATAGTTTTTATTTTCCCAGTTGGACTGACCCCGTGAGCCTTGTCAACTCTAATTCCATTTCCATAAAATAGGGATAATAAAGTTAACACCTAGATCAATTGAGTGTCTCAGTAATTATTCTCTTACACATGTGAAGCACTTTGAGCATAGAAAGTGAAGTGCAGTCTTTTAAATCACAAGCTGCTTAAAAGAAATGGGTTGAGAGATATTATAAGCCTGTTTGATTTTTGGATGAGCTGACACTTGGTAAAGGAATTAGATTTATTCCCTGTCGCTCAAGATAGTGATTTTTCTTCCCTGGGTTGTTGTTTTTCCTCCTTTATAAAATCCAACAGAATTGAAGTATCTAAGCATTACTGTTGTGTCAAACAGTTACCATGAAAGACTGGGTTACTATTTATTGAAATATTTTGACCACTATTTTTAGTAGTCCAATCCTCTTCGCAACAATTTAAACCCTCTTATTCAAAGTTATCTTTTCTTTTTTTTTTTTTTTGAGTTACTTTTGAAATTATTTAATACTCATTTATTTAATTACTATTTTTTTGCAAATTAGGTTTATTTTTAAAATTCTATCATTTTCCTCTTCCTTCAATCATTTACTAATTTACAAATCCTATAGGACAGGAATGTTTATTTATTGTTATCATTGTGGCAGTGGTAGTAGCTGTTGATATCATTATTATGATTAAGATTATCAATATTTTGTGGGTATACATTAAACTTCTACATCATGTCTAGCTATGCTGGTGAAGGTCACAGAGTTAGTAGCAGCACCAGTGATTCTTCCCTAACACCATGCTGTTTATCATTATCTATCTATCTATATTTATTTCTGGCTAAAATTTTACTTCTCCTCTCTTTACATTTTTTATTTCAATTTTCCTTTTGTATGAGTGTGTCTGCCATTTGATACCTTTTCCAAAATTGAAAATTGCCTGTAGACTTAAAGTGCAGTTTGGAAATATAAGATGTCAATTAAAATGTCTATTTCTCAGAAATGTATGATTGTCCTAAGTTAGCAACTCACACAGGGTCATTTTCCTTTCCTTTCATTTCCTAAATAATCTCCCTCTCAGCTTAAATCTCACTTGTGACAATTAGCTCACATAATGTGCACTGTATCATTTGCATTACATTGCAAAATAGTATTTCACTTACACTTTCAGTATTGCCTCTGCTATGACTCATATATTACCAGCAAACATGCATTTTGCTTATGTGTAAAATTAGATATTGTTCCTCAAAAAAGAAAAGGGCTTTGCCCATGGGATAAAACTGGTAAATAGTAGTATATTTTCCAACATAGTCTCAAGCATTGTATTACGCTCAGCAAAAGCTCAGCACTCAGTTGCAAACTGCTCATTTACCTGTGCTTCACAAATGTAATAATTTGTGTCATGGTATTCCCTAGAGAAGTTGGTTAACTAATCCAGATATAGTGTTAATATTTTTAATTCATATTTAACCAAAGGAGTGTTCTATTGTCTTCAGTTTATTTTACAAAGATCTATAAAATATATCTAGGGTAATAAAAATTAATGATTTGGCTTTTTCAAATCATTTAATGTTAACATTTCTTATATTTTTCACTAACAGCTTTATAAACCAATCTCCCACGCTATACAGTAGCCCACCTTCAGTTTGAAAATAGCTTTTATTTTTTAATTCAGTGGAAAATGGAGATTTTTAGAAGTCCCTCAATTTTCTAATTATTTTAAAAATAGGTGTCAAAATTGCCTTTATCACTCCAATTTGAGAACTAATATGAAAGATTTAAGTAATGTTCTAATATGCAGATGACACCACCCTATGGCAGAAAGTGAAGAGGAGCTAAAAAGCCTCTTGATGAAAGTGAAAAAGGAGAGCAAAAAAGCTGGCTTAAACTCAGCATTCAAAAACGAAGGCCATGGCATCCAGTCCTATCACTTCATGGCAAATAGTTGGGAAAACAGTGGAAACAGTGAGAGAGTTTATTTTGGGGACTCGAAAATCACTGCAGATGGTGACTGAAGCCATGAAATTCAAAGATGCTTACCCCTTGGAAGAAAAGCTATGATCAACCTAGACAGCATATTAAAAAGCAGAGATATTACTTTGCCAACAAAAGTCCATCTAGTCAAAGCTATTGATTTTCCAGTAGTTGTGAATGGATGTAACAGTGGGATTGTAAAGAAAGTTGAGTACTGAAGAAATGATGCTTTTGAACTGTTGGGTTGGAAATGGCTCTTTAGAATCCCTTAGACTGCAAGCATACAAAAATCAGTCAATCCTAAAGGAAATCAGTTCTAAATATTAAATGGAAGGAATGATGCTGAAGCTGAAACTTCATGACAACAGAGGATGAGATGTTTGCATATCATCAGTGACTCAATGGATATGAGTTTGAGCAAACTCCTTGAGTGGTGATAGATAGGGAAGTCTGGCATGCTGCCATCCATGGGTCTCAAAGAGTCAGACACAACTGAGCAACTGAATTGAACTGTCAATGGAAAACCACTTTTATGACTACCATTTTTAAAAATTTTTAATTTATTTATTTTGATTGGAGGATAATTACTTTACAATATTGTACTGGTTTTGCCATACATCAACAAGAATCAGCCACAGGTGTACACGTGTTTCCCCTCTTGAACCCTCCTCCCACATGCCTCCCCATACCACCCCTCTGGGTCATCCCAGTGAACCAGCCCCAAGCATCCTGTATCNAGGCTGAGTGCCGAAGAATTGATGCTTTTGAACTGTGGTGTTGGAGAAGACTCTTGAGAGTCCCTTGGACTGCAAGGAGATCCAACCAGTCCATTCTGAAGGAGATCAACTCTGGGATTTCTTTGGAAGGACTGATACTAAAGCTGAAACTCCAGTACTTTGGCCATCTAATGAGAAACTTGACTCATAGGAAAAAACTCTGATACTAGGCGGGATTGGGGGAAGGAGGAGAAGGGGATGACCGAGGATGATATGGCTGGATGGCATCACGGATTCGATGGACATGAGTCTGAGTGAACTCCGGGAGATAGTGATGAACAGGGAGGCCTGGCGTGCTGCGATTCATGGGGTCACAGAGAGTTGGATACAACTGAGCGACTGAACTGAACTGAACTAATACTTGCAACTTTGTTTTTAAGTGTCTGCATGATCTGTGCTATACGTGAATGTGTGTGCATGCTAAGTCATTTCAATCATGACCAATTCTGTGCAACCCTATGGACTGTAGCCAGACAGGCTCCTCTGTTCATGAGATTCTCCAGGGAAAAATATGGAGTGGGTTGCTATGCCCTTCTCCAGAGGATCTTACTGACCCAGGGATCGATCCTGTGTGTCTTAGGTCTCCTGGTTTGGCAGGCAGGTTGTACTTGCAGTGTAATGAAAATGCTACAGTACACATTGGAAAACCTAAACATGCTGCTCAGTTTAGTTCAGTTCAATTACCCAGTCATATATGATTCTTTGTGGACCCAGGGACTGCAGCATGACAGGCTTCCCTGTCCATCAGCAACTCGAGGAGCTTGCTCAAACTCATGTCCATCGAGTCAGTGATGCCATCCAACCATCTCATCATCTGCCGTCCCCTTCTCCTCTTGCCTTCAATATTTCCCAGCATCAGGGTCTTTTCCAAGGAGTTAGTTCTTCACATCAGGTGGCCAAAGTATTGGAGTTTTGGCTTCAACATCAGTCCTTTCAATGAACACCCAGGACTGATCTCCTTTAGGATGGACTGGTTGAATCTCCTTGCATTCCCAGGGACTCTCAAGGGTTTTCTCCAACAGCATAGTTCAAGAGCATTAATTCTTCAGTCCTCAGCTTTCTTTATAGTTGGACTCTCACATCCATACGTAACTACTGGACAAACCATAGCTTTGACTAGATGGACCTTTGCTGGCAAAGTAGTATCTCTGCTTTTTAATATGCTGTCTAGGTTGGTCATAACTTTTTTTTTCCCCCAAGGAGCAAGTGTCTTTTAATTTCATGGCTGCAATCACTGTCTTCAGTCATTTTGGAGCCTCAAAAAAGATAGTCTCTCACTGTTTCTATTGTTTCCCCATCTATTTGCCATGAAGTGATGGGACTAGATGCCATGATCCTAGTTTTCTGAATGTTGGAACTTTAAGCCAACTTTTTCACTCTCCTCTTTCACTTTCATCAAGAGGCTCTTTAGTTCTTCTTCATTTTCTGCCATAAGGGTGGTGTCATCTGTGTATCTGAGGTTATTGATATTTCTCCCAGCAATCTCGAATCCAGCTTGTGATTCATCCAGCCTGGCATTTCGCATTATGTATTATGCATATAACTTAAATAAGCAGAGTGACAATATACAGCCTTGACATACTCCTTTCCCAATTTGGAACCAGTCTGTTGTTCCATATCCTGTTCTAACTGTTGATTCTTGACCTGCATACAGATTTCTCAGAACATGCTGTATGTTTTATTAAATGTATATTACAATGAAATACATATTACATCATAATGAAATACAATGCACATTACACTGAATTTCAAATCAATGATATATATTATGCACCAGATTAAGTGCATAATACAATTAATGTTTTATTGAAATTGTATTTAAATATGAAAATCTATAATTTATCAGCACCTATGTTCTATCTATCTATAAGGATGGCATGAACTTTCTGGTGCTTTACATTAGTAAAAATCCTGTTTAATGAATGATTTCCATGGAAGAACAAAGAATAAATTATATTTTGAATATTTCAAAAAGTAGAAAGCAACATAGCTTTCCAGTTCCTCACCTTCAGGTATATAAATTTATTCTTCTTTTAATAGGAACATTTGGATCACTATTTTTTAAATTAATTTGTTAAATTTTACACTCCAGTATTCTTGCCTGGTGAATTCCAAGGACAGAAGAGCCTGTCAGTCTACAGTCTATGGGGTTGCAAAGAGTTAGACACACTGAGCAACTAACATCATATATTATACATACAAGTCTTTACAAGTATTAATTTTTGAAAATGCAAGGAAATAAATTAATGACATAATTTAGGCATTTGTTTCAATAAAAAGAGTATTTTAATACATTTTTCTTGTTAGAAATTATTATTTTTTAATTTAAATATTAGTAATAGCCACACTTAGTTTATGCTTTGCATTAAGTATAAAAAGATATTGCAATAACATGGAAGTTAATGAGATAAGCTGAATTTTAGTGAACTCTGAGAGATGGTGATGAACAGGGAGGCCTGGAATGCTGCGTTCATGGGGTCGCAAAGAGTCGGACATGACTGAGCAACTGAACTGAACTGAACTGAAAGCAATAAGGTAAGTTTATTAATTTTCTATAAAGTTCAATTTGTTGAGTTTACTTCTACATTGGGCTTTAAAGTATTCAAAATAGAAATTTGATTAATGGTTTCTCACATTCTATACACACCACTAACCAGACTAATCTATTCTGTCATTTATTCATGTGACAGAATTGATTTATTCATTCAACATACCTGTATTGACTCTTATAATTTCCTAGCTAGTTCTTCAGTGGTTCCAGGAAGCTTAACTCCCACCTAATTTTCAGTCCTTTTCCATCTAAAATTTCCAACTTAACCACCTTTCCCTTTTACTGTCAAGCCAACAGTTCCTCTTTGGTGAACTACAAATACCACATAATACTAAATATCTCATCCTTATTCCCACCTACCTTTCCTGACTAATCTAATTTTAATCTATTTTGAGCCACAACACTTGGAGTATATAATCAAGTTTTGTTACCACATAATATATTTTAGTTGTTTATCAAATGTTAATTATATATTCAAACTTACATTACGAGTTTTGCATAAGCTTCTGTGGGAAAGGATCATCACTCATTCTGAATGTTTGTTTTTTCCCTAATTAGAAAAGCATACATATAAAATCAATGTCATTTATATACCTTAAATCCATTTTCTATTATCACACTCCTTGATTAGTTAAGACCCTTATCATACCACCAAGATTATGATAAATGCTTCCCAGCTGATGATTCTATGGGCTCTTCCACACTGCCAACAAATCCTCATTACACACTCAAAGCTGACCTCTCCATTATCTTTGCAGCATACTCTGAAGACCTTCAATACAGAAGAAAGGCCAAATCCCATATACAGTAGACCCTCCAACATTGGCTTGTGTTTTGCTTTTTGTTTACTGTTTTTCTCCAAAGGTTACTGGATATTTTACTATCTTCAGAGAACATCTGTCCCCTTTTATTTCTTTGCATATTTGTTCACAATTCTTCCTTGGAATATCAGAGAAATTGAAAATAAAGAACTATGATAAAATAACTTTTTGATATTCTATAGCTTAAGTAGAATACCATTAGAACATTACTTATTGATCTCCTTCAGTGTAAGGCAATGTTATGACTTTCAGACTTCTTGAAGTTCCTTATTTATGCAATGAATATGCCCAGCAATAATTTATTTCTGATTTATTAAAATATTGTGTATATATAAGAAGGTCTTAGAAATTTTGGTCTCATAATTTCTTCATAATTTTTAAAATTAGTTAAGTTGCCAGTTAGGTTTGTGTGAGGTATATGGATTGGTATCTGTTGTATTTTAAATAAAACTAATTTAAAAGTAATGATGTATTAACCCCTTTAAAATAATAGATCAATTACATGATACTATAAGGAAATTTTAATGAAAATTAAGTATATTTTTTTAAAAAGAAAAAAGTACAAAGATTGGCATTGTTATATTTTACAAATTTTTTTAAATTGCTTGCTTAATAGAAGGCATCCTGATCCTATTTATTCCCAATATGTTGTTTTGGTTGGCATATGTGAAAAAACCTAGCCTCATACAGATAAATACTTTGTGGTGTTTAAAACTTCTACACAGATTTTTATTTCTTTTGAGATATTGATTCTCAACATGGCAAATAACCAGTAATTCTTGATTGTTGATCTATTTTCCTACATACATATTGATGCTCATGTCATATGATCATTTTATCTTATGGAATCAAAACTTTATGCAAAAATATAGAGAGGGTGAGATAATTCTCTGAATTATCAGCTCTGAATTGCTGAGAAAATCATATGAACAAACGTTCTTCTCCATCCTTGCATTATTTTGCCCTAAGGTCTTCATTATTCTTTTGATTTCCTGTGTTTATGTTACAGTTGACCAGTTTGTGTTTCCTTCAGGGCTGTTTTCTCACTCTAGATGATGACCTCCTACAGCTTTTGAGACCACTGGTTTGACCTTCTAAAATGTCTATATGACTTAGTAAGACATGTTCTCACTTTAACACCTCTCTTCTCTCATTGAATGTCTCTGGCAGCCCACTCCCTTCCTTTTTGTAAACAAATAAAAATCTTTATAATTAAATTGGGAAAAAAGAGATTGAAAATCATAATACTATTAACTAAATTGATTAAATTTAAAGAATTTTTAAGGTAGTAACATTTCATACTTCTGTGGCCCTTATATCTTATGGTACTACAAGCATATTATATACATATATATATATATATATATATATATACATACATATGGGTTGATTGCTATATGTGGTAGATTGGTTGCAATGATGGCCCAAGTTAATGATCTCTTATATCCATACAACTTGATTTTGAAGCTTCTTCCTTCAATAAGTGAAATTAATTTTCCTTTCCCACTTCTGAAATCTGTGCTTGACTTGTGTGTGTGTGTGTGTGTGTTTTTTAATGGAATACAAAGGATGCTGAACAAATTCTGAGTTTTGTCCTTAAAATCCTTGAAGACAAGGGCCTTATTTTTCTTCTCCCCTTCCTCCACCCTCTTTTTCTCTTCTCTGTCCCTTTGTCTCCCTTTTTCCCTCTNGATTTTGAAGCTTCTTCCTTCAATAAGTGAAATTAATTTTCCTTTCCCACTTCTGAAATCTGTGCTTGACTTGTGTGTGTGTGTGTGTGTGTTTTTTAATGGAATACAAAGGATGCTGAACAAATTCTGAGTTTTGTCCTTAAAATCCTTGAAGACAAGGGCCTTATTTTTCTTCTCCCCTTCCTCCACCCTCTTTTTCTCTTCTCTGTCCCTTTGTCTCCCTTTTTCCCTCTTCCATCTCCACCAAGAGAAAAAGTCTGAACTAGCCTGCTGCAGTATGAGTCAACATGAAAGAGGCTCTCATCCTACAGGCAGGTTACACCTAGAAGCAGATTTCAAACTCACAGTATTCAACAGACATATAAGAAAGAGCACTAAGACCAGAAGAACCACGAGAATGACCTCAGGCCAAACTGTGTTCAGTTGCTCAGTTTTGTCCAACTCTTTGCGACCATATGAACTGTAGCCCACCAGCTTCCTTTGTCCATGGGATTTTCCCTGGAAAGAATACTGGGGTGGGTTGCCAATCCATCCTCCAGGGGATCTTCTCAACCCAGGGATCTAACCCACATCTCCTGCATTGGCAGTTGGATTCTTTACTAATGAGCCATCAAAGGAAGTCTTGCAGGCTAAATTATTGATCAAGAAAATCATGACCAAATTATTAATAACCAAAATAAATGGTTATTACTTAAAGTATTAACATTTGGAAGGGTTTGTTACTAAGCAATATGTAAATGATACAACATTGTACAGGATTTCATATATATATTTAGTGATTTCTTTTTCATATATTACTGTTTGGAAATTATATATTTTTGGCTTGAGATAAAATTGATTATACAATGAAAAATAAACTTTCCAATCTTAAGATATAAAAATTCTCATTTCTTAGTGAATTTCATGTTCAGTTTATTTCAGTCTCTTCTTCAAAGTTATCCATGACTCCATGACTTTAGATGGATAATCTAAGAAACATTTGTCTTAGAGACAATGCTTTTATAAATAAATGTTAAACGCTAAACTTTTCTTTTACAATTCAGCACCACTTCAGTGTAATTTATTCAAAATATTTTTTGATGTTATTCTACTTCTGGCCTCACAGTATGTTAGATATAGATTACAAAAGAAAGAAATAATGATCACTGGCAATGATTCTCATAATCCCTTAAAATAATAGTGATAAAATGGTGAGTGGTAGAAGATTAATTTCCACTTCCTATTCCCTCTTTAATTTCTATTACAATAAAAATGGATCNGGGGGGGGACTGGGAGTGAGGGGGACTATAAATTGAGGATCCATGAAAGTGTCCTGTTAAAAGTGACATTTAAAGAGAGTTAAAGGTTGAGTAGGAAGCAAATATATTGCAAGTAAGGAAGATAATGTCAGAGAGAAGAAATAACACATGTAAATGCCTTATCTTGAGAAGCATATTACTATTTGAAAGAAATAAAATATCAGTTTAGTTTTTGGAGTAAGAGATAATTGATGATCCATTAGTTTGGAGATGAAGGTGAACAGTTGACCTTGTGTGGCTAAGTATACCTTGATGAGGATTATATATCTTAAGTGTGCAGTGAGTCAGTGAAGAGTTACAAGGAAGCTGGAGGTAAGATTCAATATATACCTTCTTTTTCTTTTAGTTGAGCATTTTACAGACGTAAAGTTCATAAATCATAAATGTATATTTGCATTAATAAGGATTCTTCAGAGAAATAGAAACAGTAGGAGATAGATGATAAATTTATGATGAAGAATTTGCTGACATGATTATGGAGACTGAGGTCTCATGGTTTGATGCCTGCGAACTGGAGATCTAGGAAAGCCAGTAATATCATCAGTCTAATTCTGGACGTCTGAGAACCAGGGGAACCAACCCTTGTGATGTTAAACCCAGTTTCCCAGTCAAAGGGCTGGAGAATGTGGGATGAGATGTCCCAGCCCAAAGAGGCAGGCGGGAAGCAAACAGGATAAATTTCTCCTTCCTTTACCAGTTATTTTATTCAGACACTCAAGGGGTTGAAAGATGCCCCTCCCCACATTATTGAGCCCACTGATGCAAATGTGAATCTTATATGGAAATGGTCTCATACATACATCCAGAATCTGTCCCCTCCTCTGCCTCATGGACATGACACACAAAATTAACCATCACAATATTCAAATAATAATAATCAAGTGAACACACCTTTGTAACTTGTGTTTGTTGCCAGAGACTACCTTCAGTAACTTCTTCCTATCTTTATCCCACCCTTTTCCTAGGGTCCATCATCCCACTGACACTCAACATTTTATTTTTGTCTCTTAATAATTTTGTCATAAATTTTCTCATAAATTTTGTCTCTTTAAAATTTTATATAAATAACATCACATAGGAAATACTTGGTATCTGACTTATTTCATTCTATTTCTGCCTACAGCAACAGTAATATACTCCAACTATTTTCTGTATAATATTCTAACAGTAGCTCTATTTATTTATTTATTCTATTATTAATGGGCATTTAGACACTATATTTGGTTTTTCTCTAAGGCTAATACATCCATCAACACTTTATATATTTTGTTGCATCTGTACACACACATTTTTTTAAATAAATACAGAATATAAATATAGAAGAGAAAAATTGTTTGACCAAAGGGCATAGATTTATTCAAATTTAGTACTACTAATAAAACAGTTTCCAAGGCCTGTTGTGCTCAATTGCACTTCTGCTAGTGGAATAAAGTGAAAGAGAAATAAATTTACTATAGGGAAAAAAATAAGAAAGAATCTTGTCTGTTGGGATTTTGGCACTGGAAGGAAAGAAAAAGAAATCTCTCTTGAGAATTCATACTCACAAACGGGTCCTCATCTGGATTTGCAGCTAGTGAGCTAAAACTTTCAAGTTGAGAATTTATTTTTAAGTGATTCCATGTAAGTCCCTTCAGGCACCAGGCAGAAGCAAATGCAAGTACTCTCTAGAGAAATGCTTCTTTCAATCAGGCCTGACCACAACCCCATAAATAATGTTTCAGAAGAAATAAAACCACAGTTAAAAAAATCACACAACTAATAATAAATCAAATAATCATGAGCAAGAACTTACAGAAATAAGACACAGAAAACTTAGATTGCCAAAAAGTACACATTTGGGGGTTGTAAGAAAAAATAAAATTTAATTGATTATACATTAATTTAGACAAATAAATAAAGCAATTAAAATATAAATACTTAAGAGACAAAGCAAATATCTAAGGAGACAAGAACAAGGATCAACTAAAATGTAAGCTGAATTATATAAATTTTGCAAATAGAATCACAGAAGAAAAAAAGCTAAATATTTTGAAAAGAAGATAAGCAATGCAGATGACTAAGAAGGTATAACATGCCTAGATGCATAAGAAAGAGACTTGACAATATTCAAAGAGATAATGGTTGATAATTTTCTTCTACTTTTGGAATAATCCTCAGATTTAGAAATATAATCAATTCGTAACAATTTTAAGTAAAAAGAAATCAGAACTTACACATATTACAGCTTAATATGAACAAAAGCTTAAAAAAAAACTTGGAAATTGTATAGAATGATAAGATAAATTACCTACAGAGGCACAATGGTGAGACTGAGAACTGACTTTCCAAAAGCTAAAGTAATAACTAGAAGACATCATTTCATGCATTGTGCTAAGAGAAAATAATTGTAAACCTAAGAATGAATCCCTGTGGATTCTTGGACTATCTTCTAAGAATGAAGGCAAACTAAAGACATGATTGGATGAATCCAAATTTAGGTTTGTTCTTTCTTTCTTTTTTTTTTTTTTGCTTTGGTTTCTATTGTTTTTAATCACCAAAACTCTCCATATAAATATTTTCTAGATTATGCATCAGATAAAGTGAAATAAATCCCAGATAGAAAATAGTTTGGCACATACACACACACAAAAATCATGAACAAAGATATTAGAAATATATGGGGACATATAAATAAACATTTCTCAAACAACACAATGATAGTTTCACCACATTTGAGGGGTGTTTTTATTTCTTTGAGCAACTGTAGCCAAGTGCTACAAACTGGGTTGCTGTAAACAACAGGAATTTATTCTTTCACCCTTCGGGAGGTAAAAAGTTCAGAGCACTCTCTGAAGTCTCTAGAAGATTATTGATTGCATGCCTTTCTCTTAGCTTCTGATATTGCTGGCAAATCTTGGCATTCTTTGGCTTGTAGATGCATCATTCTCATCACTGCACCATTGCCACAGTGCATTCTCACTGTATGTCTGAATATCTCTTCTTCTCTTGTATTTGATTTAGGTCTCAAATGGCAACCCACCCCAGTATTCTTGCCTGGAAAATCCCATGGACGGAGGAGCCTGGTGGGCTACAGTCCACTGAGTCGCTAAGAGTCGGACACGACTGAGCGACTTCACCTCACCTTCACCTCACCTCATGGGGTTGCAAATAGTCTGATACGACTTAGTGACTAAACCACCACCACTACTGAAGTATGAGGGCTTCCAGGTGACACTAGTGGTAAAGAATCACCTGCCAAGGCAAGAGACATGGATTCAATCCCTGAGTCAGGAAAATCCCCTGGAGTAGGAGGCAGCAGCCCATTACAGTATTCTTGCCTGAAAAATTCCATAGACAGAAGAGGCTGATGGGTTACAGACCATTGGATTGCAAAAGAGTCAGACATGACTGAGCAACTGAGCAAAGAGAGCTACTGCCAGTATGACCTCATTGTAACTTGACCATATCAGCAGAGATTCTGTTTCTGAATGAAGTCACAGTTTGAGGTAAGGAGGATTAGAATTTAAACTTATCTTTTCAGGAGACGCAATCAACTCACACAATGGATTAAAATAAAATATAAAGTCTAAGAATAAAAAGAAGAAGGAGAAAAGGGAATTATGCTAAACTGTTCTTGCTGCTGCTGCTAAGTCGTTTCAGTTGTGGCTGATTCTGTGCCACCTCACAGACGGCAGCCCACTAGGCTCCCCCATCCCTGGCATTCTCCAGGCAAGAACACTGGAGTGGGTTGCCATTTCCTTCTCCAAGGCATGAAAGTGAAGTCGCTCAGTCATGTCCGACTCCTAGCGACCCCATGGACTGCAGCCTACCAGGCTCCTCCGTCCATGGGATTTTCAAGGCAAGAGTACTGGAGTGGGGTGCCATTGCTTTCTCTGAAACTGTTCTTAGGCCCTTGTAATATTCTAGAGAAGAATAAATGTATTAAGTTTCAGTTCAGTTCAGTCAGTTCACTCACTCAGTCATGTCCAATTCTTTGCGAACTATGAATCGTGGCACGCCAGGCCTCCCTGTCCATCACCAACTCCCAGAGTTCACTCAGATTCACGTCCATCGAGTAGGTGATGCCATCCAACCATCTCATCCTCTGTCGTCCCCTTCTCCTCGTGCCCCCAATCTTTCCCAACATCAGAGTCTTTTCCAATGAGTCAACTCTTCGCATGAGGTGGCCAAAGTACTAGAGTTTCAGCTTTAGCATCTTTCCTTCCAAAGAACACCCAGGACTGATCTCTTTTAGAATGGACTGGCTGGATCTCCTTGCAGTCCAAGGGACTCTCAAGAGTCTTCTCCAACACCACAGTTCAAAAGCATCAATTCTTTGGCNAAAAACTAAAAACACTGTCTCTAAGATCAGAAACAAGATGTCTACTCTCACCATTTTTATTCAGCATAGTTTTGGAAGTCCTAGCCATGGCAATCAGAGAAAAAAAAAAAGAAATAAAAGAAATCCAAATTGGAAAAGAAGAGGTGAAACAGTCACTGTTTGCAGATGACATGATACTATACATAGAAAGTCCTAAATGTGATACCAGAAACTTCTAGAGTTATTCAATGAATTTGGTAAAGTTTCAAGATACAAAGTTAACACACAGAAATTTCTTGCATTGCTATACACTAACAATGAAAGACGAGAAGGAGAAATCAAAGAAGAAGTCCCATTGACCACTGCATTAAAAAAATAAAATAGGATTTCCCTGGTGGTCCAAAGCCTCCCAAAGCAGGGGGCATGGGTTCAATCCCTAGTTGGGGAACTCACAAGGCTCACAGAGTGGCCAAGGGAAATAATAAAATAAAATACCTAGGAATATACCTACCTAAGAGGCAAAAGACCTGTACTCAGTAAACTATAAAACACTACTGAAAGAAATCAAAGATGAAACAAATAGATGGAAAGATATACCACACTGCTGGATTGGAAGAATCAATGTTGTAAAAATCACTATATCTACCCAATGCAATCTATAGATTCAATTTTGCAACCCTATTAAACTACCAATGGCATTTAACCAGATCTAGAAGAATTTTACAATTTCTATGGAGAGACAAAAGACCCTGAATAACCAAAGCAATCTTGAGAAAGAAAAATGGAGCTGGAGGAAATGGGCTTCCTGACTTCAGAATATACTACAAAGCTACAGTAATCAAGACAATACGACACTGGCAGAAAAACAGAAATATACATCATCAGTATAGGATAGAAAGCCCAGAGACAATGCCATGCACATATGACAAAGGAGGCAAGAAGATACAATGGAGAAAAGATAGTCTCTTCAATAAGTGGTAATGGGAAAACAGGACAACTAAATGTAAAAGAATGAAATTGGAACACCTGTTACCACCATCCACAAAAATAAACTCCAAATGGATTAAAGACTTAAATGTAAGGCCAGATATTATAAAACCATAGAGGAAAACATAGGCAGAACACTCTCTGACATAAATCACAGAAAAATCTTTTTTGATTCACCTCCTAAAGCAATGAAAATAAAAATAAACAAAGGGGACTTAATTAAACTTAGAAGCTTTTGCACAGCAAAGGAAACCATAAATGAAATGAAAAGACAAATCCACATAAGGGGAGAAAATTTTTGCTAATCAAGCAAGAGACAAGGGACTACTCTCCAAAATATACAAACAGCTCATGCAACTCACTATCAGAAAAAAATAAAAATAAAAAACTAGGTGGAATATCTAAATAGATATTTCTCCACAGACACACCAAAGACATGCCAAAAAAGCAGAAAAAAAGATGCTCAACAACACTAATTATTAGAGAAATGCAAATCAAGACTACAATGAGGTATCACCTCAACCAGTCAGATGGCCATCATCAAAAACTGTACAAACAATAAGTGTGACCTCCTACACTATTGGGGGGAATATAAGTTGGTATAGTCAATATGGAGAATAGTATGGAGGTTCCTTAAAAAAACTAAAATAGAGCTACCATATGATCCTGCAAGCCCACTCCTGGACATACTTATCCAGAGAAAACCATAATTTGAAACAACACATGTACCCCAATGTTCACTGCAGCATTATTTACAACAGCCAGGACATGGAAGCAACCTAAATGTCTATCAACAGAGGAATGGATAAAGAAGATGTGGTACATATATATACAATAGAATTTTACTTGGACATAAAAAGAACAAAATAATGATACTTGCAGCAACCTGGATGGACCCAAAGATTGTCAGACTGAATGACTTAAGTTAGAGAAAGGTAAATATCATAGCTTTTATTTAGAATCTAAAAAAATGGCACACATGGACTTATTTACAAAATAGAAACAGGGTCACAGAGTCACAGATGTAGAATATAATTTATGGTTCCAGGACAGGGGGTGGGTATAAACTGGGAAACTGCAACTGACACACACACACTACTATATATAAAACAGATAACTAATAAGGATCTATTGTATAAAACAGGGAACTCTTCTTAATATTCTTTAAAGATTCATATGGGAAAAGAATTTAAAAAAGAGCAGGTACATGTATAACTGGTTCACTTTGCTGTACAGCAGAAATCAACACAACTTTGTAAACCAATTATATTTCAATTAAAAAAAACCATCACAGAAAGTTAATGACAATGACCTCAATAGAAGTAAATTTAAAAAGTTAGAACAGACCTTTGGTTAACACAAATAATTTCTAATCATCTATATTTTAACTTCATTAGTAACATGTTGTTTATTGCACCCCCTTAGAACTCATCTGAAATGTAGCTACCTCACAGCTGAAAAGTCCTATATGAAAAGATGCTTTGTTGAATGGGTTCACAGCAGCTGAGTATAAGTTATTTTGCATGAAGGGGATGTGCAGTACACAGAACTCTTTTTTTATATATAGGCCATGAACATGAACAAAAAGCAAAATGGAATGGGACAAGCAAAGAAAATCATGATGAGAAAGCTCAAATTAAAAAAACAGAAGTAGAAAGGGTATGAGTCAGACTAATCTTCTTACCTCACACATTGGCTTTAATAACTGAAGGACTTCACTTTTTGTGCCACCACTATTCAAAAAAGCACAAGTCAGTGTCTTTAACCAAATGTCATGATTTTCACTTTGAGGAATCCACAGGCTTGTATCATCCAAACCTTCTAAAGGACTTTCTTTGTCAAGTCTTGGTACTTCTAAAAACTAGGAAAAAGTGATCAGAAAACGTAAATACAGTAACCAGAAACACATTTTATCTTTCCTATGCCAAACAAATATCTAGGCATAAACAAATATGTTTCCAAATAAAATTAAATACAATTAAAACTAAATCTAGAGGCATCAGTTACTTTTAAAAATTAAAATACAATTATGCTTATGAAAGGCAGAATCTGGTGAAAATTTACTGATCTAAACAGGAGGAAACTTCTACTCTCAGATTATTAGCAGTATGTTGAATCATAGACTCTCTGCCTTATACATGTAACCAGTCCAAATCTACCATACAGAACTGATTTCAGGTGAAATGAAATTTTAAAATCTTAAAACTGCAATGTTTTACAGGTTCAGTTCAGTTCAGTTCCTCAGTTCAGTTCCTCAGTCGTGTCTGACTCTTTGCAACCCTATGAACTGTAGCACACCAGACCTCCCTGTCCATCACCGACTCCTGGAATTTGTCCAAACTCATGTCCATCGAGTTGGTGATGCCAATAAACCATCTCAAACTGTCGACCCCTTCTCCTCCTGCCTTCAATCTTTTCCAGCATCAGGGTCTTTTCCAATGAGTCAGTTCTTCACATCAAAGTACTGGAGCTTCAGCTTCAGCATCAGTCCTTTCAATGACTATTTATAATAGTTTATAATTTATAATGTTCCTTATACTTTTATGATATTCAGGACTGATTAATAAGTTTATACTGTCAATAATTTCATTAAGACCAAAATCATATTTATGGTATATTATGTTACTGAAGTTAAATTGGTGAAAACTCAATGGCATATTTCTCAGTTGCTTTATGAAAAGAAAATATTAAAGAAAAATGCTTAGATTAAAAAAGAAAATTAAAAGACGCTTACGCCTTGGAAGAAAAGTTATGACCAACCTACATAGCATATTCAAAAGCAGAGACATTACTTTGCCGACTAAGGTCCGTCTAGTCAAGGCTATGGTTCTTCCTGTGGTCATGTATGGATGTGAGAGTTGGACTGTGAAGAAGGCTGAGTGCTGAAGAATTGATGCTTTTGAACTGTGGTGTTGGAGAAGACTCTTGAGAGTCCCTTGGACTGCAAGGAGATCCAGCCAGTCCATTCTGAAGGAGATCAGCCCTAGGATTTCTTTGGAGGGAATGATGCTAAAGCTGAAACTCCAGTACTTTGGCCACCTCATGCAAAGAGTTGACTCATTGGAAAAGACTCTGATGCTGGGAGGGATTGAGGGCAGGAGAAGAAGGGGACGACAGAGGATGAGATGGCTGGATGGCATCACCAACTCGATGGACATGAGTTTGAGTGAAANCCAGTACTTTGGCCACCTCATGCAAAGAGTTGACTCATTGGAAAAGACTCTGATGCTGGGAGGGATTGAGGGCAGGAGAAGAAGGGGACGACAGAGGATGAGATGGCTGGATGGCATCACCAACTCGATGGACCTGAGTTTGAGTGAACTCTGGGAGTTGGTGATGGACAGGGAGGCCTGGCGTGCTGCATTCATGGGGTTGCAAAGAGTCAGACACGAGTGAGCGACTGAACTGAACTGAACTGAAGAGTTCTTAAGTCTCTTTGAGAGTCCTTTCAGTGGAACCTTGTTATGTCTGATATCAACATGAAAAAGGGAGAAATCTAGGCCATCTTAAATTTCACATTAACTTATTATCACAATACCTATAAACCACACCAGGAGCAATGGCTTGTATCTGGTCAAAGAAAGGGGTTTTCCACTCCTTGAAAAAAAAGCCTGTCATTAAGAACTCCTCCTATGCACCCCCAAATCAATGATAATTTCTCTAGGCTACCTCTCTCAGCTTTTCCACATTGCCATAGCTAAAAATACAAATCCCTTGGATTCAAACTATAGCTGAAATTATTTCCAAAAAACATTAAGTGTAAGCATAATTAAGCAATATGACATTCATAGCCCACAGCAAATAGAACTGTTCTAGATATAGTGGGTATTCAATAAACATTATTTGAGAGACCTTTTTTCTTGATGTTCTAAATGGCTGTAGATAGATCAGCATGGGATCAGTTGTTGCCTTATAAATATCCCAGAAACTATGTCCAGTTTTTGTGGTTAAAATGCTTTTCAAACAGGTAACAGCTGCCGCTCGCACTTTGACACTGAAAAACACACATAATTCAAATGTCACAAAGTATATCAATATTAATCTTAATGAATGTGAAGCAACTCCTTATGAAAAAATTAAAACCTTAAATTATATTAGGAAACCTTTGCATTTATTAGTAAATTTTATACCTATAAAATTGGGTAACATCAGAAAATTACCAAAGCAATTTTTAATATTCCTTTAGTAAATCTGAGTTACTAATCACTGTAACAGCAATTCCTTTCATTCACTATAAGAAAGTTTATGACTTATTATAAATTAAAAAGTCTCATAAAAAGAAATACTTGAAAATAAACACTGACTAATGAGGAATGAGAATGACAGAATACTAATCACCCACAAAAAAATATTTTGATAACATTTTCTCTATGAGGAACAAATAATTTGGGGTAACAGAGAATAGAATTCCCTACAAGTGATAACATTATGTCTAGAACAATTTTAAACAAACAGTAAGTGAAAAGGTCCTTCTCTTTTTCAAAAAATTAAGAAAAAGGAGACTAATACAACAGTACTGAAAATATGATAGCTGACATAAAATGTCTTAAAGCCTGATAATGAGCTTGATAATGAGCTATCAAGTAAAGGCTTAAGTCCTTTTCAGTCAGTTTAGTTCAGTCGCTCAGTCGTGTCCCAATCTTCGCGACCCCATGAATCGCAGCACGCCAGGCCTCCCTGTCTATCACCAACTCCCGGAGTTCACTCAAACTCACGTTCAACGAGTCCGTGATGCCATCTAGCCATCTCATTCTCTGTCGTCCCCTTCTCCTCCTGCCCCCAACCCCTCCCAGCATCAGAGTCTTTTCCTATGAGTCAACTCTTCGCATGAGGTGGCCAAAGTACTGGAGTTTCAGCTTTAGTGTCATTCCCTCCAAAGAAATCCCAGGGCTGATCTCCCTCAGAATGGACTGGTTGGACCTCCTTGCAGTCCAAGGGACTCTCAAGAGTCTTCTCCAACACCACAGTTCAAAAGCATCAATTCAGCACTCAGCCTTCTTCACAGTCCAACTCTCACATCCATACATGACCACAGGAAAAACCACAGCCTTGACTAAGTCCTTTTAGGAGTCTCAATTTAAGACATAGAAGCATAAACCCTAAACTTGAATTCATCGTTCATTCTGCTATCTTTCTCTGTCTCCTCCAAATTCAACAGCAGGTCCTGCTGCTCTGTGTTAAAATATCCCCAGGTTCCATTTCATCTTCACTGAAAGTAGCCCACTAGGCTCCTCTGTCCATGGAATTCTCCTGGCAAAGATACTGGAGTGGGTTGCCATTTCCTTCTCCAGAGGATCTTCCTGACCCAGGGATTGAACCTGGGTCTCTCTCANATATCCCCAGGCTCCATTTCATCTTCACTGAAAGTAGCCCACTAGGCTCCTCTGTCCATGGAATTCTCCTGGCAAAGATACTGGAGTGGGTTGCCATTTCCTTCTCCAGAGGATCTTCCTGACCCAGGGATTGAATCTGGGTCTCTCTCACTGCAAGCACATTCTTTACTGTTTGAGCAAGCAGGGAAGCCTGCTTTCTGCCACCCTACCTCTGGACTACTGCAACAGTTTCATAATCAGGCTTCCTATTTCCATTTTTGCCCTATCACAAGCCATTTGCCATATAAAAGTCACAGTAAAAGGATTAGTTGCATCATGACTACTCTGCTTAAAACTCCATAGCTTCCTTATGTATTTCAAATAAAATCCAAATTTATTAATCAGACCTTTCTAATTTCATTTAACGTCATCTTCTTCCACACCAGGCCTTTTCTGATCCTCAAACACATGAAGCTTTTTACTCTAGCTATTCCCTGCCTAGAATGTTTTATTCCTAATCATCTTCCAGTTAATTCCTGGACACTCAGTTCCACTAAATGACATTTCTTCACATAAGCCTTCCATGATTCTGTGAATTCCTTAGTCAACATCCATTTGTATACCTGAGGTCCCTCAAACATGTAATGATTTTTTTCCTCTTACAAAAAAGACAGGAAAAACAAAATGTACCTTTTCCCTGCGGTTCTCAAGTTTAAGTCACACTAGTATTTTTGTGCACCTTTTTCTAAAAAATCAATTGCAAATTTCTGTGTAACAAGTGAAACACAAAGCTTGCAAATTTTCTATGGAAAATGTCTTCAAAATCTGTACTTTGAAATACATTGTTTAGAATGAGATGAATTTAAAAATGAATAGAAGAATGGCTAAATGTGATAANCATTTCCTCACATAAGCCTTCCATGATTCTGTGAATTCCTTAGTCAACATCCATTTTTATACCTGAGGTCCCTCAAACATGTAATGATTTTTTTCCTCTTACAAAAAAGACAGGAAAAACAAAATGTACCTTTTCCCTGCGGTTCTCAAGTTTAAGTCACACTAGTATTTTTGTGCACCTTTTTCTAAAAAATCAATTGCAAATTTCTGTGTAACAAGTGAAACACAAAGCTTGCAAATTTTCTATGGAAAATGTCTTCAAAATCTGTATCAGATATACTTTGAAATACATTGTTTAGAATGAGATGAATTTAAAAATGAATAGAAGAATGGCTAAATGTGATAAAATAAGGATAATAATGGTAGAATAGAGTAAAAATCTAAGTGGTAATTATATGGGTATTTACTGCAAAATTCTTTCAATTTTTTTGGAAAATTTTTTTAACAAAATGTTGGGAAGGAAACCAAGACAGCCCTTTTACTGTAACAACAACAATAAAAGAGAGAAAGATACATTTCCTTAAAATCAACAATGAAAACATAGCAAGTAGACATTATTGCCAATCATTTATTCCCCAAGAGAAGAAGGTGCTACACGGAAACAGATGCAAAATACCTTTTTACCATAGGATGGGAGTACATGCCTGCTCAGTCATGTTTATTACAACTTTGCAACTCCATTTGCAAAGTCCATTTGCAACTCCATGGACTGTAGTCCACCAGGCTCCTCTGTCCACAGGATTTCCCAGGCAGGAAGACTGGAGTGGGTTGTCATTTCCTTCTCCAGGGGATCTTCCTGACCCAGGGATTGAACCCGTTTGTCCTGCATTGGCAGGTGGATTCTTTACCACTGGGCCACCAGGGAAGCCCTATTCACCTTAGAAACATGCCCAATTGTGGGCAAAAATCATTTGAACCCAGTCCCCAAAAATGGTGGTGATGAAATGCTCAAATATATAAAAAATAAATCCATCTGACCTTTGAACAAGGGTTTGAATTGTATAGATTCACATATACACAGTTTTTTCAATAGTAAATACTACTCCATCTGCAATTGGTTGACTCCTCAGATCCAGAACCATGGATAGAGAGCCCCAACTGTAAGTATACATGAATTTTCCACTAAGCAAAGCATCCTTACCCTTACATTGTTCAAGGGTCTGTAAATAATAAATAGATAACTGTAAATAGATAAATGGGGAGGGGACGAGAAAGCAAAAGTAATCTCATAATTAGCAAGCTGAAATTATACTAACTGTTGCCATTTTGTTTTGTATTGAGCATTAATGGGAAAAAGAAAGCCCTGTCTGATTAGCTTAAAACTTTTGGAGTTATAATTCCCACTCTATGACTTATTTTTAAAGTATACAAATTAACTTATTTATAAAACAGAAACAGACTCACAGCCTTGGAGAAGGAACTTATGGTTGTCAAGGGGGAAGGATGAAGGAGAGAGATAGGGAGTTTGGGACTGACACAAACACAGTACTATATTTAAAGTGGATAACCAACAAGGATCTACTGTATATAAGGCACAGGGAACTCTGCTCAATGTTATATGGCAGCCTGGATGGAAGGTGAGTTTGGGAGAGAATGGATATAATATAGGCGAGTCCCTTTGCTGTCCACCTGAAACTATCACAACATTGTCAATCCATCATGAAGGTGAAGGTGAAGTCGCTCAGTCGTATCTGACCCTCTGCAACCCCGTGGACTGTAGCTTACCAGGCTTTGCTGTCCATGGGATTCTCCAGGCAAGAATACTGGAGTTGTTTACCATTTCCTTCTCCAGGGGATCTTCCCAACCCAGGGATCGACCCAGGGTCTCCCGCAGTGGAGGCAGACACTTTAACCTCTGAGCCACCAGGGAAGCCCTGGTATAGTCCGTCATACTTCAGTATAAAATAAAACTTTTTTTTAAAAAAGGATCAAAACATCTAGCTGAGATTTGATTTGACAAGAGCCCAAAATACCACCATTTATATTCCCCTATCCTAATGCTTTCTGTGGAACCACTTGGTAGTTTTGCACTATTTATCTGTCTAGTCTACCCTTCCCTGGAAGAAGGCAATGGCAACCCACTCCAGTACTCTTGCCTGGAAAATCCCATGGACAGAGGAGCCTGGGAGGCTGCAGTCCATGGGGTCGCTAAGAGTCAGACACGACTGAGTGACTTCACTTTCATTTTTCACTTTCATGCATTGGAGAAGGAAATGGCAACCCACTCCAATGTTCTTGCCTGGAGAATCCCAGGGACGGGAGAGCCTGGTGGGCTGCCATCTATGGGGTTGTACAGAGTTGGACACAACTGAAGTGACTTAGCAGCAACCCTTCCCTGGTGGCTCAGCTGGTAAAGAATCTGCCTGCAATGCAGGAGAACTGGGTTCGATTCCTCGGTTGGGAAGATCCCCTGGAAAAGGGAACAGCTACCCACTCCAGTATTCTGACCTGGAAAATTCCATGGACTATTCCATGCGATTGCAAAGAGTAAGACAGGACTGAGCAACTTTAAATTTCACTCTCACTAAAATTTAACATGCACCTCGTCTAGTATATACATCATGATAATAAGCACCTGGCACATAGGGTTTTAGTAACTATGTGAATTAGTAAAAATACAATGATTTTTGACTAAATATTTAAAACCAAAAGTATGGCAACTTAAAGGAGAATGTTACTATTATTATTTAGTTATTGGAAATATTAATTTATATGAGGTCAATCTTGAATGTCAAATTGAGGAAGTGCTATCAGACACAAGGTATCATTAAATACTCACCAATCTTCTACCAGTGTATTATTCAGGTAAGTCAGCACTACGTAGGTCCACTGAAGTTCTTTATCTTCAAATAACTCAAGAGCCTTGGTATAAGATGTATCTTTACTATGTTGTATAGCTATTGTAGAGAAATCTATAGGACCCACTTCTCCCAAGCAGCTTCCAACAGCCTCTACATATAGAAATTTCAATTCAGTAAAGTTATAGCTAAGAGATCACATATAAAACAGAAATTTTCTAATTTCAAAAATATGTTTTTATCATCCTTTAACATTTAAGTGTTTCCTCATAGATGTTGAATACATTAAAGAAGCTACAAAATACTATATCATTTCCTTTACATATTATCCATGTCGGTAATATTTTCCCCTATAAAATTATATCCAAGAGATAGATTTAGTAAAATGTAGATACTAAGGGAAGTCTAAATACAGCCACTGTGCATGCATGCATGCTAAACTGCTTCAGTCGTGTCCGACTCTGTGCAACCCCATGGACAGCAGCCCACCAGGCTCCTCCATCCAAGGGATTCTCCAGGCAAGAATAGTGGAGTGGATTGCTATTTCCTTCACCAATAGCCACTGTATGTATCCACTTTTAATTGAGGCATTACATAAAGTCCATAAATCTTACACACTCAGTTCAGTGAAAATTCACATATACGTGCAGGCACATATATTTTCTATCTATATTATCACTACCCAAATGAAGACAGATGTTTTCAGGATGCCAGAGGGCTGCCTCATGTTCTTCCCCTGTCATTATAGTATTTAATAAAATGTTAAAAAATTATTCTCTGCATGTTGATCTTGTACACTACAATTTTGCTGAATCTGCTTTTTATCCTTCTGATAGTAGCTTTCCTATACATTTTCAATTTAAGTCTGAATTTTGCAATAAGGAGTTCATGATCTGAGCCACAGTCAGCTCCTGGTCTTCTTTTTGCTGACTGTATAGAGCTTCTCCATCTTCTGCTGCAAAGAATATAATCAATCTGATTTCAGTATTGACCATCTGCTGATGTACATGTGTAGAGTCGTCCCTTGTATTGTTGGAAGACGGTACTTGCTATGATCAGTGCATTCTCTTCACAAAACTCTGTTAGCCTTTGGACTGCTTCATTTTGTACTCAAAGGCCAAACTTGCCTATTACTCCAGGTATCTCTTGACTTCCTACTTTTGCATTTCAGTCCCTTACGATGAAAAGAACATCTTTTTGGGGTGTTAGTTTTAGAAGGTTTTCTAGGTCTTCATAGCCATTCAACCTCAGCTTCTTTGCCATTATTGGTTGGGGCATAGACTTGGATTGCAGTGATATGGAATGATTTGCATTGGAAAAGAAAAGAGATCATTCTGTCACTTTTGAGACTGCACCCAACTACAGCATTTCGGACTTTTTGTTGACCATGAGTGAAAGTGAAAGTCACTCAGTTCAGTTCAGTTACTCAGCTGTGTCCGACCCTTTGCGACCCCATGAATCACAGCATGCCAGGCCTCCCTGTCCATCACCAACTCCTGGAGTTCACTCAGACTCATGTCCATCGAGTCAGTGATGCCATCAGCCATCTCATCCTCTGTCGTCCACTTCTCCTCCTGCCCTCAATCCCTCCCAGCATCAGAGTCTTTTCCAATGAGTCAACTCTTCGCATGAGGTGGGCAAAGTACTGGAGTTTCAGCTTTAGCATCATTCCTTCCAAAGAAATCCCAGGGCTAATCTCCTTCAGAATGGACTGGCTGGATCTCCTTGCAGTCCAAGGGACTCTCAAGAGTCTTCTCCAACACCACAGTTCAAAAGCATCAATTCTTTGGCACTCAGCTTTCTTCACAGTCCAACTCTCACATCCATACATGACTATTGGAAAAACCATAGCCTTGATTAGATGAACCTTTGTTGGCAAAGTAATGTCTCTGCTTTTGAATATGCTATCTAGGTTGGTCATAATTTTTCTTCCAAGGAGTAGGCATCTTCTAATTTCATGGCTGCAGTCACCATCTGCAGTGATTTTGGAGCCCCCCAAAATAAAGTCTGCCACTGTTTCCAGTGTTTCCCCATNCTTGACTAGATGGACCTTTGTTAGCAAAGTAATTTCTCTGCTTTTGAATATGCCATCTAGGTTGGTCATAACTTTCCTTCCAAAGAGTAAGCACCTTTTAATTTCATGGCTTCAGTCACCATCTGCAGTGATTTGGGAGCCCAAGAAAATAAAGTCTGACACTGTTTCAGCTGTTCCCCCATCAATTACCCATGAAGTGATGGGACCAGATTCTATGATCTTCATTTTCTGAATGTTGAGCTTTAAGCCAACTTTTTCACTCTCCTCTTTCACTTTCATCAAGAGGCTGTTTAGTTCCTCTTCACTTTCTGCCATAAGGGTGGTGTCATCTGCATATCTGAGGTTATTGATATTTCTCCCGACAATCTTGATTCCAGCTTGTGCTTCTTCCAGCCCAGCATTTTAGACTTTATTATTTGAGCATACATGATAAAAATATTACTTGTATGTAATTAATACTTAAAAGAAGATTAAAATCAAACTATAGACATGTTTATGTTCTTATAAGAATAAAAGTTCTTAGCAGAGATCCTAAAACATAAACAAATAAAGGGAAAAACCTAGATTTTAGGAAACTTCCTTGTGGTAACAGAGGAGTTATATGTATGTGCTTTGTCTTAAATATTCTAAAAACAAAGAGAGTTATTTTGTAGTTTTCATTGAATGCTTCATGTCATGATCATTAAGGAAAGAAAATGAAAGCTGTTAACAAAAAAATATTGCTAATGACAAAGTAAAGACACTGCAAATTAGTCAATGTAAAACAAGTTTCTCTTCTACCTCTCTGCCATTGCAACTCAGGTACTATCACTATAAGAAGCATATAGGAAATTAAGAAAAAAATTTCACAAATAACCAGGAAATTAGTTTTAATCAAATTTTTACATTCCTATTACTAGGAGTCATGCAATGGCACATAAAAATGACTTTGTTATACAGAAGTGTTTTGTAAAATGATATTTACATCAATCAAAATTTATATGAATCAAGTAAACAGAAAAGTAAATATTTTCTTCATGGTGTTTCCACCTGAACTTCACAACCTCTGCTTCACTTAGCTGGCTTTACAGACCCAAATATTAGATCCATCTAAATTCTGTTGATAATTCTACCTGGAGATAGTTGGAGCAAACTTATCTGCTATTTTTACCTGCTAATTACCCATTTGCAACAGAATTTTAAAATATTACCTTAATTTATATTTTTATTTCCTTTTATTTTATGAAATTCTCTGTTACGTTGTTTAAATAGCTTATGTCTTTGGGGGTAGTTGTCTGTGAGTGAGATTTGCTCTATGTTGGGTCATTGTTATCCATACCCATTATTCTAATTTTAGGACATCACAGGCCATATGTGAAAGGGAAACAAACTCTATAAATTTTGGGTACTACATTTTATGTTTACCAATTATCAAGGGACTTGGCTGGAAAATGTGCAATTTTGTGAAAATTCTTCCTAAGAGAACTGTTTGCTGAAAGGGATTGATAGATTCTCACATGTACAAATTAATTACTTTTGTCACATATTATTTGTGGTTGGTCTAATTTTTCTTGGCAGAAATGACAAAATCTGTTGGTCACAGATAGGTCATATAGGTCAGGGAGGAGAACAGGTTGGAAAGGCTAGGTCTTTCTTCAATTAGAAGCTACTTGATGCAGTAACTGCCTATGGATAAATAAAACTACTATAATTGCAGAACCATTTTTAGAATTGTACATCCATTGAGGCATTTTGCCATGCAGCAATAAACTATCAGGCAGTACCTGAACTGCTTATATCAGTTAATTAGAAAATGGATATGTAAATGAATAGATTAATTCAACAACTTACGTAAGAAAACAATTGTATCTTAGCACCTCAAACCTCTACTATTTTCTATTGGTTCCCCCATTCCCCCTTTCAAGAACAACAACTCATATGTGAATTTTCCATTATAAAGAAACAAGTAAAAACAAGTTATCATTTTTCCCATTAACTGGTATCAAGAAAATATTTTATTCCTGTTTCTTGAACACAATGGCTATATCATGCCTCTCTATGCAGCTCACAAATGAAATGACCCTGATGGTCCAATGGTTAAGAATTCACCTGTCAATGCAGGCGATGTGGATTCAATGTCTGGTTGGTAAGATCCCACATGCCACAGAGCAACTAAACCTGTGCACTGCAACCAAGACCCAGTGCAACCAAAAATAACATAAATAAATAAATGTACAAGAAGCTCACGAATAGAATCTTAAGTCATTTGTTCTGACTCCTTCTCTCCCTCATGAAGAAACACAGCATGTCCACCAAAGAGCAAATTGGATATTCATTCATTTATTTATTCCACATTTTCTTGAGTGCCCAGTGTAACAAGCACTAGATAAAATAAATAAAATGGAGAACAATGACATGTTGGTTCAGAGACCTTGCTTTTTAGGGACTTCCCTGGAGGTCTTGCAGTTAAGAATCTGTCTTCCAGTGCCAGGGACACAAGTTCAATCCCTGGAAGGGAAATAAGCCCACATACCATGGGGCAACTAAGGGCTCACCCTACAAAATAAGATTAATTAAGATACATTAAAAGTAAAAGAAATATTAAGAACCTTATTCACACATTAAAAAAAAGAAACCTTGCTTTTTAGACAAGCATTTATAATATAAATATAAAATATATGAAAATACTCATATAACACGTGAAATAATATCAGATTTTAATTTGTGCTATCAATGAAATTACAAATGTTTACATGAAAGGATATCACTGAGTCTACTTTAGAAGCAGTGATCAGGTAAAGCTTCCATAGGGATGGGTATTTGCCTCATGAACAGTATTGAATCACTCAAGTCAAAGAAAAAGAAAAATCAAGGTCATGAGACTAGGAAATGGATTCCCTGTCCTCATGTCTTATTCCTCAAGTGAACATGATAAAATGTACTGATTATTGTTTAGTAAGAAAAACACAGAATCCCACATGGTTAGAAGACAGGCTAGAGATGGATGAGCAGAACCCAATAACAAGTACTTTGGATTTTATTCTACATACTGCAGAAAACAGCTAAGCACCTTTAAGTAGGGGGGTCACCTGCTCTGACTTACATTTTGAAAATAAGGTATAGGTTGCTGTGTGAAGAATGGATTTGTTCTGGAAAAGAGGAAAAGTGAGAAATCAATTAGTGAAAAATGTTGTCACTCATTAGGATAGTGATAATTGAGATGGCGAGAAAGGTATATCTCAGGGTTTGTCTTGTAAAAGATTAATAAACAGAATCTCAACTAAGTTAGTTTGAGACACCAGATGGAGATCTCTCATGCCCTACGAAGACAGCGGAATCCAAAAGGAAGAAGAAATGCATCTCTTCTTTCCTGGGAAGAAGTCAAAGATAGGCCATGAACTCTGTCTTCTATAGCTCTCCCAACTTTTCCTCTCTATAAAAATGTTCTACCCACGCCATGTGTGGCTTGCATAAGTCTCACCATGTTTGTAGATCTGGAATTGCAATTCTCTACTGATCTCAAATAAACTCTTTTTTACTGGAGAAATATTTGATAGTCTATTTGTCTCAGGTCAACAATCTTCAGCAATTGTTTGAATTATATTGTCATTTCCTAAGATGAAAAGCCTGGGCAAGAGTTACATTGAAAGGAAAAGTGATGATTCTGTTTTAAAAATGTAAAGTTGGAAATATTTAAGATGTGTTCAAGTAGATCTGTCAAACAAGCTGTTGTAAATATAGTTCAAAAGAGATATATAGGCTAAAATGTGTGTATTTTGGAGTTATTGGCACATAGGTGATGTTTAAAGTCATGATATCAGTGGGGTATCTTAAGGGGAGGAAATTCAAGACTTAAGTATCAGGTCAAAACATGACCTCAGGGATGGAGCCTGTGAAAGAGTAGCCACTGAGATGGTAGAGACCATAGAAGAGTGTTCCATGATAAGGTAAAAATGAATTTCAAGACAAAAGTGAGGGATTTATTCTCTTGGACATCACTGATGGGTCAAATAAGACAAGGAGCTAGAATCATCTAGTAAACCTTGTAGTAAACATGTAGAATCTTGTTAGGGCTACCAGAGCAGAGTTATCCAGTCACTGGGTAGATTCTGCTTTGCTGGGAGAGGTTTACTCAGCAGAGCATAGACACACTTAATTCATAAAAAGAAGAAATTGTATGTCAGTAACCTTTAGGATGTCATAGGATCTCTCTTCCCTATGGTACACATTATAAGCAAAATGTGTACCCTTTTGTTATTTCTCATGGTAACATTAGTAATCAATTCCAGATAGATTCTAATTTCATAAAACCTCTTCTAGAAAACCCAGAGAAGTTTCTTTACTATAGAAAGGTAAATAAAATGAGCATGGTAACTGCTATAATCCAGTTTATATATAAACACATTAGGACCACATAGCAGAGAATGAGAAATTCTTTGGGGCTACACTTCTGGAAAATGTGTAAGTGGAAAGACTTGCAAAATTAACAATATTTAACCATGCTGTGACTAGGTGATGAAGAAAGGCTTTCTACATAGCTATAAGTCAACATTTTTATCCAAAATGAACTAGTGTATCTGATTTTATAAGGTGACTATGGCTTAGAAATTTTTGGAGGGTGGGAGTTGCTTTTAGAGGACATGATTTATGAAACATAGTCACAGTGAACAAACCATGTATGCATAATGTTGTGTATAACTGTCTTTGTAACTAAAAGTTCACACTGTACATTAGTATATTCATTGACTACCTACACTTGATAACCAGCTAATAAATAATGCAAGGAGCTGTCTATGCTAGAATAGATATTTCAATGCATGAGAAAAGACCAAGAGTGGAACATAAATAGCTTTAATTCACCTAAACATAAACATTAATAGATAAAAAAGTTATTAAAGAATTTGAAGATAAGACTTTAATTCTGTGAAATCAAATGTAAAATATTTTGATGAAAGATGCAAGGGCACCTGAAATGAATGTTCTGTTTTTAGGTAGAAGGTTGTACAAATGTCAACTATTTTGAGTTGTGTATATGCAGTAAAAAGTACACTAGGTTGAGAGTACTTGGCTTCAAACATAAGTTTGGCATTTACTAAGTCTACAGAGAAGTCATTTTAGCTCTCAGTGTTTTATTTTTTCCTCTTTTTATCAAGGATGACATAATCTTCACAGAGTTGTCATGAGCATTGCTTCAATTTTAAAAACAGTTCACTATAAAGCATCATACACATGAAACCTCTTTTTTAAAAATTCTCTGCAAATTAAATATACTGATTCACTCTATAACACAGAAACCAAAATATAATAATTTTCATATTGATGGCCATATGTTCAATCTGCTTTGGTCTATCAAACTTACAACTGCAACAGTCTCCATTTCCCTTTCCATAAAATTGGAGTGAACTTGGCTTCAAAGGAGCTACTCCCATCCCTTTAATGTTCTTGTTTTTTCTTTATTGACATGTAATCCAATGACTTTGGGAATTCTGCAATGGATTATAAGTGTTCATGTCATGGAAAATAAATGGCAAGTTATAATGGAAAGGACAACAGGAAGGAAATAAGAAACACTAGTTCAAATTACAGATCTTGGGACATTCTTGGTGGTCTACTGGTTAAGATTCCACATTCTGATGCAGGGCATGCTGGTCAAGGACCTAAGATCCCACATGCCTCATGGCCCAAAACCTAAAACGTAAAACAGAAGCAACATTGTAATAAATAGACTTTAAAAATGATCCATGCCAAAAATGTCTTCAATAAAATTGCAGATCTTTTACTATTTAATTTTTGATATAAAGGAAGCATTATACAAAATCACTTTAGACTTTAATCCAACACTAACCCATAAAATGGGCCTCCCGAGTGGTAGAGTGATAAAGAACCTGCTTGCCAATGCAGGAAACTCAAGAGACAAGGATTTGATCCCTGGGTCACAAAGGTCCCATGGAATAAGAAATGGCAACCTGCTCCAATAATCTTGCCTGGAAAATTCCATGGACAAAAGAGCTTGGCAGGCTACAGTCCAGTGGTCACAAAGACTTCGACACTATTGATTACATATGCACAGCACTCATGCATTCCATAATACACACCTATGGCAAATCTCCTATTTTATTTGAAGTCTTGTTTTTTTTAATCTACAAATTGTGCTTAGTCATGTAGTCGGGTCCGACTCTTTGCAATCCCATGGACTGTAGCTCACCATGTCCTGTGTCCATGTGCATTCTACAGGCAAGAATACTGGAGTGGGTTGCCAAGCTTTCCTCCAGGGAATCTTCCCAACCCAGGGAAGATTCAAATACACATCTCCCGCATTGCAGACATATTCTTTACCATCTGAGCTGCCAGAGAAGCTCATCTACAAATTATTGAATATTAATAATTAATTCATTAATTATGATAACATATATGACAGTTGTAATATAGTAGTCCACAAATAATTAAGTCAATCTTAATTTTAACCACTTTTTCCTGCTCTTCCATCTTCTATCCTTCTTTCCTTTCCCATCTTGCCTCCTTTTATCTCGAACTTCCTTCTTTCTTTATGGTGCTATTTATAAAACAGGAATATTGAACTATCTGAGCTCAAAAGTTTATTCCAGTTCAAAGACTCAATGATAAGCTAAAAATGAATATGGAAAACTCAGAACTCCTATCATCTCTGAGAATTTGCAAGATCATGTCATGGATGGTGCTCAATCCTCTATATAATTGCTTTCTGCCTTGGTATCAGAAGCAACTTAAATCAACTAAAATAATAAACTTGAAAATTTGACTTTTTTCCTGTACTTAGAACATATTAAAAAGAAGAAGAGCTTTGGTCAGATTCCCAGGTAAGAAACCAGATTCAAAGAGGTCAAAGAAAAATCAGAGAAGTCTAATATTATAACAACAAAGCCTTTCTCCAGGGTCTTCTATGTTTCTCTTTGATAAGGTTACAGACAGGAAATAGGTAGTTAACAATTCAAACTGAAGAATATAATTATTCTCATTATTTCTACCAATTATAGTTGTACAAATGTATGAAATACAAAGCAAAAATTCTTCATAATTGCCTATGCAATTCTGAGCCAAATTTTCTCAATCTAAAATGTCTTAAAATATGAGTTGTCAGAAATCATAAGAACTCTTCTGAAGCATTAAGGTAGTGTTTTTATTTAACACTTTTAATATAAAAAAATTACATGGCTAAGGGAGGAGGGAATTCTTATGTAAGAAAAGCCTGCAATATCCTTTCTGGAAAATGGTTTTATAGCTGAAATGCCTGAGTTTAAAACCCACCTCAACCATTTGTTGCTCAAGACACTTAACCCTTCTTTGTCACTGTGATGTCTACTGTAAAGTGAAGAAAGGAACTGCATCACATGATTTTATAATAAGGAATACAAATCAGGATATATATAGGTAAAGCACTTAACACATAGTTGCATCCATAGTAAACACTTGTTAAAAGATAATTTTGTAATTGAATCATTGGATTTTTATTTGAATGATCATAAAAGGGAACTCAGAGAAGGTAGATGACTTATTCAAAGTCACATTGCATGCTGGTGGTCTTTTAACTGTGTAAGTCACATTTCAGGGTTCATTGCTGATAATTCACTTACATTTAAGGACACTGAACAGATATTTGCCATTAACAATAATATTGGGGTAGCCTGAATTTCTTGAGTATTTTTTCTCATCTTTTCCTTTGTAAACAATATGTAAGTCAACTATGAATTGTCTCTACTCAGCAAATACTAGGAGAATATCATTTTGGAGATTTTCACCTGAAATAACAGATTTTTACATGAATTTAAAGAAAAAAGTGGTACATTTCCGTGTGTCCATCTGTATTCTATTTCTTTGTCTTTTGTTCTCAATACATATGACAAATGTCCGTGAGCCTGCCTATAACCAGAGAATGGGTTAACATTCACTAGCAAACCAAAAAGTACAAATATTATATTTGAAACAGCAGGACTACCTAAGTATTTCTTTTTTTATTTTTTTATTTTTTTTAAATTTATTTATTTATTTATTTTTTAATTTAACTTTACAATACTCTATTGGGTTTGCCATACATCGACATGAATCCACCACAGGTGTACACAAGCTCCCACTCCCGAATCCCCTTCCCACCTCCCACCCCACATCGTCTCTCTAGATCATCCCCGT
>SJYV01047757.1:169781-347298 GCA_006410875.1 Neotragus pygmaeus | reverse complement strand
TGCCGAGGTCCTGGCTATGTACCACGGTAGCCTTCTGCAGTGGTCCGGGCTGTGTGCCGACGTTTCCCTGTGCCGAGGTCCTGACTGTGTGCCACGGTCGCACTGCGCTGATGTCCGACCTCTATGCCACAGTCGCCCTGCGCCAAGGTCCATGATTTTGTTTATGGAATACTGTATGGATCAGCATACTGTTTCTCAGCCTATAGTCTATGAGTCAAGAGAATTAAAATCTCCTTGAGTGCTTTGTAAAAATGTATTTTTTTAGACATCTCCATTTATACACAGAATCAGACTGTTCTCACCATGGTTCACCTACTACCAGGAATTCCCCTGCTTGTAAATGTTTATATTCTTCTGGCCTAGTTCTCAAGGGTAATGTTATAGACCTGAGTTTAAATTCTGGTGCCACACATGAGAGATATAGAATGTCGGGCAAATTAATCTAATTTTTACTTAGTTTTCTCATCTGTGAAAAAGAGACAAAGAGAGCATCTAATTCATGGAGCTACTGTAAACCGAATGAGCTAATGTATGAAACAAACACTCCATAAGTAATAGCATATGAACCTTGGAAGAGCTTCTTGGGTGATTCTTTTCATTACAAACCATTGAGTTAAATTGTGATATCCCTAAAGACAACATCTGATTCACTTCACTTTCCATTTCAGTATCTAGAAGAAAAAGGAGTAAATTAGAAAGAGATCTGTTAATAGTACAGATTATTCAATTTTTATTCTAATCTCTACCCTCATATCCAATCCCTAGGACAAAACATTTCCTAGATTTCTGGAATTAATGCGGATTGCCTTCACTCAGTATAAATACCAAAGAATCTTTGGTGTCATTTTTCCTTCCCATCTATGACTATCTTATAATGTATATCTAACAAAAACTAATCCTAGCGGATGCTTCTAAAAAATTGTTTCATAGTCTTATATGTAGAAAAATGTTATATCCACTATAAAGTCCCAGAAATGTATAAATCATATTACAGGTTACAAGAAGTCTTATATAAAAGAAACTTGGTTTATTTCTTTAACTCAAGACTTCTTAAACTTACTTGGTTAAAGTATTTTTTCACTGTATAATACTTAAAAATATTTGAAAGTGTACATGATTATCCTAATACATTTTCCTGTTCATGTGATGTTTTCAAAATTATCCCTTTCCTCAGTCTTTTCTCTTTCGTGTGCTCAGAAGCTGATATTGGAATTGTAATCTAGTGTATGGGCAGCCACATGTGTCTTGAAACCCTGATCCTTCACTTAGTTTTTAGTTATTTTAAGCAGGTTAACTAAACTCTCTAGACCTTCACTTTCACATTCATAAAATGGAACTAATAACATCCAATTTTTAGTGCTTTTGTGAGGATTCTATTCCAGATGTGCTTAAAGTACTTACCCCAGTCTAGTGGCTGTGAAAATGACCTGTTAACTTCCTTTGTATTGATTTCCATTGTTGCTTAGAATTCTAACAATAATGTGTAATGTCCCTTTCATCCCTTTCATAATAATTTCAAATCACTACTTTTCTTTAAATCATTTCAAGTATCCAATGCAAGAGACTGCACTTAACTGTCAGAGTGAGGCAGGTCATTGCCCATGGTCACTCAGAGAAAAAGAGCAGCTAGGAACCATTAGAAGCAAAACTCTTGGTCCAACATGGGGCCTTTTCCCTTATACTTGTCACTACTTCCTCTTCTGAAATGTTTGCTACCACTATCTGCTAAATTCTAAGTCAAGAAGGAAATGAAAGTCAGGGTCAGAAAGAACATGTATTTTATATGCAACTTATTCTTTTGAGAGGAAATGTGGGATAGTTAGGTATTATCTTTCCATTATCACTTTCTGAAGCTTACTGCTGACTGTCTCAGGTGATAAGAGGAAGTGGTAATTGGACAAAAATATTTTAACCCTTTTGGTAAATTTTTTTTAAGTAATAAAAACAGCTTCTTCTTGAGTTCTCCATTGCACACTAAAGGCAAAATGTCACTAGGAACAATAAGCAAAAATGATTGCTTTAAAAATTATTGGTCATGGCTCATTTTAGAACGACTCACTGGCCATGTGATTTGGTATGAGTGGTACCAATTTCCAACTTATACTTCAAAAACAAAATACCCCTTTATGATCTCCATTAGCACTCTGGCCTGGATCACACATCTTGTACCCTTAAAGTTTCAAGTGTGATTCATTCTGAAAGAATATATTCCATATAACTGTATGAAAAGTTTATAATTAAGAACAGTTTGACCAGACTTTTTCTAGGGCCTCAGGGGGTGGGAAAACCTTAGTGACTTAGATATCCTAAGAAATGATTCAGAATTCTTCAATCTCAATTTTTAATTTCTTTCTGTATCTATGAATCATGTTCTAGGGATAGAGTCATATTAACCAAGTTATTACTAACACAAAGGTCAGGTTTCTATTTCATTAATTAAGAATGATATATATAAACTTCTAAAAGATCTGAAATAATCTAACCTAAATTTCTTCCCAGTTAGGGATGTGCCTAGGAAACCAAATTATAATCCAAAATTTAATATGAAAGATAAGAACTTTCATGGGAAGACAAATAATTTTATCTTGCTTATAATTTTTAAATTTATTTTTTATTTAAGCATAATTGCTTTACCAAATTTTGTTTCTGTCAAACCTCAACATGAATCAGCCATAGGTATACATATATCCCCTCCCTTTTGAACCTCCCTCCCGTCTTCTGCTACATCCCACCCCTCTAGATTGATACAGAGCCCCTGAGCCATACAGCAAATTCCCATTGGCTATCTATTTTACATATGATAATGTAAGTTTCCATGTTACTCTTTCCATACATCTCACCCTCTCCTCCCCTCTCCCCATGTCCATAAGTCTATTCTCTATGACTGCTTCTCCACTGCTGCTGTGTAAATTCTTCAGTATCATGTTTCTCTATTCCATATATATGCATTAGATATTTATCTTTCTCTTTCTAACTCACTTCACTCTGTACAATAGGTTCTAGGTTCATCCACCTCATCAGAACTGACTCAAAGGTGTTCCTTTTTATGGCTGAATAGTATTCCATTCATTGTGTATATGTATCACAACTTCTTTATCCATTCATCTGCTGATGAACATCTAGGTTGCTTCTATGTTCTGGCTATTGCAAACAGTGCTGCAATGAGCAACAGATACATGTGTCTTTTTCAATTTTGGTTTCCTCATGGAAACTAGGGGTGGGATTGCTGGAATAAAACCATATGGTGGTTTTATTCCTAGTTTTTTAAGGAACCTCCTTACTGTCCATAGAGGATGTTTCAATTTATATTCTCACCAACAGTGCAAGAGCATTCCCTTTTCTCCAACTCTCTCCAGCTGTAGACTTTTTCATGATGGCAATTCTGACCTGTGTGAGGTGATATTACAAGTGGATATCTTTCAATAATCAACACTATATTACTACATGGTTTGTGGCCAGCTGAATCTGTAGATAAAGAGGAACCTCAGATATGGAGAGACAGCTATGAGTTATACAGGTATCAATCCCTACATTATTCAAGGTTCAACTATACTTCATTTATTCATGTATTTTTGCAAGAACATAAACATACAAAGTCATAACTGAGTCTTCAGCTTCTCTCTTGATCCAATAATATGGTTCACAGAATAGAAATTTTAGTTTCTGCTGATATGGCCTAAATTGTTTCTTGACTTGGTCTTCCCTTTCAAATAATCATATTCATTTATCTAATACTTGACAAACATTNTATTTCTGTATCTTACAGAAAGGAGCTTAGACACACATCTGGAACCTCACTTTCTGCAACTGCATCTTGGGACACCTCGGGATCACTTGGCTGTGGCGGTCAGCAGGGCTGTGTCTATTTGCATACCTTAACAGTTGCTGCCTTAGAGTCTGGCTTCTAATCAGCCTGAATCTAGGTGCTAAGATCCTTCCCTTTGAGACACAGGCCTTGGCACACCCTCAACTATGGGGAGCTATTAAAAATAAAATCAGTTGCTTGGATAATCACAAAGGTTTGAGAGACAGCCAAGAGCTAAGGCAGGGTTGAATGATGAGGTTCATCTCCTGAGCATATTTCATCAAGACTGGGAGATGTGGCTATTTAATATAATCTTAGAAACCAACACAGAGAGTCAAGCATAAGAAACAGGAATATGTTACAAGGAAAGAATAAGATAAAATCTCTGGAAAAATCTTTAGTGAAAGGAGTTCAAAGTAATGATTATAAAGATGCTCATTGAACTTGGGAGAAAAACATGAACACAGTGAGAATTTCAACAAAGAGATAGAAAATACAAAAAAAAAAAAACAATTAGAGGTGAAGATAAAATAACAATACTGACTTATGGGACAACATCAAGCAGCCTAACATTTTCTATATACAGGGGTACCAGAAGGAGAAGAGAGTGGGAAAGGAGCAGAAAGTTATTTGAAGACATAACGGCTGAAAGCTTCTCTAACCTGGGGAAGGAAACTGACATTCAGATCCAGGAAGAACAGAGAGTTCCAAATGAGAAGAAGCACAGAGATCCACACCAAGGCTTCTTATAATTAAAATGTCAAAATTTAAAGACAAGGAGACAATCTTAAAAGCAACAAGAGAAAAAACAACTTGTTACCTACAAGGAAACCCTCATAAGACTCTCAGGAGATCTTTTCAGCAGAAACTCAGCTAGCCAGAATAGGGGGACACAATACAGTCAAAACGCTAAAAGAAAAAATTCCCCAGATACTCTACCCAGCAAAGTTCAGAACTGAAAAACTGACGCTTTCTGAACACGCAAAAGCTAAAGGAGATCATCACTACATTGGCCTTACAGGAGATGTTAAAGGGATTTCTTTAGGTTGAAAAGAAAATGTGCTAATTAGTAAGAAGAAACATATGAAAGTATAAATCTCATTGGTAAAGGTCAATATTGAGTATAGATAGTAGATTAATCACTTGTGGAGCTGCATAAAGGTTAACCACAAAAAGTAGTGAAAATAATAACTACAATTATTAAAGAATACACAAGACAAGAAGATATAAGATGTAACAGCAAAATCATAAAATGAGAAGGGACAGGACAACTAAAATGCAGAGCTCTAGAAGGTGCTCAGAACTTGTTATCAACTTAATATAAAATATATTTATTATAAGAATTTGTAACAAGTAAAAGTCCTTATATGTAAGTCTCATGGTAACCACAAAGTAAAATCCTATAGTAGATACACAAAAGATAATGAGAAAGAAATCCAAGCATAACACTAAAGAAAGTGATTAAACCACAAAGAAAGAGAGTAAGAGTAACTACAAAACAGTAGAAAACAATCACAAAATGGCAGTTAGTATACACCTATCTTCCTTGGTGGCTCAGTGGTAAAGAATCCACCTGCCAATGTAGGAGACATGGGTTTGATCCCTGGGTCGGGAAGATCCCCTGGAAAAGGAAAAAGCAACTCACTCCAGTATTCTTGCCTGAGAAATCCCATGGACAGAGGAGCCTGGTGGGCTATAGTCCATGGGGTCACAAAGAATCAGATCCGATTTAGCAACTAAACAACAACAACAAAGAATAATTACTCTAAATGTGTGCGTGTGTTAGTTGCTTAGTCACGTCTGACTCTCTGCAACCCCATAGACTGAGGCCACCAAGCCCCTCTGTCCATGGGATTCTCCAANACAAAGAATCAGATCCGATTTAGCAACTAAACAACAACAACAAAGAATAATTACTCTAAATGTGTGCGTGTGTTAGTTGCTTAGTCACGTCTGACTCTCTGCAACCCCATAGACTGAGGCCACCAAGCCCCTCTGTCCATGGGATTCTCCAAGCAAGAATACCGGAGTGGGTTGCCATTTCCTTCTCCAAAAGGAACGATAGAAAGAAAGAAAATGAAGTCGCTCAGTCATCTCCGACTCTTTGTGACCCCACGGACTGTAGCCTATCAGGCTCCTTCATCTATGGAATTTTCCAGGCAAGAGTACTGGAGCGGGTTGCCATTTCCTTTTCCAAATACTCTAAATGTAAAGAGATTAAATGTTCCAATCAAAAAACTGTGGTTGAATGGATAAAAAAAACAAGACCCTTCTACATGCTTCTACATGGTTTCCACACAAGTGGAAATCAATGGAAAGCTGGGTGTAGCTATACTTATAACAGAGAAAGTATACTTTAAAACAAAGACTGTAAAAAGGGACAAAGAAGGGTACTACACAATGATAAAGGAGTCAACCCAACAAGAGAATATAACATTTGTAAGTATCTATGACCCAAAATGAGAGCACCCAAATATAGAAAGTAAGCATTAACAAACCTAAAAGGAGCAATAGATAACAATATGCCCAAGATCTGAATAGACATTCTTCCAAAGACACACAGATGTCCAGTATGTACATGAAAAAATGTTCAATATCACTCTGTCAGGTAAATGCAAATCAAAACCACAGTGAGATATCACCTCACATATGTTAGAATGCTGCTGCCGCTAAGTTGCTTCAGTCGTGTCCAACTCTGTGCAACCCCATAGACGGCAGCCCACCAGGCTCCCCCATCNCTGTCTCAGGTAATAATACATCACATAGACCAAAAATATCACCTTAACACAACTAGGAAACTCCAGAAAAATTACAAAATCAAATTTGTACGGATAACAGAGAGCTACAAGAGCATCAAGAAGTGAACTAAAATTCCAGAAAGTAGAAAACTTTTCCAGGATGAACTGATGCTTCCAAATACTTTCCTCCCAGGGGCTTTGCTGGTTCTGGATGCTGGCTGAAAGTTAGTTCAGTACCTACAAAGGGCATGAGAACCCAGCAAAAATTTTAAAGGTTGTACAGGGCTGGAATGACAAACGGGAAACTAGGGAGACCTCAAATGCAAAAGCAATATCCCCAGAAGACATCTGATGGATTCTGAAACTGGACGAGGCTAGTAAGCTGCAGAAAGTGTAAAGACCAAGCAAAATCTCCCACAGTCAGTGGTATAGGCATAACTCAGAGCTATTGCGTGTTCAATTTCTGACTATCACAAAAAAATACAAATACCACAATGAATCAGGTCACACAAACTTTTTTGGTGTAACAGGGCATGTGGAAATCATTCATGCTACAGTCTATTGTGCAAAGCATTATGTCTAAAAAAAAAACAATCAATTTCCTTAATTTTAAAATACTTTGTCACCAAAAAAATGCTAACCACCATCTGAACCCTCAGCAAGTCATCATCTTTTTGCTGGTGGAGGGCGTGGCCTTGATGTTGATTGCTGCTGATTGGTTATGACTGTGGTTGCTGAAGGTCGGGGTGGCTGACAATTTCTTAAAATGACAATGAAGCTTTGCAGCATCATTGGATTCTCCCATTCACGAACAATGTCTCTGTAGCTTGCCATTCTGTTTTGAGAGCATTATACCCACAGAAGTTCTTTCAAAACTGGAGTCAGTCTTCCCAAACCCTGCTACCCCTTTATCAGCTAAGTCCTCTGCTGTCATTTAACAATCTCAGCATCTTCACCAGTAGATTCCATCTTAAGAAACCACAAGGAGAACTTCTCAGCCGTGGAAGTTTAATCATGAGATTGCAGCAATTCTATCACATCTCCAAGCTCCACTTCTAATTCTCTTGCTGTTTCTGCTACATCAGCAGTTAATTCTCCCACTGAGCCATGAACTCAGTCATCCATGAGGGCTGGAACCAACTTCATTCAAACTCCTGTTCATATTGGTATTTTGACCTCTTCCCATGAATCATGAATGATCTTAATGGCATCCAGAGTGGTAAATCTTTTCCAGGTTTTCAAATGACTTTTGCCCAGAGCCTTCAGAAGGATCACTACCTATGGCAGTTACAGCCCTATGAAATGCCTTTTATAAAGAATAAGACTTAAGATGATGTTCACAAAAGGTCTCAGCAGGGCTACAGTCAAGGTGTTGAGAGGGCCAAGTTTCTTCTGGACGCTCAAGAGGAAAATTTCCTTTTATCAGTCAGGTTCTAAAGGCCTCCTGCATTTCTTGGTTTATATTCCCTTTTTCACATCACTTCAATCTCTTTCACCATCATACCTCCTTTTCTGACTCTACTGCCTCCCTTCTTCCCTTATAAAGCCTTTGTGATTACACTGGACCACCCAGACACTCCACAATAGTCTCTCCATCTCAAGAGCCCTAACCCATCTGCAAAGTCCCTTTTTATCATGCACGCATGCTTGGTCACTGAGTCATGTCCAGCTCTTTGCAACACCATAAACTGTAGCCCACCAGGCTCCTCTGTCCATGGGCTTTCCCAGGCAAGAATACTGGAGTGGGTTGCCATTTCCTCCCTCAGTGGATCTTTCCCACCCAGGGATCCAACCTGTGTCTCCTACACTGGCAGGCAGATTTTTCACCACTGAGCCACCTGGGAAGCCCCCCCTCTTGTCATAAAGGGTAACATATTCACAGGTCCTGAGGACTAGGAAGAGGATGCCTTGGGGCTGGGGAATATGACTGCCAACCACAGCAGAAGGGGAGGAATAGCTATGGGTCAGCAACTATCAGAGTCTGCCATCCTCTATCCATATTTCCCCACCACTCATCAGGTTCATTCCTTCCCCTCTACAAGTGTCATAAAGGAAAGGAAAACAAGTGCTTTCTTTGTATTTGACTAAGAAAAAAAAGATTGTCTTCCAAAAACTAAAGTAAATAAATAAAGACTTAAAAGTTGAAATTACTCCTTGATCCATGCTGTAGAATCGATGTTATGTTAGCAGACATGATAACAATGTTAATCTGGTTGTACCTCTCCATCAAAGCGCTTGGGTGGCGCACGGGGATGATCCAGAAAGACGTTGTGGGGTGGGAGGTGGGAGGGGGATTCAGGATTGGGAATTTGTGTACACCTGTGGTGGATTCATGTCGATGTATGGCAAAGCCAACAGAATATTGTAAAGTAAAATTTTAAAAATAAATAAATAAAAAAGCTCTTGGGTGACTAGGTGCATTGTCAATGAGCAGTAAGGTATTCTGAAACGAACATTTTTTTCCTGAGATCTCAACAGTAGACATTAAAAAATTTAGCAAATCACATTGGAAACAGATGTGCAGTCATCCAGGCTTTCCCGTTGCATTTANTAAATAAAAAAGCTCTTGGGTGACTAGGTGCATTGTCAATGAGCAGTAACGTATTCTGAAACGAACATTTTTTTCCTGAGATCTCAACAGTAGACATTAAAAAATTTAGCAAATCACATTGGAAACAGATGTGCAGTCATCCAGGCTTTCCCGTTGCATTTACAGAGCACAGGCAAAAGATCTAGCCTAATCCTTAAGGGCCCTAGGATTTTTGAAATGGTAAATGAGCACTGGCTTTGACTTAAAGTCACCAGCTTCATCAGCTCCTAACAAGACAGTCTGTCTGTCCTTTGAAGCTTTCAAGTCAGGGACTGACCTCTCTCTAGTTATGAAAGTCCTAGATGACATCTTCTTCCAGGAGAAGGCTGCTCTGCCTACGTTGAAAATCTATTGATTCATCTGGGTAACTTGCTGCAGCTTCTACATCAGCACTTGCTACATCATCTTGCACTTCTATGTTACAAAGATGTTAAACCCCATGAACCATCTCTGCTAGCTTCGAATTTTTCTTCTGCAGCTTTCTCACCTCTCTCAGCCTTCCTCAAACTCAAGAGCATTCAGGTGTGACTCTGGGTTAGGCTCTGGCTTAAGGGAATGTTGTAGCTAGTTTCATCTTCCATCCAGACCATACATACATTCTCCACATCAGCAATTAAGCAGCTTGCTTTCTTAGCGTTCATGTGTTCAGTGGAGTAGCACTTCTAATATTCTTCAGGAACTTTTCCTTTGCATTCACAACTTGGCTAACTGTTTGACAAGAGGCCCAACTTTCAACCCATCACAGGGTTCAGTACGCTTTCCTCAGTAAGCTCAGTCATGTCTAGCTTTTGATTTAAAATTGAGAGATATGTGACTCATCCTTTCACCTGAACACTTAGAGGCCACCGTAAGATTATTAACTGACCTAACTTCAGTATTGTTTTCTCAGGGAACAGAGAGGCTTGAAGAGAGAGAAAGAGATGGGGGCGCCACTGGTCACTGGAGCAGTCAGAAGACAAACAACATTTTATCAATCAAGTTTACAATCTTCACGTGCATGGTTGGTGATATCCCAAAACAACTACAACAGCAACAGCAAAGATCACTGATCACTGTAACAAGTAAAATAACAAAAAAAGTTTGAAATAGTGTGAGAATGACCAAAAAGGCACACAAAGACAGTGAAGTCAGCAAAAACAAAAAATAAATGCTACTGGAAAAATGGCGCTGACAGACTTTTATTCTCTAACTCTATTNAGGAAGTGGTAATTGGACAAAAATATTTTAACCCTTTTGGTAAATTTTTTTTAAGTAATAAAAACAGCTTCTTCTTGAGTTCTCCATTGCACACTAAAGGCAAAATGTCACTAGGAACAATAAGCAAAAATGATTGCTTTAAAAATTATTGGTCATGGCTCATTTTAGAACGACTCACTGGCCATGTGATTTGGTATGAGTGGTACCAATTTCCAACTTATACTTCAAAAACAAAATACCCCTTTATGATCTCCATTAGCACTCTGGCCTGGATCACACATCTTGTACCCTTAAAGTTTCAAGTGTGATTCATTCTGAAAGAATATATTCCATATAACTGTATGAAAAGTTTATAATTAAGAACAGTTTGACCAGACTTTTTCTAGGGCCTCAGGGGGTGGGAAAACCTTAGTGACTTAGATATCCTAAGAAATGATTCAGAATTCTTCAATCTCAATTTTTAATTTCTTTCTGTATCTATGAATCATGTTCTAGGGATAGAGTCATATTAACCAAGTTATTACTAACACAAAGGTCAGGTTTCTATTTCATTAATTAAGAATGATATATATAAACTTCTAAAAGATCTGAAATAATCTAACCTAAATTTCTTCCCAGTTAGGGATGTGCCTAGGAAACCAAATTATAATCCAAAATTTAATATGAAAGATAAGAACTTTCATGGGAAGACAAATAATTTTATCTTGCTTATAATTTTTAAATTTATTTTTTATTTAAGCATAATTGCTTTACCAAATTTTGTTTCTGTCAAACCTCAACATGAATCAGCCATAGGTATACATATATCCCCTCCCTTTTGAACCTCCCTCCCGTCTTCTGCTACATCCCACCCCTCTAGATTGATACAGAGCCCCTGAGCCATACAGCAAATTCCCATTGGCTATCTATTTTACATATGATAATGTAAGTTTCCATGTTACTCTTTCCATACATCTCACCCTCTCCTCCCCTCTCCCCATGTCCATAAGTCTATTCTCTATGACTGCTTCTCCACTGCTGCTGTGTAAATTCTTCAGTATCATGTTTCTCTATTCCATATATATGCATTAGATATTTATCTTTCTCTTTCTAACTCACTTCACTCTGTACAATAGGTTCTAGGTTCATCCACCTCATCAGAACTGACTCAAAGGTGTTCCTTTTTATGGCTGAATAGTATTCCATTCATTGTGTATATGTATCACAACTTCTTTATCCATTCATCTGCTGATGAACATCTAGGTTGCTTCTATGTTCTGGCTATTGCAAACAGTGCTGCAATGAGCAACAGATACATGTGTCTTTTTCAATTTTGGTTTCCTCATGGAAACTAGGGGTGGGATTGCTGGAATAAAACCATATGGTGGTTTTATTCCTAGTTTTTTAAGGAACCTCCTTACTGTCCATAGAGGATGTTTCAATTTATATTCTCACCAACAGTGCAAGAGCATTCCCTTTTCTCCAACTCTCTCCAGCTGTAGACTTTTTCATGATGGCAATTCTGACCTGTGTGAGGTGATATTACAAGTGGATATCTTTCAATAATCAACACTATATTACTACATGGTTTGTGGCCAGCTGAATCTGTAGATAAAGAGGAACCTCAGATATGGAGAGACAGCTATGAGTTATACAGGTATCAATCCCTACATTATTCAAGGTTCAACTATACTTCATTTATTCATGTATTTTTGCAAGAACATAAACATACAAAGTCATAACTGAGTCTTCAGCTTCTCTCTTGATCCAATAATATGGTTCACAGAATAGAAATTTTAGTTTCTGCTGATATGGCCTAAATTGTTTCTTGACTTGGTCTTCCCTTTCAAATAATCATATTCATTTATCTAATACTTGACAAACATTTAATGAGCTCCTACTATCTCTTAGTAGGAGCTTCTTCACTAATTTCTAGAAACAGAGATAAATAAGAAATGGTACATAGACTCAAGAAAGTTAAAGTATCAGACAGAGTGTGGATTAGTCATAAGAAAGTTGAATTAAAGCTAATTACAAGACTATTTGATGACTATTATGGTAGGAATAAGTTTGGGGTTCAACATGACCACAAAGGACTAAGATAATTCAAACTTGAGGAGCTGGGGAAGATTTCTTAGAAAAGGTAACATTTCAGCATGCCTGGTGGCAATTAGGATTATTTGCTAACAATGGAAAGCCCTGCAAATTTGTTCAAGAGAATGAATAAACACTAAAGTAACCCATTAAAACAAAAAGATAAACAATGAAAAATATAGAAGGAAAGCAACCAGGATCACTCCAGCTATCTCAAAAGTAGGAATTTATGGAATTTGTCTGTCTTATGATAGTGATAAGATGATTTAACTCTGATGATATATCAGTTCTTTGTTTGTTTTTGGTTGTTTGTGTTTTTGTGAGTGTATTTCATTGTTAATTTAGAAAGGTTTAATTATGGTCAGATGTCTATATCTGGATAAATAAGCTGTGGGCAAAAAAGCAGAATAATAGAAGTGACTGGTGAAGACCTAAATCAGTATATTTGGTGCTTCTCAAGGAAAAATCTTGGTATGAGTTGACAGTCACCCAAAGAGATACCATTATGCTACTTTATGGTCTTACTAGTTCTTTTCATATTCTCAATGCCCTCGGTATAAATTTCAAGCAGCTTAATATATGTGACAAAGACCTTTACATACTGACTAGGGTTCTGCTAATCTTTCTGGACTTATTTCATTAGACCACATCTTGAAATTTAAGCCCCAGGTAAACCGAGTGATTCTTACCAGGCCCCATGAGTATGGTTATGCTCTTTCATTCCCATAGGATTCTGTCTCTGTTATCACCTTGAAACATGCTAAAAGGTTTGAAATCCTCTTCTTTCTTGACTGATTTTTATTATTTTTAGCTCCTTCCTATGAGATCATTTTTAATAAGAAGACTGCCTTGACTACTAAAGAATGTTCATTTGAAGGAGTTCCCTGTTGGCCTAGTGATTAAGATTCTGCCTTCCAATGCAGGGTACTCAGGTTTGACCTCTGGTAGGAGAACTAAGATCCCACATGCCACAGGGTAACTAAAGCCTGTGTACCTCAACTAAGATTCAACATGGCCAAATAAATAAATCAACGTTTTTAAAAATATATGCTCATTTCAATTCCCACAGAGATTTATTCCCATCATACTGTAAATCCATAATCTGTCTTCCTCTGACATAAATCATATCCTATTTCATATTATATTCCAAGAGCTTGTCAGAATACTAGCACAGAGTTGTTACTCAATAATTATATATTAAATCATAAAAATTAACAGCAGTTCTAAATCCCAGTGTCTATTTATTTGTATATTTTTGATATGTTTCTACAAGCTATGTTTCTTTCACCACTCTGTTGTATTCTTACAGAACTGTGCTTGGAGTATAGCTTGATAAATATAGGTCGAATAAACACCAATGAAAATAATCTTATGATATTAAAAAATGATGTGTTCTTGTGTAAACCAGACTTACTGGTTGCTGAAACCCATCTGTCTTTACACTTCTACTTTCTCATGGCCTACAACAGTGCCTGGCACATAGGAAATAGCTCATACTTGTTACTGAATATACAGGTGAAACAGCATCCATACCAACATGTTATTAATAGCCATAAAACTATTCTCATTGTGGGAATTTCCTGGCAGTCCAGTGGGTAAAACTTGCTGCTTTCACTGCCAGAGCCTGTGATCACTGTGGTAAGGGGGAAAGAGTTATTCTTATTGTTAAGAATTTTAAGATAATTTAAGATCAATGTCATCATAATGATCACCCAGGGTACTGTGCAGTAAAACAACTGTGCAGTGATGTGTAGAGTTTCCAAATTGAGAAGATGCCAATTGATTTGGCTTCATGGTCTGACACTTCTGTTCTTCTTATTTCAGTAATGACTTCATTTGGACTAGGAGTCATTAAGTATTGTTTATTACATATAATAAAGATTGATATATTTCCTATAAAATATTTGGTTTTTAATTTATTTTTGTTTCTTAGTAAAATAATAATCACAAATGATTGTCCTTACTCTTCTCTCAGCTAAGTTCAGAAAAGGAAACTTTGAACTACTGTAGATATGCTGAAAGGTTAAGGCTTTTGTTTTGATAGATGAGAACCCCCTTTCCAACCCTAGTCTCTTTTTTCTTCCCATCTGTTATCAAAGAGGCAAAATATCTCACCTTGATGTGGGTGCAATTGGCCATTTGAGCAATGAGTGTATGTCATTTAATTTTCCATGAGTATCCACCAGGCAGGATAGGCTTCCATGTACATCAATCCCAAGATCATATCCTTGAAGTAAAAATGATAATCGGAGAGCAAAATTGACCTTGAGAGCAGTAATCTTAAGATAGACTTTCCCTGAATATTACCAGAGGAAAACAAAACAAAACAAAACAAAAAAAGTGTGATTTTTACAACTGAAATGGCAAGCACAAAAGGAAAGAAAAAAAAACTGTTCAAAGTGACAGGGTCTCCACTTGTTCAAATTCTTAAAATATGTCTTAACACACAGTTTCATAAAAAACACCAAATAAGAGAAAAAAGGAGAAAAAAAAAATCCTTTTTTTTTTTTTTTGTATTGCTTCAAGAAAGCATAAAAAGACAGATGGCCCAAATGAGAGGGTCCCCGCTCAGACAAGACCTTAATAATTTTATTTGCTTTGACAAAGGAGTGTATATAGTGAACTATGTGATGACTTTACTCTCCCAGGAGAAAGGACAACAGAGAAAAGAGAAAGACACCTAAAAATGGCCACATCTTTGAAAACGTGTGTTATAATGCTTCGTTTTAATAAGTAGTGAAAGAACAATAAGAACCTTTCCTTTTATAATTTGTGCTATCTTTGCTCAGTTATAAATCTGAAAACAAAAGTTCAAAGCAGTTTCTTTCTTTTTTTTTTCTTCTGTTATATAATGAGTGAAGAACAAAGAAAGGTTCTATCTTTAGGAAATGAAGAAAGGTAAAAATAAAGAGAGAAAGCAGAAATAATCTAAACTAACAGAACCTTAAAATCTCACACAGAACCATTTATGGAGTTCAAATTTCCTCCATCATGAGCAACTAAAGACTGTCTTGGATTTCAGTCTTGCTACAGAGTTTCAGTTCCTATAAGTCAATAATGCTTATGGAGTGAACTTCTGGACTAACTATAATAGCATGATAGCATGATCTTTTTAAACATGTCTTCGTGATTGGAAGATAAACCACTTTGCCCTTTCACAGACTTAATAAAACTTCCTCATACTACACTTAGGGAAAATTTTGGATAAAAAATTGAATTTCAGAGAATGATGCACCCAATATCCAACTCATTCTTCTAAATATTCCAGAAAAAAGCACCAAAAAGATTGTCTATAGCATGAAGTATGATATAGTGGAAAGACTGTTTTGTGCTTTCTTTTCAAATTCTGGCTGTGACTCTTGGTTGTGCTGCCTTGCTCAAATTATTTAACCTCATTTCATTGTAAGTTTTTCAGATATAAAGTGTTTTTTTTTTAAAATATATATTTCAGATGTAGAAAACAAACATAGTTACTGGAGTGGGGGAAGGGGAAGGAGTGGGGTAAACTAGGAGATTGAGATTGACATATGCATATTACTATATATAAAATAAGGGCTTCCAGCAATCGCACTGCTGCACATAAACACTGAGGAAACCAAAATTGAAAGAGACACATGTAGCCCAATGTTGATCGCAGCACTGTTTATAATAGCCAGGACATGGAAGCAACCTAGATGTCCATTAGCAGATGAATGGATAAGAAAGCTGTGGTACATATACACAATGGAGTATTACTCAGCCATTAAAAAGAATACATTTGAATCAGTTCTAATGAGGTGGATGAAACTGGAGCCTATTATACAGAGTGAAGTAAGCCAGAAAGAAAAGCAACAATACAGTATAGTGACATATATATATGGAATTTAGAAAGATAGTAATGATGACCCTGTATGTGAGACAGCAAAAGAGACACAGATGTATAGAACAGACTTTTGGCCTCTGTGGGAGAGGGAGAGGGTGGGATGATTTGGGAGAATGGCATTGAAACATGTATACTATCATGTAAGAAATGAATTGCCAGTCTATGTTTGATACAGGATACAGAATGCTTGGAGCTGGTACACTGCGATGATCCAGAGAGATGGTATGGAAGTGGGAGGGGGGTTTCAGGATTGAAAAAATCATGTACACCCGTGGTGGATTCATGCTGATGTATGGCAAAACCAATACAATACTGTAAAGTAAAATAAAAAATAATAATAATAATAAAATTAAAAAATATAAGGGCTTCCAAAGTGGCTCAGTGGTAAAGAATCCACCTGCCAGTGCAGGAGATACAAAAGATGTGGGTTCAATCCCTGGACTGGGATGATCCCTCTCTAGTATTTCTTGCCTAGAAAATTCCATGGACAGAGGAGCCTGGTGGTTTATAGTCCATGGTATCACAAAGAGTCAAACACGACTGTGTACCCATACACACGTATAAAACAGATAACTAATAAGGACCTACTATATACCACATGGACCTCTACTCAATACTCTGTAATAGCCTATATGGGAAAAGAATTTTAAAAAGAATGGATATATACGTGTGCATAACTAATTCACTTTTCTGTAAACTTGGAACTAATACAACAATGTAAATCAACTACACTTCAATAAAACAAAATTTTAAAAGAATGTAGATTAAAAACTTGGCAAAAAATAAAATCTGTACTTTAGGGAGGCTGCTCTAAAGTTTAAATAACAGGGTAAGTATTGAGCACAACGCATTTTAGGTTTTTTAAAATTACATATTAAAATATCAAATATTTGTGATACTTAAAAAAACCTCTGAAATAGACCAGAGACAATGGCACACTTCCTTCCTTACTAACAGACCCAACCAATATAGAGATGGGTCTACTCCAGCCTAGATACCAAACACAGCCCTCATCTGACTTTGTACATAAGATTATTTGGAAGGCAAGAATGCCCATTCATTTCTGAACTTTCTGTTGCTGCTTACATGCTTCAGTGGCATAGTTGTGTAGTTTCAATAGAAGTCTATAGCCCCCATGCTCAGAATCTTTACTATCTTCCCTTTTACAGAAAAACTTGTAACCCTTAACTTGAAAAAAGAGGAAGGAGAGGTTAGAAACATCCTAGGCAGTTTCCAAGATTCAGTTCATTTCAGTCACTCAGTCATGTCCGACTCTTTGCAACCCATGAACCACAGCATGCCAGGCCTCCCTGTCCATCACCACCTCCTGGTGTCTACCCAAACCCATATCCATTGAGTCAGTGATGAAATCCAACCATCTCATCCTCTATTGTCCCCTTCTCCTCCTGCCCTCAATCTTTCCCAGAAGCAGGTCTTCTCAAATGAGTCAGGTCTCCGCATCAGGTGGCTAAAGTATTGGAGCTTCAGCTTCAACAGAGTCCTTCCAATGAACACCCAGGACTGATTTCCTCTAGGATGGACTGGTTGGATCTCCTTGCTGTCCAAGGAACTCTCAAGAGTCTTCTCTAACACCACAGTTCAAAACCATCAATTCTTCAGCACTCAGCTTTCTTTATAGTCCAACTCTCATATCCATACATGACTACCGGAAAAACCATAGCCTTGACTAGATGNTATTCCCATCTCCTTCACAATTTTCCACAGGTTATTGTGATCCACACAGTCAAAGGCTTTGGCATAGTCAATAAAGCAGAAATAGATGTTTTTTTGGAATCCTCTTGCTTTTTCCATGATCCAGCTGGTGTTGGCAGTATGATCTCTTGTTCCTCTGCCTTTTCAAAAACCAGCTTGAACATTTGGACTTTCATGGTTCATGTACTGTTGAAGCCTGGCTAGGAGAATTTTGAGCATTACTTTACTAGCATGTGAGATAAGTGCAATTGTGCAGTAGTTTGAACATTCTGTGACACTGCATTTCTTTGGGATTGGAATGAAAACTGACCTTTTCCAGTCCTGTGGCCACTGCTGAGTTTNCTTTACTAGCATGTGAGATAAGTGCAATTGTGCAGTAGTTTGAACATTCTGTGACACTGCATTTCTTTGGGATTGGAATGAAAACTGACCTTTTCCAGTCCTGTGGCCACTGCTGAGTTTTTCAAATTTGCTGACATATTGAGTGCAGCACTTTCTCAGCAGCATTTTTAGGATTTGAAATAGCTCAACTGGAATTCCATCACTTCCACTAGCTTTGTTTGTAGTAATGCTTCCTAGGCCCATTTACTTCACATTCCAGGATGTCTGGCTCTAGGTGAGTGTGAGTGATCATTCAATCATGATTATCTGGATTGTGAAGATTTTTTTGTATAGTTCTGTGTATTTTTGCCACCTCTTCTTAATTGTAAAAATCTAAGAAAGCCCTGATTTATACACACACACACACACACACACACACACACACACACACACACACAGATTTTAGTACAAGTATATTCAACTTGCTCTGAGACTAATATTTATTTAACATATTCACCTTTAAAGATTTTTCTCATTCAACAGTACAGATGGAAATGGAATATATGTGCTTAGGTTCAATTTGCTGAATTATTTTCAAAATAAGAATAATATCTCAACCTGTAGAAAATATAAAATCTTCATATACTGAAAAATAATCTTAACTAAAGCTAACCATTTTTATACTTTCTTAATCCCTTTTTGATTTCCATGTATAATCATCTCCTTTCTTCATAACTGCTGTCTCTAAATGGCAACTATCATGTTGATGAAAAAGTGTCACTTCTACTGCTGAACACAACCTTAATTATTCACAACTTAGTTCAAAATATTCATTTTAAAAAGAAAAACCTGAGTGTCACAGAGATGATGTGAACCAGCTCTCTGTGCTAAGCAGCATCAGAGCTTAGAGGAGAATCCAGTCCCTGGGTTCTTGCTTCTGGAATCACTTAAAGACAGCACAATCATTTCCAATATGGTCTACCTGTGTTCTTTTCCCAGTATTTATATTCATATATTATCTTTCTTGGGCTTCCCAGATGGCTCTAGTGCTGAAGAACCCACCTGACAATTCAGGAGATGTAAGAGATGTGGGCTCAATTTGTGGGTCAGGAAAACCCCTAGAGAGGGGAATGGCTACAACTCCAGTATTATTGCCCAGAAAATCCCATGGACAGAGAAAACTGGCAGGCTATAGTCCATGGGGTCGCAAAGAGTCAAATGCCACTGAAGCAACTTAACAAGCTGAGTTATTTTTCAACATCTATCTCTAACTCCTCAACTCTAGCTTAAATAAGCTCTTTCAACAGAGGAGAGAGGGGGAAAAAAAAAATCAACTGTATTTCCCCACCAACTTTAAAACGTCACTGTTACAATTTAGGGAAGAGCTGTGCTCACAAATTATTTTGTCTTTATTTTCTCCTTCTATATTATGCATTTTCCATCTTGTTGTTCAGTGACTCAGTCGTGTCTAACTCTGTGATCCCATGTACTGCAGCATGCCAGGCTTCCCTGTCCTTCACCATCTCCTGGAGCTTGACCAAACTCATGTCCATTGAGTCGGTGATGCCATTCAACCATCCCTTCCTCTGTTGTCTTCTTCTCTTCCTGCTTTCAATCTTTCCCAGCATCAGGATATTGTATAATGAGTCAGCTCCTCACATCAGGTGACCTAAGCATTGGAGCTTCAGCTTCAGCATCAGTCCTTCCAATGAACACTCAAGACTGATTTCCTTTAGGATTGATTGGCTGGACTTTCTTGCAGCCCAAGAGAATCTCAAGAGTTTTCTCAAATACCACAGTTCAAAACCATCAACTCTTCAGCACCCAGCTTTCTTTATAGTCCAAATCTCACATCCATCCATGACTACTGGAAAAGCCATAGCTTTGACTAGACAGACTTTTGCTGTCAAAGTAATGTCTTTGTTTTTTAATATGCTGTCTAAGTTGGTCATAACTTTTCTTCCAAGGAGCAAGGGTCTTTTGATTTCATGGCTGGAGTCATCATCTGCAGTGATTTTTGAGATCAGAAAAATAAAGTCTGCCACTTTTCATTGTTTCCCCGTCTATTTGTCATGAAGTGATAGGACTGGATGCCAGATCTTAGCTTTCTGAATGTTGAGTTTTAAGCCAGATTTTTCACTCTCTTCTCTCACTTTCATCAAGAGGTTCTTTAGTCCCTCTTCACTTTCTGCCATAAGGATGGTGCCATCTGCCTATCTGAGGTAATTAACATTTCTCCAGGCAATCTGATTCCAGCTTGTGCTTCATCCAGCCCAGCATTTCACATGACATATTAGGCATATAGATTAAATAAGCAGGGTGACAATATATAGGCTTGATGTACTCTTTCCCCAATTTGGAACCTATCTGTTGTTCTACGCCCTATTCTATCTGGTGTTTCTTGACCTGTATACAGGTTTCTCAGGAGACAGGTAAGGTGTTCTGGTATTCCCATCTCTTTCAGAATTTTCCACAGTTCATTGTGATCCACACATTCAAAGGCTTTAGCATAGTCAATAAAGCAGAAGTAGATGTTTTTCTGGAACTCCCTTGCTTTTTCAATGATCCAGAGGATGTTGCAATTTGATCTCTGGTTCCTCTGCCTTTTCTAAAACCAGATTGAAAATCTGGAAGTTCCTGATTCATGTACTGTTGAAGCCTAGCTTGGAGAATTTTAAGCATTTTGCTAGCACGTGAAATGAGTGCGATTGTGTGATAGTTTGAACATTCTTTGGCATTGCCTTTCTTTAGGATTGGAATGAAAACTGACCTTTTCCAGTTTTGTAGCCACTGCTGAGTTTTCCAAATTTGCTGGCATATTGAGTGCAGCATTTTCACTACATAATCTTTTAGGACTTGAAATAGCTCAGCTGGATTTCCATCACCTCCTTTAGATTTGTTCTTGGAGGCAGGAGGAAAAGGGTATGACAGAGGATGAGATGGCTAAATGGCATCACCGACTCGATGGACATGAGTTTGGGTGAACTCCGGGAGTTGGTGATGGACAGGAAGGTCTGACATGCTGCGATTCATAGGATCAAAAAGAGTCGGACACGACTGGGCAACTGAACTGAACTGAACCGAATCCGGTACTTTCAGTATCACCAGGCAGCTAGACAGAAACCATTCAGCAAATTCATCATTGATCCTGTTATTCCTCAGAGGAAGTAATTTTCAAATAACATGAAACTCTAATAGAAGAAAGAACCTAAAACCATCATAGCAGGGTCACACGTTCATAAAGACTTAAACCAAAATCTTGTGAATAGTTAGACTTGCATTTACAATGTGATTATATGCAATGTATTTTTAAACTACATTTAATTTGTTCTTACCATGTGCCAAAATGTCATTTTGAGTTCTTTACACATATTAGCTCATTTAATTTTTCTTGAGACAGATACCAATACTATACCCATTTGACAGATAAGAAAAACAATGCACAAAGTGCTTGATCTAGGACTTTGTTAATGGTGAGGATATACTGGAACTTAGTGGATCCTCAGTTCAGTTCAGTTCAATCACTCAGTCGGGTCCGACTCTTTGCAATCCAATAAATTGCAGCATACCAAGCCTCCCTGTCCATCACCAACTCCTGGAGTTCACTCAGACTCATGTCCATCGAGTCGGTTATACCATCCAGCCAACTCATCCTCTGTCGTCTCCTCCTGCCCCCAATCCCTCCAAGCATCAGAGTCTTTTCCAATGAGTCAACTCTTTGCAGGAGGTGGCCAAAGTACTGGAGTTTCAGCTTTAGCATTATTCCTTCCAATGAACACCCAGGACTGATCTCCTTTAGATTGGATTGGTTGGATCTCGTTGCAGTCCGAGGGACAAATACAACCTAGTAATATGAATTATTTTGGGGGAGCAAATGATCACTTATGATGACCAATATATTTTTATTCATCCATATATGTTCATATTTTCCATCAAAACCTACTCTGTGACAAGCAGTGTATAGTCTAGCAATCCATGAGTGATGAATAGACATGTCTTTGTCCTCATGCAAATTGTGGATGGATTCAATGCAAAATGAGGAGAATAAGGAAAAAAAGAAAACCAGAATGATTCTTAGAAATTTTATCTGAGCAATTGGATAGACATGGGCATTATTTACTGGAAATGGGTTACCAGAGCCTTAGTTAGAGTCATTTTCAAAGTTTAACTAATTGGCACAACTAGAAATTTTTGTTGATGCTGTTTTTTTTTTTCCTTTTATCATAAGTTGGAAACAATTAGTTACTGAAAAACATAATGTCTGAGAGTTCTCTTTTGTCTGGTATCTGTTTGTTATTCAGTGCTGAGATTCATTAATACATCGGACAAAGGAAATCACTGATTGTCAAATTCTAACAATTTCATTTTCATTTTTTTTTCTGAATACTTTTATAAGTCATGTTTTTTGTATTTGCTCTCTGAAATCTCTACCTCCACATTTATGTAGTAATACCTGTTTTATTATGGGACTTAGCCATTGTTTACTATATGCTCACTCTTTTACTGTTGTGTAGCCTTAGTTCTAGAAGTAAACATATATCTAATTCTCACTCTGTCAGTGTGTCTATTCATTTTGTTGCCCAGTGCTCTTGCTTTATATATTTTACAGGAATGGTGCATTGTAATATTTCTCAAGTTCTTGCATGTTGATGATACCTTGTCTCCACCCTTTACTATGGAGAGTTGCTTTTACCTTTTATAATGCAAATTCCCTGAACATTTTCTGCCTTTAAACATCTGAAACACTGTTTTCTATTTCCTTGAGGCAAAAGCATTGTTCTTAAAAAAAAAAAAGAATGTAATCTAATTTTCTTGTAAATTTTTCCTCACTTTGCATAGATGCAAGTATTTACTTTTCTAAATATATAAATTATTAAAGAACATATATTTCTAAAAAATAGTTTTTACTGGACTGTAACCAATTAACAATGTCATGATAGTTTCAGAAGGACTACAAAGGGACTCAGCTATACATACACATATATAAAAACATTCTACCCCAAACTCCTCTCCCATGCAGGCTGCCATAAAGAACAAATCTTGATTTGAGTTTTTCTCTGAGTAGTAGTATTTTTAGGTACATAGTGTAACCTTTCTTTTGTGTGAACAATTTTTCAATATAGTTTCAAGCAACTTTTAAAAATTGTTCAAAGTCAAGAAACACCTGGAGTAACAGGCAAATTTGGCCTTGGAGTACAGAATGAAGCAGGTCAAATACTAACAGGGTTCTGCCAAGAGAATGCACTTGTCATGGCAAACACTCTCTTTCAGCAACATAAGAGAAGACTACACAGATGTGTAGAGTCAATAATCAATACCCAGATAATCAATATTCAAATCAGACTGATTATATACTTTGCAGCCAAAGATGAAGAAGCTCTATAAATTTAGCCAAAACAAGACTGGGAGCTGACTGTGGTTCAGATTGTGAATTCCTTATTGCCAAATTCAGACTTAAATTGAAGAAAGTGGGCAAAACCACTAGATCATTCAGGTATGACTTAAATCAAATCCCTTACAATTATGCAGATTATGGCAGAAGGTGAGGAAGAACTAAAGAGACTCTTGATGAAAGTGAAACAGGAGGATGAAACAGTTGGCTTAAAGCTCAACATTCAGAAAACTAAGATCATGGGATCCAGTCCCATCATTTCATAGTAAATAGATAGGGAAAGAGTGGAAACAGTGGCTGACTTTATTTTTCTGGGCTCCAAAATCACTGCAGATGGTGATAGCAGCCATGAAATTAAAAGACGCTTACTCCTTAGAAGGAAAGTTATGACCAACCTAGACAGCATACATGGTCATGTATTGATGTAAGAGTTGGGCTATAAAGAAGTCTGAGCACTGAAGAATCGATGATTTTGAACTGTGATGTTGGAGAAGACTCTTGAAAGTTCCTGGGTTGCAAGAAGATCTAACCAGTCTATCCTAAAGGAGATCAGTCCTTGGTGTTCATTGGAAGGACTGATGTTGAAGCTGAAACTCCAATACCTTGGCCACGTGATGAGAAGAGCCTACTCATTTGAAAAGACCCTGATGCTGGGAAAGATTGAGGGCAGGAGGAGAAGGGAACGACAGAGGATAATATGGTTGGATGCCATCACTGTCTCAATGGACATGGGTTTGGGTAGACACCGGGAGGTGGTGATGGACAGGGAGGCCTGGCAAGCTGCGATTCATGGGGTCACAAAGAGTTGGACATGACTGAGCAACTGAACTGAACTGAGCTTTATCTATTTTTTCTTTTAAAAGTTTATTCCTTGTCACATTCTACTCTTTTCAACATATTATTATGATGATTTTTCCCTATTGCACATTTTTCTTTTCATTTTTTAGTGTTTACTTCATTTTGAATATTTCTGAGTTGTTTGATTTTCACATCTTGTACAAATCTTTAAATGATATTTTTGATGCTTTGAAATAGTAGTTTGTTATAAAATTCGACCCCTGTCTTATAGTACTGACAAATAAATTAAAACTAAATAGACTATAATATGTGAAACATGAAACTTCTAGGAGAAAACATAGGAAAAATGCTTCTTGATATGAGTCTTAGTAATAAATTTGGATATGACACCTAAAGCACAACAACAAATCAAAAATACACAAGTGAGACTATATCAACCTAAAATCTCTGAACAACAAAGGAAACAATCTACAAAGTGAAAATACAACTAATGAAGTGGAACAAAAATATTTACAAATAATATATCTGATGAGGGGTTAATATACTATTTCTCTATAGAAACATGTCATCTGAATAAAGGTGTTAATGAGGAAAGATAGAAACATGATGATGCACTCCTTCATTCACTTGCTTTTCAAAGATTTTAAACAGTTCTAATTTTTGTAACATCTCTGCCAAACACTGAAATATGAGTGTTTAAAATATGAATGAAAGTGTTACTCTCCCAAAGAATTTCAGGATAACTTATATATTTTCATTATTTTAATCGTCAATTACATAAATGTTCTACCAATATTAACTGATTTACAATCATCTTCCAAAACAAGCAGAAAAAAAATGCATGCACTTTCTAATGAGATTCAAGAAAGACCTTTGTTTATAAGAAATCTCAATATTATCAAAAAGAAAAGTCACTTTTTAAAACATTTTCTATTTTACCTTGTGGTATTTCAAACTCTATTGGGTGTTCTTTAGAGTCGTTATGGAGTTTTTACAGAAATTCGTTCTCATCTAGACTTAGTGGTTTTTGTTTTTGTTTTTCAGTTATGTTCTCCCCTTCTAAGATGTAAGTTGTCTTAACAATCCTTTGAGACTTACAGGAGAAAACTGTATGAGCAGAGAGAAGGTTGGTTGTTCTCCCTAAGAAACAGGGATTTTGTAAGTGAGAGCATACAACACAGAATCTCCCTGAAGGCAGAAGAGTAAGAGCTTTCCAACTTAGCTTTCCAACTCTGCATGTGAAATGATTCACTAATTAGTAGTCCTAAATGTTAAGGAAGAGAAATGAAGAAATAAAAGCCACTTATAAGGCATTTTGTGTATGATGAAAGTGCTGTATGAAACTTTGCCTCTTCATGGAAAATACCATTCTGTAAAAATGTGGTCCTATAAACTGTTATTTAAGTGGGTTCCTACAGCTGCAGACTGATTAAAACCCAGCAGGTAAAGCTATAATAAACAAATGCCACCTGCTGCTGGAACAGGTGTTTGTGTCCTCATTTAGAAATGAAACTAAACGAGAGGATGCAGAGGGGTTAGAAGACACCATTGCCTGAATTACTCAGAGCCTGGCATTCTGTAATTCATTGCTGTTTGTCCTTGAACTTAATGCCTGGGGCTTTGATTTGCCAGGCTAGTTGATAATGCCTTGAGGATTAAACTTCAGTACAATTAAGAAGACCTATATCTTCTCCTGATAGAATTCCCACACTCAGTGCTGGCATTTTTTTACCTCTTTGTTTTATTGTTGACCTGTCCTCACCCTGCACTACTTAGAAATCAATTACAGGACACAAATTATTGAGAACAGTTCTTTTCACCTCCTAAGAACAAATGAAAAGATACTTCATGCAGGATAAATTAAAGAACAGAATATATTGGATAGCATGCTATGAAATTTAATGAGTACCTTTTAAACATCATGTCTTATATGATGCTAGGCTCTTCTCTCACTTTTTTTCTAAATTTCATTTCTCATCACAATTCTAACACTCACCATTTACTGGAAACAGAAAAAGGTTAATTCTATTGTTTTAAAAACTTTTGGCCTCTTCTTTTCTCCTTAAATAATATAAATTCAAGAAAGTTATTTTAAAATGATTCTGAGAAAGTGTAACTGGAAGACTCAAGAACTCTTGGGGGAAAATAATTTGCTCAACGTGTTTGCAATGGCTGCTACTTTAGGATGAGTCTAAGCTCCTTTATGATACTAAAATTGAAACTCCAGTACTTTGGCCACCTCATGTGAAGAGCTGACTCATTGGAAAAGACTCTGATGCTGGGAGGGATTGGGGGCAGGAGGAGAAGGGGACAACAGAGGATGAGATGGCTGGATGGCATCACCGACTTGATGGATGTGAGTCTGAGTGAACTCCAGGAGTTGGTGATGGACAGGGAGGCCTGGGTTGCTGCAATTCATGGGGTCACAAAGAGTCAGACACGATTGAGTGACTGAACTGAAGATACTTTATAGATATTGTTATGAGATCAAATAACTAAGCAACTGTGATAATGTTTTGACTATTTCAAAGTGCTTTATGAATATAAAATAAATTTGAAATTGAAGTTTTATTTAAAACTCATTGGAAATAGACACATTTTGATATAAATTGTAAGACATTTGCCAAGAGCTTACAAATAAGGTAGGATAAATGTTTTGTGAAATTTAAAACCTTCTGGCAGGAAGTAGAGGTTGAGCAACTTGTGTGCCCAAATTTTCTCAGAGAAGACAGTATGAAGTGTTTACCTTGGACGATAATCAACAATCATAAGCAATAACGAGGCTTATACCTATAGCTTCATGGGAGGATGTTTTAGTTACAATAACACTAGGATTGTTATTATAAAGACGTTCACCCTATACTTTTAGAGGATTAACAAAATGAAATTTTATTTCTGCTCATATTAAGTTCAGGCAGGTAGGAAGGAGATTTCCTTCCTTGTAGTCATTTAGGGATCCAAGATCTTTCTAGTGCATGATCCTTCTAGACTCTTAGAATTTTTCTTTCCATTCAACTGAGTGCTGGAAAGACACATCTTCTTATCCACTTCGATTCAGTACTGATATATGTTGGGTCTTTTCAGATCGCAAGGCCTGCATAGATGCAAAAGGGATGCCCCAAAATGTAGCCCCTGGCTAAGACGCCACAGTGAAGAAACAACTCTACAGTATGAAAAAGGAATGTGACTCTTTGCTAGTTAGCTATCAATCTCCTCCACAAGGAAGCATAAACTAGTAAGATGGAATTTTAGGTTATTTCAGGGCTGATGAAGATCTAAAGGATAATTCAGAGGAGCCTGGTAGGCTGCAGTCCATGGGGTCACTAAGAGTCGGACTCGACAGAGCGACTTCACTTTCATTTTTCACTTTCATGCATTGGAGAAGGGAATGGCAATCCACTCCAGTGTTCTTGCCTGGGAGAATCCCAGGGATGGGGGAGCCTGGTAGGCTGCCATCTATGGGGTCGCACAGAGTCAGACATGACTNGAGCGACTTCACTTTCATTTTTCACTTTCATGCATTGGAGAAGGGAATGGCAATCCACTCCAGTGTTCTTGCCTGGGAGAATCCCAGGGATGGGGGAGCCTGGTAGGCTGCCATCTATGGGGTCGCACAGAGTCAGACATGACTGAAGCGACTTAGCAGCAGTAGCAGCAGGAGAGACAGGTCCTCAGGCTTCTTAATAGAATGGAATGTGCAAAACGTCCTCCAAGTGGGTGTGTGAATGAATCTCCAAGAAAGTCAATAAAAAACAATTAAAAGAAAAAGTCAGCATTTAAAATTTTCAGTAGCCAAAATAAACAATTCAGTATTAGTCCAACTATTCCGTCCATGCTCTCTAAACTCTCTTCTTTTCTACTTCCCTCACTGTCAACCCCAGGCCCTACACTGTTGAAGTAATAAAAAAAAAAAAAAGGAAAAGAAAAAAAGAAAGAAAAAAAGTTGATAGCAAAATGTAAATAGAAAGAAATATAAGTGGAGACAGAAAAGGAGGCTAACATCACCCCTCTCTCACTGTAGCATGCCAAGATTCTCTGTCCCTCACTACCTTCCAAAGTTTGCTCAGTTTGTTGTAATCCACATAGTCAAAGTCTTTAGTGCAATGAAGCAAAAGTAGACGTTTTTCTGGGATTCTCTTTATTTTTCTATGATCCGATGGCAATTTGATCTCTGGTTCCTCTGCCTTTTCAATCCACTTATATATCTGGCATTTCTTAGTTCACAAACTGTTGAAGCCTAGTTTGAAGGATTTGGAGCATTACCTTGCTAGCATGTGAAATGAGCACAATTGTATATTAGTTTGAACATTCTTTGGCATTGCCCTTTGTGAATGGAATGAAAACTGACCTATTCAAGTTCTGTGGCCACTGATGAATTTTCCAAATCTGCTGACAAATTGAGTGCAGCACTTTAACAGCAACATTTTCAGGATTTGAAATAGCTCAGTGGGAATTTTATCATCTCCACTAATATCTAGCAAAATTATATATAATTATATTTTAATATACATTTTTTTCTTAGTACAAAATAAACATTGCTTAATCTTTGGTGATTTGTGACTGTGAAACATTCAGAATCATTTAGAATAATGTAATTAGAGAAGAAATAGTATATATTAGAAAAATTGACTCCTTTCTTAAGCCTTTCTTAACACATTTCTTCCTCTTTTCCAGGTAGAAGTCATTAATTTTTCTTGCCTTTGACTCTGTAACTTGTGAGTATCTATCCTTCCTGCTGAACCTGAGCATTTAAAAGGCAGTGATCTTTGAATTTCCTTTATCATCAACAGTACCTGATATATAGAAGGTATGGTAAATGGAGAAAGTCACTGATTTGAAAAAGCAGCTGAAAGTTGAAGTTGTATAATAAATCCCTAAACTTATCTTTTTTTATTTTAATGAAGCACTTTTCTCTCTTAAAAGTAGAGCACACACAAAAAAATCAGTTAATTGAGGCTTTGGATCTTAAGTTCCTATTAATCAAAGTTTTAATGAATATAGATGTAGAAGATAGATGAAGACTTTGACAGGATGCCTCTCTTGGTAACATAATGAAGGTTAATATGTGAAAAGTCCCTATAGTAGAGAACCTGTGGGAGACAGAACTCACAAGCTCCCCTGCATAATCAGAATTCTGTTTCTTTGTCTTTCACAAGATAATTTCAGTGATACAGAGTTGAACAACCCTAAGGAAAGGATTATCCAAGAAGGAATGATATTTCCAATGGAGCATGCAGGCTTAGAAAAAAGTTAGCACACTTCAAGCTTAGAAGTGGTTAGGCCACATACTCAGAATTTCCTGGGTATACTTAAACTCTTCCAGTTTGTAAAATACGTGTTGTCATTTACCTTCAAAGTCAAGTTATAAAGAGTTTTATACACAAATTGAAAAAGCAGACCCTGTTAATTATTTTGTTATTAAATAACACATGTCTTATTACATTTTAAATTAAATTTATTTAAGATTCCTGATACTTTGCAAACAAGAGCATGAAAGAAGCTCCAAACTTAACATCTATTGCTATTGTCAACTTAATTGATTATTTTAGGGAAGCAGGTTGTATAGAAATGACATAATATGATTTGAAAGAAGTATGTTATCAAGATGTTAAATTAACTATGAAATAGTTGTAGAAGTTCTAAATGTTCAGAGTCCTTCTGTTAAATGTATAAAGAGAGTGAATGCAGTATGCTCAATATTTTTCATATTTTTCTTTGTCTTTGGAGGTCATCAAAATTATTACTAGTCCTAATTTTCTTCCTATTTGGTAGCACATCAGAGTAGCTGCCTTGTTGAATTTCTCTGATGCTAGATATTTATGACATGCTGGACTTTAAGTGCTTGAGGCTGTTTCTAGCACATTCTCTAATTATGTTTAAATAGGAGCTTGCTCTTATAGTAAATCTGAATTTTTAGAGCAGAACAGTTAAAAATGCATTGATGCAAATCCAAGAAGAATAAGGTTAAACTTGAAGCCAGTTTAACCAAGTATAACTGTACAGCAGAGAAGCAATTAATTTTTCCATATTTTTCAGGGAGCATATTTCAGGGCTTCCATATTTTTGGCCTCCCTTAAATACATATTCTTTTAACATATATGCAATTCATCACTGGCCAGTACATTTCAAACAGACAACCTCAGCAATTTAAATACAGACTTATTGGGTTTTGTTGTTCTTGTTTAGTGATGTAAGACACACAATTTGACATTTGCCATCATTCTTTCTACAACCAATACCAAAAACCAAAAATGTGATTCTCTATGCTATTAATTTTTTTCTGAACCCAAATTTATGTTGCAAAATAATTGATGGTGCACTTCTTTCATAGAAATAGCATCAAAGAGAGAAAAGAGACAAAGACTTTAGTCTAAATTTTTTACCCAACTCATGGCATGCATGTAAGAAGATCACTTAAATGTCTTTGAATCTTAGTATTCAGCTCAGTTCAGTTCAGTCGCTCAGTCGTGCCCGACTTTTTGTGGCCCCATGAATCTCAGCCTGCCAGGCCTCCCTGTCCATAACCAACTCCCGGAGTTCACTCAAACTCATGTCCATCAAGTCGGTGATGCCATCCAGCCATCTCATCCTCTGTCATCCCCTTCTCCTGTCCCCAATCCCTCCCAGCATCAGAGTCTTTTCCAACTCTTCACATGAGGTGGCCAAAGTATTGGAATTTCACCTTGAGCATCAGTCCTTCCAATGAACATCCAGGACTGATCTCCTTTAGGATGAATTGGTTGGATCTCCTTGCAGTCCAAGGGACTCTCAAGAGTCTTCTCCAACACTACAGTTCAAAAGCATAAATTCTTCAGTGCTCAGCCTTCTTCACAGTCCAACTTTCACATCCATACAATGAGCACTGGAAAATCCATATTCTTGACTAGATGGACCTTAGTTGGCAAAGTAATCTCTCTGCTTTTTAATATACTATCTAGGTTGGTCATAACTTTTCTTCCAAGGAGTAAGCATCTTTTAATTTCATGGCATAAAATAAGAATTTAAGTTGAATTATTTTCCCCCAAAATTGGCCAGCTGTTCTATGATGATGTTTATTTCATTACCACAGATTTCTGTTTATTTTCTTTCATTGAAGTATAACTGTATACAGTAAAAGTGCCCAAATCTTCAGTGTACAATTTAAGGAATTTTTAAATATGCAAAGACCATTCAGATTGAAGTATAGATTTCCAGTCCCAGTGGGCTCCCTGGTTTCACTACTGAGTCCATATTCTTTAATAATCTTTTAACTTCTGACACCATAGCTTAGTTTTGCCTGCTTTTGAACTGTATGTAAATGGAATCATTCAGTATGCAATTTTTTGTGTGTTTGGCTTCTTTTGTTCAACAATATGTCTTTGTAAGTCATCTATATGCTGATGAGTAGCGATGACTTGTTCTTTTCCATTGTAGTCTTGTATCCCTTAGTGTGGGATATTCATGTGCCTTACCAAGGCCACCTATATACTAGCCATCTCCTTCCTGTCCTGCTCAACCCAAATAAATACACTGACATGATGGGTCAGTGTAGTTTGCTCTGGGGGTTTCTAGGAGGTCCAAATCTCTTCAGACTCTATTATCAAAGAGGACAGGAGAGTTAATAGCTCTGAAGTAAAACTGTAAATAAATATTATAGTCTGTCCCAGAGGAGTGCAAACTATTTCTGATCCTCTACTGTAACTGAAGTTGAAAACATATTTAACAAATCAATAGACACCTATCATGTTCCTAAAACTTAATTAATCTGCTAGCTACCACAGCAGTTGTTGTTGGGATCACTATTTGATTGAGCCTGTAATCATCTACTATCATTCTCTGGGACCCAACTGGTATTTGCAAAGATCAGACAAGTAAATTAAATGGAGATATAATAGGGACCACCAATATATGCTTTAGTTATTTAATGGTGACACTAATCTCTGCTACCCCCACTGTCTAGGATGCAGTATGGTTTTAGATGTGCTGTTGTGGTTGGGGAGAAGGGACAAGTTCTAAAACTTCTCCCTGACCTTCTTCAGTAAGATAATTCTTACATATAATTCAGAGACTCGGTGTGGGAATTACCCAAGTATAACACTTCCAGTTATGCACTCAGGGACTGGGAAACTGGCTAGTGGGTGACTCTATGGATCCCTTAGGTACACTATGTACCAGACTTAAGACTAGAGTCTCATGCATTACTTGGCACCTTCAGCTTTCCCTTTAATAAAAGCCTAAAGAGAGACTTTGAATCTCTAGACAAGAAACTTTGTGCCCACTCACCTTCAAATATATGGATATTTCCTTTTCTGTAGGGCATCATTATCAGAATACATGGTCATAATTCTCTTTGTAGAAGGTCCTATCATAGAGTCCTTCCTGTTACAGACTTGGCTGCTCATCAATGATGGGATTCTGGACTACAAAATTTTCTCAGTTCCAGAAACCTAGATTGTGCCTTTTTTTTAGGTGGTGAAGGTGAATTCCTGTTTCCTGATCTTGCATTCTTATGTTTCTTCATTTATTCTTTATCTCTCTATGTCAAACACCACCTTTATTAATAATCTATTTTGTCACTAGCAATGGAATGACAGCTCTTCAGTCCCCTGGGTCAAGCCCCTTTAGCTGTCCTTCTTACCTTGCTGATTGTTAATTTTGACGTCCTGACTTCTTGAGGTTAAGAGTCCATTTATTTCAAAGATAATAGAAACCCCAGATGTGTAACCACCTGCCCTGCAATCAGCTATAGCCATGGGGTCATAGGTGATTGACAGAGTCTTTATCTAATACTAAACCAAAAACATGCCACACAAAATTGTAGGCTCTAGTTCCCAAGAATGGTGCATGCTTAATAGGGGACAGTTACCACGGCAGCAATAGTCATTAACTATACTGAGCAGCAAGAGAATGCAGGGCTACATTAATACACTGAAGCAGGGAGGAATATCTGTGTAACACAGGTGAACGCCTTGGTGTCTCCACACTCCCTTATCATGTAACTTTGAACATACCCATGTGACAAATCTGGCCTAAGATGGCACTAAGAACAGAATGTTTGTGCCACTCCCTGCAACTTCACATGTTGAAGCCTTGATCCTCAAGGTGATAGGAGATGAGGTCTTTGGGAGATAATCAAGTCATGATGGTAGCACCCTCATGAATGGGAATAGTGCCTTTATAAGACAACACAGGAGAGGGATGATCTTTCTTTTTCTCTCCATATGAGCACATAGCAAGAAAGCTATCATCTGTAAACCAGGAAGATAATTCTCACCAGAAATTGACCATGTTTGTACCCTTCCAGTGTCCAGAACTGTGAAAAAATAAATGTTTGATTCCAAGGCACTCATCTGTACCTTGTTTTAGTAGTCCAAACAAAGACAGAAAGTTATAATTATCTAACATTAAGAACAGTCAGAAAAGAAGTGTTACAAAACCAAATTAACCACCAAGACTGTGGAGGTGATAGCTGAAGGGAAAACACTTTGAATGGATATTGTAGGGTCATAGGGGGAGTTTATAAGCACCTGTTGTGCTCATGATATCAACTACAGCAGCAGATCTGCACTTGGTCCTAGTAACCTCTTTTAAGTTTCCTCTTAAAAGAAGCTCATGGAAACTTTGGAGGAGCTGGCCATGAAAACTACCCCCTTGGATCTTTTTCACCAGCAGGAAGGGGAGGGGTTGTTATGAAATTTATTTTAGTTGCTGCACTCTGAAATCCATTACCAAGTTTTCATAAACACCACAATGTCCCATTGTGCTTAGTTGCTCAGTCATATCCAACTCTTTGCAACCCCACTAGACTCCTCTGTCCTTGAGGATACTATAGGCAAGAATGCTGGAGTGGGTTGCCATGCCCTCCTCCAGGGGATCTTCCCAACCAGGGGATTGAGCCCAGGTCTTTGGCATTGCAGGCAGATTCTTTGCCATCTGATCCACCAGGGAAGCTAATAATGTCCCATTAGCTGCTTCCAACTATCAGCTCAGCACAGCTCTCTTTCTGAGAGCCAACGGATTTTTCTGACTAACAGCTTAGGCTCAAGAGCACTGACAGCCTTACCAAACCTTTTTTTTTTTTTTTTAATTAACCTCACTTCCTTTTTCCCTTTCTTAAGAGGCAGAACTGCATCAAGTTCAGAAGGTTTTCCCCCCACTCCCAAATGGAGCACTCCTCATTTGTCCTCACAGGCTTTTCCTTTCATAAACCTCTTGTATATCTTACCTCATTTTGGAGGCAGCTACCTGGAAGACACAGACTAATTTATATGTGTTTTCAAACACATCCTCAACTCATTATACATAATTTTCTGGAAAACTTCATATCCATCATTACATGTCAGTTAATCAGCTTTAATGTTTTGGATGTGTTTTCTGAGTTTTAAATACACAATTTTTGGTTATTCAATGGCCAATCACGTCCAACTATTTGTACCCCCATGGACTGCAGCACACCAAACTTCCCTGTCCCTCGCCATCTCTCAGAGTTTGTCCAAGTTAATGTCCATTAAATCAATGGTTGATTAAATGGTTGGGTGCCATCCAACCATCTCATCCTCTTTTTCTCTCTTGTTCTGCTTTTAATCTTACCCAGCATCAAGGTCTTTTCTAATGAGTCAGTTCTTCTCATCAGGTGGCCAAAGTACTGGAGTTTCAGCTTCAGCATTGGTCCTTCAAATGAGTATTCAGGGTTGAATTCCTTTAGGATTGACTGTTTTGATCTCCTTGCTATCTAAGGGAATCTCTTCTCCAGCACCAGAGTTCAAAGACATCACTCTTCAGAACTCAGACTTCTTTATGGTCCAACACTCACATCCATATACAACTACTGGAAAACTCATAGACTTGACTATACAGACTTTTTTCATCAAAGTGATGTCTTTGTTTTTAATATACCACCTAGGTTTTTCATAGCTTTCCTCCCAACAAGCAATCATCTTCTAGTTTCATGGCTGCAGTCACTGTCCACAGTGAATTTGGAGCCCAAGAAAACAAAATTTGTCAATGCTTCCACTTTTTTAACCTTCTATTTACCATGAAGCGATGGGACTAGATGCCATGATATATATATATATTTTTAATATTGAGTTTTAAGCTGATTTTTTCATTTTCTTTCACCCTCATAAAGAGGCTCTTTAGTTCTTCTTTACTGTCTGCCATTACAGTGGTATCATCTGTATATCTGAGGCTGTTGTCATTTCTCTGGGAAATCTTGACTACAATNTTAATATTGAGTTTTAAGCTGGTTTTTTCATTCTCTTTCACCCTCATAAAGAGGCTCTTTAGTTCTTCTTTACTGTCTGCCATTACAGTGGTATCATCTGTATATCTGAGGCTGTTGTCATTTCTCTGGGAAATCTTGACTACAATTTGTAACTCATAGAGCCTGACAATCACATGATACACTCTGCATGTTAGTTAAAAAAAAAAAAAACAGAGTGACAATATACAGTGTTATCATACTCCTTTCTCAATTTTGAACCAGTCAGTTGTTCTGTCTCTTCTTGACCCACATACAGGTTTCTCAGAAGACAGGTAAAATGGTCTGGTATTCTAGACATACAGTAATAAAGATCAGATCAGTTCAGAAGCTCACTCGTGTCCGACTCTTTGAGACCCCATGAATCGTAGCAGGCCCAGGCCCCCATGTCAATCACGAACTCCCGGAGTTTACTCAAATTCTTGTCCATCGAGTCAGTGATGCCATCCAGCCATCTCATCCTCTGTCGTCCCCTTCTCCTCTTNATGACTGAACAACTAACACTGGTGCTCGAGTGGTTAAAACTCTGAGCTTCCAATGCAAGGGGTGCAGGTTTGATCCCTGGTTAGGGAACTAAGATTCTCTATGCTGCATGACACAACATACAGAGAAAAATATTTATGAATTTTATAATATTCATTGAGAACAGAAATTTATAATCATCTAGTACAGCACCCATGCTCAACATATAAAGGAGAAAGCTGACACTGTGTGGCGGCTAGTGATGGATCAAAAATGTCAAAACCCTTAGGAGCAGAGCTAGAATTGGACCTACTAGAATTCTAGCCAACATTTGCTGACATTCAGCATCTTATAGAACACTTTTGACTTCCAATACAAAAAGAAGGAAACTGAGAGAGAAATAGGCAACAAGAATACAGAAATACCTGATATCACCTTTTGCTTTTTTTTTTCCTTTTAAAAATTGCTTCTAAAAATTGTTACTCTCTCTCATTTCTATTCACACAAAAATCAGTTTTCCTATCCAATATGTCTTAGTATAATAACTTACTGAAAAAATTCATACCCATGCAATTATTTCTAGGCGATTTTATTTTTAAAACTTAAGTGTTCAAAAAGGAAAGGCATTTATATTTCTGCCATATAGAGTAGATTAGAAAATAGTTTTGTACTTTGGAGAGTTAACAATGTAAGTACACATACAGAAACAATACCTCAAAATTAGGTATTGTTTAACTGAAGCTTTGACAGCCCATTTCGTTAGTATTTTCACCTGTAATAAAACCTCTTTTTTGGTAATAAAACCTTTTTGAAGGGACAATTGGTGGTGGGAGGAAAGTATCTTAGAAATGTTACTCGACTTTCTATAGTTATCTCTTTAAAAAGTAGCACTGTGTCTCAAACAAGGGATTTTACAAATTAACATTTTTGACTGACTCTACTCTCACAGAACAACTTAAAGTTTGACAGTTTCATGAATTGTGATGACTGAAATAATTGCAAGTATCCCTCGTTTTGCAAATTTTACTTCATGCATAAACCAAAAAATCTGAAGAGAATATTCACTTTTATGAAAAGAAAAAGAAAACAACAAGTAAAAAACTAAAGTAGCATTCAGTGTTTGGCAGTGAGCCATCACAAAGGCAGTGTACATCTCAAGCCAGGAGAGTGGCACCACCAAGTTCCTTCCCCAGGAACTACACTCTGAGTCTTGGCATCCAGTCACCACAGCTTTGAATTGTGTCTGTGAGCATCTGTGTTTCATCTCGATTAATTTTGTGACACTCTTAGCAAGATGTGTTCTAGATATAATTGCTTTTTTTCCTTTACTCCACTGTGGCTTAGGAAAGGTTTCAAAGGAACATTCTTCTTCAGAAAGTGGAGGATAGTTGTATTTGGTTTAACAATAATTGTATTTTTAACAAAAAAGGGAAAAACTTACTGCAACAATGTTTGGGGATGAAAAATAAATGTTTTCAACAATTATTGTTCAAATACTTAAAGTATTTTATTCAATATAGAGTTTCTCAGTTCCTTAGTGTGGAATTCTCAATGTTCTTACTGTATCCTGGGAAGCCTAGTAAAAATATTGTACAGTATACTGAAATTCATATGCTATCTGTTTTAGTATTATAGCAATATATATTTATTTTTCATATTCAGATATTATCTAATATCTTTTCTCAGATAAATTATTTAATTTCTCCTTTTCTACCTCTTTCTCAAATTTATTAAAGAAATTCAATTTTATCTTCTTTACTCTTCTGAATATAAACTTGTACTTGACATTATTGCTCTATTTACCAAATTTATATATTTAATTTCTGCCTTCCCACCTAAGAAGTCAATTGTCTTACTTCTATAAAATATCTTACTGTCATTTTATGTCCTGGGTGAATATTTTTATTCGGATTCCATGGTAGAATCTAAATAGCTGTTGAGTTCCAACTTAGCAGATGTGACAAACTTTCCTAACTATTTTACACACTGCTTTCTATAGGTAAAACATAATCTTGCTCTGTTATTCTTTCTCATATAAAATATATGTCTCTATTTTTTTTACTTTATTTTACTTTATAATACTCTATTGGCTTTGCCATACATCGACGTGAATCCACCACAGGTGTACACGAGCTCCCAATCCTGAATCCCCCGCCCATCTCCCATCCCACAACGTCTCTCTGGATTCACTTTAAAAAAAAACAATAATAAAATAAAATAAAATAAATGTCTCAAATCTGGTTGCCACTGGCAAGGTGAGCCGTAGACAAGGACTGATTTTGTAGGCGTTTCAAAGACAGAAGTTGGAGAGTGGGGACAGTAAAACAGATACAAGGAAAAGTCTATAAGTATACTCTCCATTTAGTCAAACAGTAGGCAACAGAGACTCAATCTTGCTGACCTTTAGAGGAACTGTATAGAGCAAGAATAACAATGATTCATAGAAGCAAAAAGAGAAGGAAAAGTGCATTATTTGGCCACTAGTATCAATTGTTCAAGAATTGCTGCACAGTCCCTAGAACTACCAAGACACATGTGATTGAAACCTGAACAGGCTATGGCATCTGTCAAAGGAATTTGTTACAACTGTAAAAAGCTGCTTGCTAAATAGACCAAGAAATAATGTAAAAGGTGTGCTGAAATGATGTGAGGTGGGACATAGCGATGTCTGAATCCAGAGGTGTAAAATAATCCTTGTTGCTGTTTAATGTGTCCTTAAAACATACTATGGTCCAGAAGATAAAATCTTGATCTAATTCTTCATGTTTTTCTTTGCTGATAATATTCATTACATAGGAATTGTTGAACTGTTATTGTTTACTCACTAAGTCGTATCTGACTCTTTTGTGACTGCATGGATTGTAGCCAGCTAGGCTCCTCTGACCTTGACATTTCCCAGGCAAGAATACTGGATAGATAGGTTGTCATTTCCTTCTCCAGGGGTCTTCTCAACCCAGGGATCAAACTCACGTCTCCTGCATTGGCAGGAGGATTCTTTAACACTGACCCACTAGGGAAGCCCTGGTTGAATACTCTCATTCATTTATTCACTGGTTCACTTATAATAAAATTATTTAACATGTATAATATAGAAGTAATTGAATACTCACTTACTTTATCTTACATCAGGCTTCCCTCATAGTTCAATTGGTAAAGAACCCACCTGCAGTGCAGGAGATCTAGGTTCAGTCCCTAAGCTGGGAAGATCCCCTGGAGAAGGGAAAGGCTACCCACTCCAGTATTCTGGCCTAGAGAATTCCATGGACTGTATAGTTCATGGGATCCCAAAGAGTCAGATGCAACTTTCACTTTTCACCTTACATTGCATGTTGCCAATTTTTCTTTTTATTTATGAACAATTAGATCTTTGTTGTCAATTCTGTATTTCAGCCGGGGTGTTTAAATATAAGTGCTCCCCCCCCAAAAAAAAAGCCAATATAGACTCCATTTCTGTGAAAATGGAGTTGAAACCCTTCTTTAATTCTTCCCTCTCAGTTCAGTTCTGTTCAGTCACTCAGTGGTGTCTGACACTTTGCAACCCTGTGAACTACAGCATCCCAGGCCTCCCTGTCCATCAACAACTCCCCGAGTTTTCCTACTAAGTACCACTAAAAATCATAGAAATTAAATCTTATGCTAATAGTAGATAAAACAAACATGAAAACTCTGAAAGAGGAAGAGAAGAAGGCAAGTGGCTAGAGATTTTGGGACCCAAGGAATGCTTTAATTATAAGTTCCAAAGGTACCATGTAAGTCTAAAAGAGATTCCTGATTTTACTTTCTTTCTCTGTTGATGTGTCTTTCTCAGCAGGTCTCACATAAATCCAATATTATTTTTCCATTACCTCTGACCTTCTTTCATTCTTCAATAAATTAGGTTCACTTAAAAGCTTCTGGAAAGAGAAACAATGAAAGGCTACCAAGGATCAGATTAGACTTTACAGTTCTTAACTTCCCTTGTGCATGTTGCCTTAAGTTGATCAGGAGCAACTGGTTTCTAGTAAAAGGGTTTATCTCTGTGATTAAATTTGCTGTGATCAAAAAAATCAGGAATGTTTTGCCTAAGTAACCCTCAATCCCATTAAAATAGCCTTCAGGGCCAGGATTAAACTAGTCCTAGAGCATACTCTATTTAAAACAAATAGCTTGCTTAATCAAATAATAGCTCCTCTAAAGAGCTCACTCAGTGAATGAACCTTTTCCTCTTAGGATTCTCTTTCCTGCACCCAGATGTAATTTCTTTGCCAACTGCCTCTGGCAATTTTTTTTTTTTTTTTTTTTTTGTCTTAATGTACAGATTATAAAATTCTATATTCATTCACCATAGTCTTTAGTGATTCCTCACTGAACAGTTTTACCCTATGGAAATCAACTATTTTTTCTACCTGACTTAATGCACCTAAGTAATCATTTAAAATAAATTATATTGTGGTATATACAGGTTCAGTCAACAGCAACAATTTATCAGGTATCTCCCATTTCTTAAATGATTTTTAATTGACTATTAATCAAGGCATTTGCCTCTGGTTAGTAGATACTTCAATAAGCATGCTAGCAGAACACATTTATCAAACAGAATATTTGTCCCACAGCACTTTTTGCCCACATAGGTGGTTAAGCCACATCAAACCACTTACAAGAATCTCTACCACTTCAGATTCAGACTTTAGACGATCCATCCTGGAGTCATTTTTTGGTTCCTTTATTATTATTTTCTTTGTTTTTGACCACAACTTCCTCACAGTTGGGTGAACGTCACTATTCACAATTACCTTATTCTTCTAGAGTTTGTTTCCCAATCAATGAAATAGTAACAATCCACTATATTTTACAATGTTCTTAAAAAAATTCATTATGCCCCAAATAGTAGTGCATCATTCCAAGTAAATGTTTAGAGAATATATGGATCTCTTCTCCCTGACCCTTATTTGTCTATCTACTCATACCCTGCTTTCACCTCCCTGCCTCTCTCTCTCTGAAGTTCTTTTCTCTCTACTTCCCCTAAAAAGCATAAGTTTGCTTCCTGCTACTTCTGGATTTTTTATTTTTGTATTTTTAGCCAAATTTGCAAGGGACAATGACACAAGAAAATAGCTGTTTGTGATGATGTAACATATATAAATAGTTAAGTAAATTGTCTCAAATCTTCGTTTTGTTCTATGTCATGACAAAGAAAGAATCAAATTCATTCTAGTTGTGGCTAATTTTGGTTGTTGCTGTTGTAATTGTTGTGGCTGTGCGTGCTGCTCGTTTCACTTATGTCCGACTCTTCGCGATCTTATGGACTGTAGTTTGCCAGGCTCCTCTGTCCATGGGATTCTCAGGCAAGAATACTAAGTGTGTTGCATATAGGGTCATCGTTATCATCTTTCTAAATCCTGTATATATGTGTTAATATACTGTATTGGTGTTTTTCTTTCTGACTTACTTCACTCTGCTCCAGTTTCATCCACCTCCTTAGAACTGATTCAAATGCGTTCTTTTTACTAGATGAATAATAGGGATGCGGTGGGGAGAAGGCAATGGCGACCCACTCCAGTACTCTTGCCTGGAAAATCCCATGGATGGAGGAACCTGGTAGGCTGCAGTCCGTGGGGTCACAAAGAGTCGGAGAGTCGGAAATGACTGGGCGACTTCACTTTCAATTTTCACTTTCCACTTTCATGCACTGGAGAAGGAAACGGCAACCCACTCCAGTGTTCTTGCCTGGAGAGTCCCAGGGACAGAGGAACCTGGTGGGCTGCCGTCTATGGGGTCACACAGAGTTGGACACGACTGAAGCAACTTAGCAGCAACAGCAGCAGCGATGCAGTGGAGAAGGAGNTGTTGAGGAAGCTGAAATACACAAAAAAGACAGAAACACTATGGAAAAGACAGAATATTGAAAAAGAACATTAAGTTTTAACTAACTGACACTCCTCATTTTCCCAACTCTGTCTGCTTTTTCAAAAGATTTTGCAATGTTGGTTTTACATTAAAATATAAAGATAATGTATATTTCTCTCTTTGGGGATTGATCAAAATTGTTTTTTTGTTAGTGATATCAAAACATAAGTTTATTTAAGCTTTCTAATTCTATCACTGATGAGATGTTCACTTAAAAAAATGTTATTAAGTCAGGAAAACTATATCAAAAAGAGAGCTTCTGAATTAACTAGAAACATTATAGAACTGAATTACTCACTTACTATTTTACAAGTCCAATGATAAGAGAATTTTCCAGAGCTTCTGTCTCTGAACATGTCCAAACTTGCTGTTTCTCCACTAGCCATACTTCTGGAGAAGGAAATGGCAATCCACTCCAGTACTCTTGCCTAGAGAATCCCACAGACAGGGAAGCCTGATGGGCTGCTATCCATCAGGTCGCACAGTCAGACACAACTGAAGTGACTTAGCATGCAGGCATGCATTGCACAAGGAAATGGCAACCCACTCCAGTAGTCTTGCCTGGAGAATCCCAGGGACAGAGGAGCCTGGTGGGCTGCCATCTATGCAGTCGCACAGAATCGGACACAACTGAAGCGACTTAGCAGCAGCAGCAGCCATACTTCTGGCTACTATTATAATCACACCTCAAATCATGAATTTTTGAGTCCTAACATAGGTGAATTGGCACAAGTGGAAGTCGCTCAGTCATGTCCGACTTTTTGCAACCACATGTACAATACAGCCCATGGAATTCTCCAGGTCAAAATACTGGAGTGGGTAACATTTCCCTTCTCCAGGGGATCTTCCAACCCAGGGATGGAACCCAGGTCTCCTGAATTGGCACAGTATATGGTATAAATGTTCTTAGGTGCCGTTCCTAAACTGTTAATAAGATGGCTAGCTAACAACATCTACATGAACCACATAAATATAGCCCATTAAATTTAAATTAAATATATTTTCAACTCAACATCATTTACATTAATCAAAAACAACAATTTCAATCTGACAACAGAAAATAAAGGGAACTTGGAGTAGAAGGAAGTAGTATTCTTAACTGACTTCAGCTAAAATATTGCACTGTGAAGAACTTGCAAATAAACAAAACTAAGTCATCGCTAAGGTCCTTTCAAGGTTTTGGAAAGGGTCCATTTAAGTGAAGCCCTGAAATCTGTGCTTATTTAATTTCACAGTGAATCCATTCTTCATGCTATATACTTTATTTAAGAACTACATGGTAGGATTAAAAGAGAGGGAGAGAAAGCGAGAGAAATAAGAATGAGTGAGTGTAATTGATGAAAAATGGGAAAATGAAAAGAGATAGAATAAACATCAAGACTTGGTACAGTACAAAGAGCTCTCAACTAAGGATAATAATCATAACCATAACGATAACAGTACCTAAAAGTTAATTGCTATGTGCTTTTTTTGTTAGTGTGTTTTCTATCTCAGAGAAAAGACCCTACAATTGCTAGTTATAACTATAATTAACATATTACGGACTATAATTAACATATTATAACATAATATAACATATTATGGACTCTGTCATCTTATAAACATCAAACCCCTGCTTTGTAATTGAGAGTACTGTTTACAGAATCTGAACTCTTGGAGTGAACACCACTCCATCCACATTTTAACTCATAATGAGGTTTTAGACTTGATTCTTAGAAGCCACGGAACTCATATACAGTCCATCTGTGCATTAGAGGGCACTGATTATATTTAATAGCAAAGTGTGTAGAAAACTTTCCAAGAAACCAAATGTAGGTGATTGTAACCAAGCAAGATTTCAATTCAAATGTAGGTAGTGTTTATTTAATACCTATTAATGTGCTACACCTCTCCATAAGTGGTTTCACAAATACTAGCTTTACACAACAACAAACAACAATGAAATCTCCATTCATATGTACTAAATTTATAGAAACCTAACATTTGCCAGATGGAATAAAACTTCCAGGAGAGTTAGAATATTTTGGAAATCTTCAGCAACTTCTCCTCATCAGTATAAATTTAAAATCAGAATGCTGAATGCTTTGAGAAACTAGAAAGTCATATATAGAATTTTCATTCAGTCCTTATAGTCTACTTTAAAGATTGGCAAACTTTGTGTAAAGGGCCAAATCATAATTCTTATTAAGCTCTGCAGCTAGATAGACTGTATTACAGTTACTCTACTCATAGATAAGTAAAGAAATAGTCTGGCCATATTCCAATAAAACTTTATTTAAAAAATCAGACAGAGGACAGAAGGGATTTGCCTCATGAACTATAGTTTGCTGATCCCTGTGTAGCATATAGTATCTGATCATTTAAACATGACTTTTATTTTTTTCTTTTAATATAACACATATTTTTTTATGGCTCTTAAGTTTTATTTATTTTTTTTATAATCTAATTTTCTTTTTTTTTCTTTTACTTTATTTTACTTTACAATACTGTATTGGTTTTGCCATACATCAGCATGGAACCACGGGTGTACACGTGTTCCCAATCCTGAACCCCTTTCCCACCTCCCTCCCCATACCATCTCTCTGGGTCATCCCAATGCACAAGCCCCAAGCATCCTGTATCATGCATCGAACCTAGACTGGCAATTCTTTTCTTACATGATATTATACATGTTTCAATGCCATTCTCCCAAATCATCCCACCCTCTCCCTCTCCTACAGAGTCCAAAAGTCTGTTCTAGGCATCTGTGTCTCTTTTGCTCTCTCGCATATAGGGTTATCATTACCATCTTTCTAAACATGACTTTTAATAACAGCAAATAATACCTATATTTTATGGGTAATTTAAGCGTTTTTTTAAGGGATATTTTTACTGTTATGATATTTGCTAAGCAGCAACTCAAGATCTTAATACTAGCATAAGTCACAGCTCCAATACCTATGGATTATTTATTCTTTGAAGATAGTTAATTTCTCCAAAAATATTCTGTTGAATCAAGTTGACCCTTAGAAGAGATTAAATAGTATAATAAACCATCAAAATACCTGATGATTATATCCATAAAGCACTAGTCTAAGCAATCTGCCTTTCTTTAAAGATAGTGTGAATGGTATGTTCTCATTTTTTTTTTTTTTCTTCTTTGGGAAATTGCCATGTTTAAAAAGTTGTTTGTTTGAACTAACAAACATGGCTCAGGATAAAGAGGCTTTGGTATTTAGTTAACGCTTTGCATAAATTCAACTGGGTAAATTGTGCATCCCTGTCGTGTTTTGTTTCTCTGTTTTCTTTTTCTTTTGTTTTATTATTTATTTATTTTTTTTGTTATTCAATAATGGGATTTGAGTGAGAGTATGGCTGTATGTGATCAGCTTAATAAATAGTGATGAAATGGTAAAGTTTGTGACTTTTTCTATCATTATAAATAAAATTTATATATGCAAACTATATATCCTCCTAATGTCTATATTTTATAAAAGGCTACAGAAACTGAAATATTCTGGAAAACAAAATAAAATGAAAAATTGAAAAAAAAATCTTTAAATACTGCAGAGGGGGGGAAAAATGTTCTCCATGGTTTGTTTCTATGCCTGGAACCACTAGAACTGGATTAAAGCAAAGATTATAATTACTATGAGAAGGAAATGGCAACCCACTCCAGTATCCTTGCCTGGAAAATCTCATGGACAGAAGAACCTGGTGGATTGCAGTCCATGGGGTCACAAAGAGTCAGGCACGACTAACATACAACACACACATAATTACTATAATAATTAAAATATTATTCTATTAATACAGCTTTTATAGTTACAGATGCTTACTTGAGAGCTGATTGTTCCTCAAATGCTAAATAGCAGACAAGGACAAAACCCAAAGCCCCTTTATCTGTATCAGTGGTGATCTTTTTACAATTAAAGACTTTTTATTGGCAGTTGGATCCACAAGAAATTGTTGCATAGCTCTTAGTTTTTAGCATGTGGTTTTAACCATAAAAGAAAGGATTTCCATTCAAGCATATTTTTAAAAATTTCTTAGAAAATTAATGCTGGGATAAAGAATTACTCCTGAGAGTAATATAATTATTCTCCAAGGGTGTATTAGTCAAGACTACAAACGCTTAAGTGTCTTACACTCTTCTCACCTTTGAGGAAAACAGTTTAAAATATCTATATGGAGCAATTTACCTGGCAAATGGTTAGTGTATGCTTTTCACAAACATACTTGAGGACTAGATTTGTGAGAAAAGCTAGCAAATTTATATTTCTTTTGGATTAATTCAACATGTTAAGTACAATTTCTATATTTATAGAAACACTTATGGGTAATTTATGGTGTAACGTGTTGCTTGGCAAGTACATATAGCTGTTTTTGTTGTTGTTGTCTCTGTTATAACATAAACATAAAGGCAGACAGTGGAATCTACAGTAAGTTGAAAGTGCAAGCTTCTAGTGAAAAACATTAGTGGCTGGTATCTTGCTTATAAAATTTGTGAGGGTATTTCCAGAAATCCCCTTCTCACACTACACTCCCACAAAGCAGGATTTTTATTGGATTGTAGTGTTTTTCTTGTTGTTACCATAGAACTGTTAACAATATCCCCTCCCAAAATACAACGTTTGGGAAAAAGTACCTTCTAGAAATGATATTTCAAAAGTGTTGGTATGTTAGCTTTTGGTTCAGATTTTGTTTTCTTTTTAAAGCAGAGCATCCAAATTATTCCACAAAATAGAATCACAGGAGATATCGTAGAAACTTAATAGCAAAATCATTTCTCATCTACCAGAAGGATTTTCTCCTTTCCCAGCTGTTCAGATATATGTACTCTGAGTCAGGATGGTTACATTCTCAGCACATCAGAAAGGAAGGACTGGAATATGGAAGGAAAAATGCCCCTGGTGTTTACATGTGATGTACATGTGATGTAATCATTAATAAAAACAACAGCAACAACAAAACTCTTAATACTTTGATTAACTTCATTACGTTGTACTGCTTTTATTTTGAAACCTAAAACCTATGATTCACCTTAGAACACTTTCCACATCATAGCTTTATAATTTACAGAGATTGTAAAGAGCATAAAGCTTTTCAGACTCACCTAGAATTGCTAATAAGCAAGCCCAAAATTCCCCAAAGTTTAACACTTCGAAACAGAATGAACGGCCTTAGGCTACTGAGAATTTGGAGGGGAAAATGCATGTATTACATCCCCTTCTCCTGACAGATCAATTTAGAATGCCAATGATCACAACTCCCTAGAACCACTGCACTATCACAAATGAACCATCACAAACAAACTTTAATATATTTGAGTAGTTGTAAGGCACATCATTTAAAGTAACTATTGTGAGATGTCAAAACTTCTTTCAACTCCTTGTAAAAAACAAGTCAGTATATTTTCAGTAACCTTTATATTTTAATTTTTCACTAACTAATTTAAGTTTTCAGCCAGAGCCACTAAATTAATCATAATAAAGATCTTCAGACTGGATGTGGTCTAGAAGATCAAAAGGAGTCAACTTCTCTAGCAAGTCACAGACACCAACCTTAGCCACTTAACACACAGCAGTACCAAAATTAATGCCATGATAAATATTTAAATTTAGCCTATTGATGAAGTTGCTGAATACCTAAAGTTGATAAAATTTATTGGGAATAGTAAGAAAAAATAGTATAATTTGAGTAAGATGCTAAAAGAAGTCTCCTATAGCAACACTTAGACTTCATAATTTTATAGGTTTTGCAATACATTTAGGATGAATAAATTTAAAGTGTATAGGGAATAGGAGACAAGGACAGATTGATGCAATAGAAGGAAATGCAAACAAAGATGCTATAAAGAATATTTATAAAGGTATTTTCAAAGAATGCATTGCAATGTAATGCTTCATAGATGCAATTCCAAATGTAAAAGTCAAACTAAAAACAAAAATGTATACAAGTGAATAATGTTAAGTAGTAGGTCATACTGAATTCCCATTAAACACTGAAATTAATGTTTCCAAACCATGTCCAAGTCTGCAAAGCTTCTGATCTGTCTTTACTGTATTAATGTCCAAACACAAAAAGAAAACAACAACAAAAAGATGAAGAACAACCTCAAGATTATTTTTTTTAGAGCAATGGCAGGTTTGTGTATGCATCCAAATGTGGTGATTTTAATTCAGATTGTATTTATAAACAATTATTATATAAACAATTGTTATTGTACTTATAAACAATAATAATATATTATTATTACTTAAATAATAAACAGTTATGTCAGTGTTCCTACAATGCATGGAATAAGGATATTAGAAAGTGCTATAATATTAAATTTCTGTTAAAGTATTTTCTTGCTTTGTCTATTATTACATTATTCATTTCAGTTGCTCTGTAATGTCTGACTCTTTCCGACCCCGTGGACTGCAACACGCCAGGCCTCCCTGTCCATCACTAACTCCCAGAGTTTACTCAAACTCATGTCCACTGAGTTCGTGATACCATCCAACCGTCTCATCCTTTGGTGTCCCCTTCTCCTGCTTCAATCTTTCTCAGCATCAGTCCTTCCAATGAATATTCAGGACTGATTTCCTTTAGAATGGACTGGTTGGATCTCCTTGCAGTCCAAGGGACTCTCAAGAGTCTTCTCCAACACCACAGTTCAAAAGCATCAATTCTTCGGTGCTCAGCTTTCTTCATAGTCCAACTCTCATATCCATACATGACTACTGGAAAAACCTAGCTTTGTCTAGATGGACTTTTGTTGGCAAAGTAATGTCTCTGCTTTTTAATACACTGTCTAGGTTGGTCATAACTTTCCTTCCAAAGAGCAAGTATCTTTTTATTAAATGGCTGCAGTCACATCTGCCATGATTTTGGAGCCACCCTAAATAAAGTCTACCACTGTTTCCCCATCTATTTGCCATGAAGTGATGGGACCAGATGCCATGATCTTTGTTTTCTGAATCTTTGTTTTCTGAATGTTGAGCTTTAAGCCAATTTTTTCACTCTCCTCTTTCATTTTCATCAAGAGGCTCTTTATTTCTTCTTCACTTTCTGCCATAAGGGTGGTGTCATCTGCATATATGAGTTTATTGATATTTCAATTATTACATTATTATTACATATTAAAGAAAGTATATGATTCTTTAATTAATGAAACCTTTAAGTAAGAACTCATTCGGGGGGTTGATTTTATTATAAATCTGTAAGTAATAAACAAGGTTGCCTAGAGTTTTAATTTCTCTCCTCTCACCTACTGAAGAAGGTTCTTAAATGAGCAGAAACTGTGAAAAGGCAGATAAATCAATAGAAGCAGAGTATCTTGATAATCAGCAGTAGTCAAAATGAGCATATGGGTCAATCCAGGATTTTTTAAAAGAAGTTCCCTTTAATCAAGCCAAAGTATACTTTTGATTTTTTATGAATCTTCTCTTTAAAATATTTTAATTCATTTCTAAATTGAGAATTTTCAACACAGATAACCGTATTGAATTTCTAATTAAAATCCCAGTATGTTATTTGTATAACCATGACCTAAATTTCAGTGTACTCTTTAAATTTTTAATGGAAAATGTACTCTTGGTGTCTGTCTCAGAATAGTTTCTGATTTCACTTAATATCAACTCAGAACATTTTTGAAAAAAACAAACACCATTCACAAAGTGTATTCTTTGTAAAGCTGAAATTCAAAACCAAGTACTATGAATTCAGAAGGATATTTAGATGGAACAATGAAGTATTTGTCAGCTCTAACCCCTGATTCTAATGTATCTGAAATGTGCAAAAATACAGATATTTTGCTTCAGCTTCAGAGAGAGCTGTGTGTTTACCAGAACCAATGTGTTTTCATTGGAATTTAGAAGGAACAAACTGAGCCACAGCAAAGGTATATACTATGTAATGATAAAAAATAAAAATGAGAGTTCTGATTACATTTCAAGATTCCATGGGTACCTTAGTCTACCCAGGTTGGTATAAAAATATCATAAACTGGGTGGCTCACAAACTATAAATACTTATTTCTCATAGTTTTGAAGCCTGAAAAGCTCAAGATCACGGCACTGACAGATCCGTATCTGGTGAGAGACAAACAGTGCCTTCTTTCTGTATTCTCACATGGTAGAGGGCCTGGGGAAGCTCCAGGCTCTCTCTGGTTAGGACATTAATCCTATTTACAGAGGCTTTAGCATCATGATCTAATCACTTCTCAAAGACCCCACCTCCTAGTATCATCACCTTGGGTGTGAGGTTTCAACATATGAAAAACAACACAGATATGCCTCCAGAGCAACCGCACACTGCAATAGTTTAACAGGGAGATGGAGGGTGAGGATTAAGTCCTTGAAGTTATAATGAAAACAATTATAGAATTATGAAATCAGCATAAGCATTGGAGCCCAGGGCTATACCACTGAAAAACCTCCTGCCTTAATTTAGGAGCAACTTGGCAGAAGGCCTGCATCTGGCTTTATATGGTAGTTTAGTTACCTTGAAGGAGAACTAAAGATAAAAAGGTAACTGCTTCTGCTGCTGCTGCTAAGTCGCTTCAGTCGTGTCCGACTCTGTGCGACCCCATAGATGGTAGCCCACCAGGCTCCCCTGTCCCTGGGATTCTCCAGGCAAGAACACTGGAGTGGGTTGTCATTTCTTTCTCCAATGCATGAAAGTGAGAAGTGAAAGTGAAGTCGCTCAGTTGTGTCCGACTCTTAGCGACCCCATGGACTGCAGCCCACTAGGTTCCTCCATCCATGGAATTTTCCAGGCAAGAGTACTGGAGTAGGGTGCCATTTCCTTCTATATACAATAAATAAACAACAGGTTTAGGAGCTAAATGAGCAAAATAATGAAAACATTCATTACCTGATGGACCTAAACTTGTATTTTTTTTTTTCCTTCATGAAATGGCATGCATGTTTGGCAAATAACTTATTTCTCTATATAATTATTTTTAAATACTTATGGGTTTTGGAATCAATTTATGTTACTTTTGGCTGCACTGCTCATACTCATTTTTATGTTGAGCCTGAAAGTTTTCAATCTTGAGTGGAGCACACAGCAAGAGAAGATCTATGGGCTGGACCAGTTTCCAAAATCATTAACTCTTTCACTAAGTCATTGAAGTCATTGTAAGTTATCAGTTCCCATGAAGCTCAAATTATCTTCTGCTGTTTGTTACATCATATATAACCTATAGGAAGGCTCAGAATCACAGAAGATAGCATTATTCTTTTTTTTTATTAATTAATTTATTTTTTAAATTTTATTTTACAATACTCTATTGGCTTTGCCATACATCGACATGAATCCACCACAGGTGTACACAAGCTCCCAATCCTGAATCCCCTTCCCACCTCCCACCCCACAACGTCTCTCTGGATCATCCCCATACACCAGCCCCAAGTATCCTGCATCCTTTGTTGCTTCCTTGATGGTCCAGTGGTTAAGACTCTGTACCACCAATGCAGGGGACTCAGATTCAATCCCTGGTGCAGGAACTAAGATCCCACATGCTGTGCAGTGCAGCCAAAAGATACATAAAGAAAATAAAACAACTATGAAAATATAGGAAGGATTTATAAATCTGAATCTTAAAAACTAATTTAAATAATAGCTTCTGATTAACTAGTAGACCCTGATAGAAAGGAAACAACGAACTGTGGATGATAAGCAACCATCACTGGTTGTTTTTTCTTTCTGGGGCCCATCAATTACCTATAAGCAACAAGATTCTATCTTCAAGTGAGAGTATATGTGAGGAATGAGCCTTAGTAGGTACTAAAGTCATACACGTATTTCACAGTCATGGGGCTCATCCTATCATCTGACCCACTCTTGCCATAGTGTTGATTTTCCTTCAATCCACTTTCATAATCTCATGGAGAGCCCCGTTTAGCAATTTGAATATAGATTCAAAAAGTACTGAAATATACTTATTAAATACACATGCAACACAAACAGTAGCCTATTATGTAGCTGGCTTCCCTGGCAGCACAGTGGTAAAGAATCTGCCCATCAATGCAGAAGATGCAAAAGAGGTGAGTTCAGTTCCTGTGTTGGGAAGGTCCCTGGGGTAGGAAATGTCAACCCATTCCAGGAGTCTTGCTTGGAAAATTCCAAGGAGAGAGGAGCCTGGNAGGTAAGTCAAATATTATTAGTCTGATACAAACTAAGGGAATATACTCATATGATCCAAAGTAAGCACTGGATAATTTTTGCCTTCTGGCTACAGATGCAGTTGAAGGAAGGATGGACAAAGATGAATTTAGCTTTGGTCAGGATGTTTGCCTGCCATGTATTATGACATGTAAGATTTATACCTAACTCTTTCAAAAAATAGGTGAAGAGAAAGTTTTGAAAAAAATCTATTCCAGACACTTTATTAGCACACAAAATAATTCGATAGTATCAATATAAAAAAAATCGTTGGAAAGACTGGTGTTGGAGCTGAAGCTCCAATACTTTGACCTCCAATACTTTGATGAGAAGGGCCTACTCAATGGAAAAGGCTCTGATGCTGGGGAAACATAAGGGTAAGAAGGGAAGAGGGCAACAGAGGATAAGATGGTCGGATGGTATCACCAACTCAATGGACATGAGTTTGAGCAAACTCAGGGAGATAATGAAGGACAGGGAAGCCTGGCTTGATGCAGTTCATCAAGTCACAAAGAGTCTGACACAGCTTAGTGACTGAACAACAACAAAATTTCCATCCACACATAGCTATTGAGAGGAAAAGTTAACTTTTATTAAAGAAGGACAAATATAACTTTCAGACAGTATTGTGTTGGTAAATTTAAATTAATTCCACTTCTATAATTTCAAATCTATTCATTGCAGTTTTTTCAGTGTAAGAGTAGCTATAATATCAAAATATATTTATCATGATTATAAATGATACTAGTAATTTTATCAATGAAATATCTTCTATGAGTTTTATTTTATAGCCAAATAAGCATATCTGTTTTTTAAAAAATCTGTTTAACCCAAAGACTGGCAAAGTTTATAACAACTACCTAAGACACTGCCCTAGTAAAAGTGTCTATAATTCTATTAATTGAATGTATACTTGAACAATTATTTAAATATAGACAAGGGTACTTACTGAAATATGCACACAATGTATTTGATTTTTAAATCAGACTATTTTATACAATCTAAAATGGTACAAATAATTATTGAGGTAGTTTCTAGAACTTAAAGAAATTAGATTTTTTTGGGGGGTACCTATACTTATGGCCTAGAATGCAAATGTAACACATTTGGCCCATTGGGCTATACGCATTTTCGGTATAACATATTTTAAACTATAATGTGTGACTATTCATATGAAATTAGTTAATATTAACTCATTGCTGTGTAACTTGAATTTCTCTTCAATTTGTAGTATAAACTTGCTCATTATATAGTAGCATTACAAAGTACTTCTTCCAGATGCCAGGAAGTCAAGGAATAATTTTCAGTATAAGAATTATTGTCAGTGTCTTTGAAAAAATTGAGATCTAAAATAGCATCAAATAGGTAGAGCAAGTACAGCTCAAGTGTTCTTATAATATAATGATGTCTCAAAAACACATGGACGCATTCCTAATTCTCGCACTTCACTATGTTTGTTTTAGCAGTACACTTATTGCCCTGACCATATGTACACACAAAATAATTGAGTATCTTGGAAAACACCTCCTCATATAACACTCACTTACCGAAATATCATAACCTCCACTTTCATTCACAGCAGGTTATAAACTGCTCTGAATATCATGGCATGAACTCTGTTTAGCATTCTGTTTAATAGACAAAATCATAGCAGATTAAGTTTTACTTGAAGCACAAGTAAATTATACATTTATGAGTATCTAAATAAACTACTTTTGTGCTCTAAATGTATATATATATATAAAGCCAAGTAGGAACTAAAGTTTGCCATTGCTATTGCTAAGTCACTTCAGTCNAAATCATAGCAGATTAAGTTTAACTTGAAGCACAAGTAAATTATACATTTATGAGTATCTAAATAAACTACTTTTGTGCTCTAAATGTATATATATATATAAAGCCAAGTAGGAACTAAAGTTTGCCATTGCTATTGCTAAGTCACTTCAGTCATATCCGACTCTGTGTGACCCCATAGACAGCAGCCCCCGTCCCTGGGAAGAACACTGGAGTGGGTTGCCATTTCCTTCTCCAATGCATGAAAGTGAAAGGTGAAAGTGAAGTCGTTTGGTCATGTCCGACTTAGCGACCCCATGGACTGCAGCCCACCAGGCTCCTCCACCCATGGGATTTTCCAAGCAAGAGTACTGGAGTGCTAGTATTTTGTAGATGAATAAGGCATTCTCCCATCTCTCAATATGATTAAATGTTGACCAGGGATCTTTCAGTAAACACACACTTTAATAGAGTACATTTAGGAATCTCACAGTAATTTGCTGTCTCTATCACTGAGAAACACAGCCAAAATTCATTTTCTAATGTCCCAATTAACACATATGTATTTGATGTAGTAGCTTCAGGGTACATTTAATTTCTGATAATGAAATAGTATAAACTCTTCCAAAACTGTGAAACTTGTTTAAATTTATTATTTTTAAACATATAAGCCTTTGAAGAAGCTAATTAAATCAATTAAACATTAAGATTGGAGCATTAAAGCATTACAAAAACTGTTTTCTTAGAACTTTAATAATTTGTGTCTCTCACAATCTATGAAGAAGTAATTAGCGATTCCCTTAAGGCTCATGAAAGAATTCCTTCAAAGGAAAAGATACACTTTAAAATATTATAATTTTTTATTGCCTTAAATTTACTTAGCATGAATGTCATTAATGTCATTCCAAATCTCTCAATCACTCTTACATTTAACATTTTGATAATATTCAGGTTAAAAAGTTACTGAATCTGTCCTATTTCCATCATTCAGAGAGAGTTCTCTGTTTTATTTTGCTAATTTTAATTTGTTTTAATTTGTTAATCCTTATGATCTACAATGTCTTCCTAGAAGTAGGTTTTAAAAACTAAATAGTGTCTTCCAGGTTATTGGAGCACTATTCTATAAACATTAAGATAGTCATAATGTTCTAAACGGTATTCTGGTGATTTAAATAAGTTTCCAAAAGTAACTACTTCATTCTGTTATGTAGTTAGAATAGGAAAAAGGATTCCAGAATGGCGGTGGCTAAAAGACAAGGAAGGGAAAACCTGCCAAAATAGAACAAAGGAGGGTCCGAGGACAGGAGTGAGGACCTCAGGTAAATAAAACTGCACTCCTGCCTAGCCCAGTTTACAATGGGCAGGCCCAGGATGAGGAGAAAAAACAGAAGACGAGGAGCCAAAGGCCGGGGGTGGGGTGGGAAGGGGGTGTCTCGTGAGTGTGCTCGCACGCGTGCGCGCTCTCTCCCTCTCTCTCCCTCTCTTCCTCCCTCTCTCTCCCTCTCTTCCTCCCTCTCTCTCCCTTCCTTCTGTTCATTTCTTTTGGGTCAGCATGCCCTCACACCTCGAGGATGTAATTTCCTTTATTTTCCAAATAAAACTGAGCTGTAACACAGAGCTGTAATACTGATCTGTTCAAGAGCTGTGACACTGATCTGTCCAAGAACTATGGCATGGTTTGTCTGAGAGCTTTAATGCTGGTCTGTCATTTCAAATTTTTGCTGTGATGAGACAGAACTGAGGAAATTACACACTCCTTCAACATCTATCGAGAGATGGTAATGAACAGGGAGGCCTGGCGTGCTGCAATTCATGGGGTCGCAAAGAGTAGGACACGACTGAGGGACTGAACTGAAATGAACTCAACATCTGTGGTGCCGTGACTCTGATTTAACCTGGCTGAAACAACCTCAACCAGGCCCCCGCAAGGAGGAGGCCAAGCACAGCAGGAGCCCAGCTTGGCAAAAGCTCCTGAAGTGGAAGGAAAACAGGAAGAAAACCCAGTGCAGGGTAAGTGACAACAAGAAGCCCAGCATGATGAAAACTGGGACAGTGAAAAACAAACTCAGCAGAAAGCTCTCAGGGCTCAGTCTCAGATTCCAGAAGACCCCTGGTTAAGATAGGAGGTCCTCGCTCCTATGGCTATTTCATTTCTTGTTTCCTCCTACACACACACACACCCTGCCCCGCCCCATTGAACAGGCAAGCTGCAATGGATGCAATTGAGGAACTCTGGAGAGGCTACTCCTCAGTGTGTCCCAAAGGCTCCACTATCTGCTGAGCCCCAGGAGCTGTTACCCAAGCCAGTGGGGTCTTCTGTCCTTAATCTTCTTTGTGGCAAGGATCAGGCCAATGAAAACTGCGAGCACAGATCAGGTATTTAGCAGATTTTCAGGCAGGTTAATAAGGGTATTCCTTGGCACGTTTTTCCCACTGCTTTTCCCTCCTGTCCTTCAGCTCCTTTCTCCTGGAACTTGAGCCCAGCCAAAACCCATGCATGATGCCTGGCTTCAGGACATAATGAAGCTCAGGCTCTGATGTCTCATTGCAAAAATTCAATTAGAGACACAGCAATAGGTAAGAGGTGGATTTGTTAGAATTCTGAGATAAGCACACTCTACAGGGTGTGGGCCACTGCAGAGGGGAAAGTGTTTTGGCCATGAAATGTGGTCTGGCTAGGTTTTGCAAGCTGGGTGAATTCATATGCTAATGAGTGAAAGGATCATCAAATCACTGTGGAACCACTCACTCCTCCATCCTTTGACAGTGTCTTGGAACTGTCCTGCCACCTCTGGGTGTGTCATTTAGCTTTCAGATTGGGGATTAAGGTTTACTTGAATTTGACTTGTCATCTTGGACCCAATTGATTTTAATTAGTTTATGTTATGCCCTTGTGCTATGTCATTCTTTCAAAAGCTGTGCCCTGCCCCCTTTCCTACTGTTGTATGCTCTTTTCCTGAGTCCCTTCCGGGCCCACAATGTTCCCTCTAGATATTCAAGCATTCATCTTCCATGGTTCCTATAACATGTTCAACATCAGCATCTCTCAGTGAACCTGCTAGGGTGGAAGACACACACAATGCTTGCTAGAAATCTATCTGTTGGCATCCCTTCAAAGGCAATTGGGCTTCCAGTGATAATGTTTGTCACTTTGGGAATTATCCCTACAGGCCATTTGGGCCCAAACCCTTCTCCTAAAGTCACAAACATACCTCCAGATCAAATCTCCACTCTGGAACATCTGGTCTGTTACCTCTTATAAATTTGTTAAGCCACTTATTAACTCCTACAACCAGGACCCTGCCCCCTTGTGGGCAACATTGCTCCATCCTATTTATTATTAAAATAATCTAAATGCCCCTAACAGGGCCAGATAACCCATTTCTTTGTCATCACTTCTCTTATTACCTAAAGTGGGTCTATCAAAATGAAATGTTTACCATTGGAGACACCCTAACCTGCTCGTGTGGAGGACTAGGGGGGGGGAAGTCAGTGATTTATAATCTCTTAGAGCAGTAAGGCAATGGCACCCCACTCCAGTACTCTTGCCTGGAAAAATCCCATGGATGGAGGAGCCTGGTAGGCTGCAGTCCATGGGGTCGCAAAGTCAGACACGACTGAACGCCTTCACTCTCATTTTTCACTTTCATGCATTGGAGAAGGAATTGGCAACCCACTCCATTGTTCTTGCCTGGAGAATCCCAGGGACAAGGGAGCCTGGTGGGCTGCCGTCTATGGGGTCTCACAGAGTTGGATATGACTGAAGCGACTTAGCAGCAGCAGCAGCAGAGCAGTAAGAGGATAAGGCTTATAACTGTTTCACCAGGTTCCCAGTCTCAGGGCACAGACTTGGACTGCTTTACATCATGATATCTATTTCCATTTGTGGTGAACAAACTGGCAATAAGTTAAAATTACAACCTCTTCATCTTATCTAGCACCGGTCATGATGGAGACCTTAAGGACACCCAACTCCAGTCCGGGGGTCCCAGGAGGTCAACCTGCCTCAACCTGCCTAAGGATCTGGTCCTCTAAAATTTGTGATGCCTCAACCTGCTCTGGGATCTGCCAGTCCAGGGGTCCCAGGTGGTTATCATGCCTTGACCTGCCCAGGGGCCCAATTCTTGGGAGACCGACCTCCCTTGACCTGCCTGAGGATTCAGTCTCCAGGAGACTGTCATGCTTTAGCTTGCTGGGGATCTGCACCCTGACCCAGGGATGCCTGGCTCTCAGGTTGCAACAGTACTGGGTAGGATAAGCTTCGGACTTCCCCTAAGGAAGTCCACCCATGGAAATGGAAATAGAAGGAAGCCTATTAGTTGTGGGACTATGCTGAGTCTCAGCAATAACTCAGGAGCCCAATGAGAACCCCATTGCCTTTCTGGAAAAGCTAAAAAAAGGCCCTCAAAAAGTTTACCAATCTGGACTTACTTAGATTCTTATGAAGGGCAGGTAATTTTAAAGGACAAATTCCTGTCCCAATGTGCACCAAACATCAGAATCAACTTACAACAGCTACAGTAGCAGGACCCTGCTGCCTCTTTAGATGAGATGGTCCAGACTGCCACCAATACCTTTTATAGCAAAGAACAGGCCCAGGAGAGGGAGAAAAGGAAAGAGACAAGGCATGCCCAGATGCTGGCTGCCCTCCAGGGAAACCCTATTGCAAACCCCAACTCCTTGAAGGACAAGGCATGAGGTAAATGCCTGATCTGTAGACTGGTGGGGCTTTGGGCCAAAGAGTGTCCAAACTGTGACAAGTTTCCTAAAATGGCTTGATATAAATGCCATCAATTGGGACATTGAATGGCACTCTGCCCTTGGGACCCAGGAGCCTCAAGGTCAAGTGGCAAGCCTTCCCTCAGAATGTTTCAACAAGACTGAAGTGGCCCACTCCAGCCAGCCTGCCTGTCACGGATAATATCAGAGGGCTGAAGCCAAGGGTGCAAATGGATGTGGCAGGTAGGCCCAAGATTCTTGGTTGACACGGGGGCTACCTGTTCTGTCCTGACCTACTCCTGAGCCTTCTCCTCCCAAACCTGTACCATTTTGGGTGCTATAGGAAAAACAACTACTAAAAGATTCACCAGAGCACTTCTTTGTTGCTGGGATGGACAAATATTTTCCCACCAGTCTGTTGGTCCCTGTGTGTCCTACTCCCTTATGGGGAAGAGATATACTCCCTAAACTGGGGACCACCCTTGTGATGGGAAGCTTTTCAACCCCTAGAGCCCTACAGCTTCTGGTTACTATTGAAGAACCCATTACACATTCTCCAACAGAGAGGGTCCAAAAACTAAGGGAGGACACAATTAACCCCCAGGTATGGGACCAGGGGACTGCTGGACAAGCCCACCAAGCTGAACTGGTCATCATTGTCCTCTGAGATCCCACTTGGTTTCCTAACTGGAAACAATATCCACTTAGAAGAGAGGCTCAGGAGGGACTACAGCTTCTAATAAATAAATTCCTTTCTTGTGGGCTATTGGTCCCCACCAATTCACTATGTACCAGCCCAATCCTCTCTGTAAAGAAAAAGGACAAAATCTGGTGGATAGTTCAAGATCTCCATATCATAAATGAAGCTGTAGTCCCCCTCCATCCCACAGTATCCAATCCCTATGTAATCTTGGGAGAAATTCCACCCAGTGCCAAGTGGTTTACAGCCTTAAAGATGCTTTTTTTTTTTTTTTTTTTGGGCATAGCATTGGCTAAAGAATCCAATATCTTTTTGCCTTCATGTGGGAGGCTCCAGGAGAAAAATATCAACAGATGACGGTGGGAATTATTATCTCAAGGGTTAAGAGATAGCCTCCACCTCCTTGGACAGGCTCTTAACCTGGATCTTCTAGATCTGGATCTGGGACCTAATGGGAAAATATTACAGTATGTAGATGACCTACTAGTCAGCTCTCCAGATGAGAAAAATGCCCAACAACATACAATCTACGTTCTAAACTTTTCGGTAGAGAGGGGAAATAAAGTCTCCCGTGCTAAGGCACAGGTTGTCTAGAACTTACCTGGGAGTTCAGATTACACACGGGTCCAGGAGGCTGTCCTCTGATTGGGTACAAGGAATCTTCCAGTTGACTTCCCCCATGACTCAAAAACAATTGCGAGCTTTCCTGGATATTGTAGAATCTGGATACCAACTATAGTCCAATTGCCCAGCCCTTATATGAAAGCTTAAAGCAACAGCATGATTCAATCCCACTGCTGTAGGGAACTCCTCAAAAGAAGTCTGAGGCTACATCAAAACAAGCCTTAACTCAAGCACCTGACTTGAGGTTGCCAGACCCAAAAAATGATTTTAAGTTTATATTCATGAAAGAGAAGGAATAGACTTGGGAGTGTTAACTCAAAGGTTGGGATCTGAACTCCAGCCTGTAGCTAACTTATCTAAGAGGCTTGACCCAACCACCCAAGGTAGGCTTCCCCACCTTTGAAATTTTGCAGGTATTGCAATCCTGATAGAAGATGCTTTAAAACTCTCTTTTGGGGGCAAAGTAACTATTTTTACAAGCTACCAAGTAAAACAATTCCTAAATGGAAGAGGTCATTTATGGATGTCTCATCAAAGAATCCTCTGATATCAAGTAGTGCTGATGGAAAATCCAGGCCTATATCCCCTTGTGAGGGGATAGCCCCTCACTATATCCCCTTGTGAGGTTCTTATCCCGGCCACCCTCCTGCCTACCCCCAAGGGCTCTCTCCCTTTTCACTCTTGCCTAGAAACCTTGGACCACTGGAGAAAACCCTGAGAGGGATTGTCAGAGGATCCTCTGACCAATCCTGAGGAAATCTGGTACACTGATGGAAGCAGCTTTGTCTTGGGTGGAAAAAGAAGAGCCAGATATGAAGTAGTCTCCAATTTTGAGACCTTAGAGCCTGAACCTTTGTCACTAGGTACTTCAGCCCAATTAGCTGAACTCATAGCCCTGACTCAAGCTTTTAGAGTTGGGAAAAGGAAAAAAAGATTAGCCATTTACACTGACTCCAAGTATGCCTTTCTGATACTACATGCACATGCTGCTATTTGGAAAGAAACGGGCCACTTGACCACCCAAGTGTCCCCAATCAAATATGGTGGTCAAATCCTTAGACTCTTGGAGGCAGTCCTTCTGCCTGCTAAAGTTTCAGTCTCTGACTGTAAAGGACACCAAAAAGGGAGCACAGAAGTAGCATGAGAGAACCAAGGAGCTGATCAGGCAGTTAAGAGAGCAGCATTACAGAACAATGACCTAATGGGGGTTGCCACCTTAGTTCCACAGACTAATTTGCCAGAAAACCCTTCATATACTGAAGGTGAGACTCTTAAAGCTAAGAGTGAGGGCTTTCAAGAAGATCATATTGGGTGGTTCCAAAAAGAGGGACTCCTTTTTATGCCTGGGAACCTCCAGTGGAAGTTGGTTAACACCTTACATGCCACCACTCATTTAAGGGAAAAGCCCTCCAAAATTTACTAGAAAGGTCCTTCAGAGGAATAGGCCTCCAAACGACTATAAGGCAGGTGGGCTCCTCTTGTCCCACTTGTCAATTAAACAACCCCAAAGGAGCTTGAAGACCCCAGCTGGACTAGCCTGTCCAGTGACATGAGACCTACCTAGGAGAGGACTGGCAGACGGACTTCATCCAGATGCCAATTTCTCAAGGGTATAAATACCTAATAGTCATGATAGATACATTCACAAGATGAATTGAAGGCTTTCCCACCAGGACTGAGAAAGCTGAAGAGGTGGCAAAAAACTGCTCCATGAAATCATTCTGAGATTTGGTGTGCCTAGATCATTACAAAGTNTCAAGGGTATAAATACCTAATAGTCATGATAGATACATTCACAAGATGAATTGAAGGCTTTCCCACCAGGACTGAGAAAGCTGAAGAGGTGGCAAAAAACTGCTCCACGAAATCATTCTGAGATTTGGTGTGCCTAGATCATTACAAAGTGACAATGGGATATCATTTACTTCTAAGGTCACCCAAAGGGTCTCTAAAGCATTGGGCATTACTAATTATCTCCATTGTGCCTTGAAGCCTCAGTATTCAGGAAAAGTAGAAAGAGCCAACCAATTCTTAAATCAGTGACAAAAAAGATAACCCAGGAGACCTCCCTGGAATGAAAGGAAGCATTACCAATAACACTCCCCCACACTCGTATTGCCCCTAAGCGACAGGTTGGTCTCAATCCTTATGAGATGCTATATGGGAGACTTTTTATTTATGTCAATTACCTCTTCCTAGATCCAGAGGCTCAGACCCTCCTGTCTTATACCATGGCCATTGGGCAATTCCAACATAATATATACTTGTGGGGGTGTGAACCAGGATGAACCAGGGCCCAAAAGATTCTAAGGAGTCACCACTAAATGCTCCATGGACACAAGTCCTAATTAAAGTCTAGAAAGATGGGTCCTCAAAGGCTCAACTCCAGTCCACATGAAAGAGCCCCTACCCTGTAATACTCTCTACCCCCAGAGCAGTCAAGATACCAGGACCTGACTCCTGGATTCACTACTCAAGAGTCAAGCCATGGAAGAAAACATAAGAGGACATTCAATACACCTGTGAGCCCCTGGGAGCTCTCAGATACCTATTCAGAACTACAAATGAGTGCCATTCTAACAAAACCCCCAAAATCTAGTTTCTGGGGATAAGATTTCTCAGGACAGCTCTAAAGAGCCAACACAGCTTAGCAGGGGTTGTACTCCAAAACAGACAGGAGATAGATCTTCTGATCCCTGAATGGGGAGGGACTTGAGCCATCCTGGTGATGGAAATTTGGAGTTGGCTAATGCCCTTATTAATCCCTGTTATACCATATTGATGCTGCTTATGATTGCTCCATGTATTATCAATGGTCTAACCTGTTTTGTCTCTGACCAGGTCAACAAGCTACAGCATGCAATGCCAGTTCAAAAAGGTTATATAAAACAATAGCTGACCACAGAAAATATCACTCACCTTTAGATGGACACTGCTATAAGGACTCTGAGGTCTGAGGCTAGCAAGAGAGGGAGGCCCCAATGTCCCTAACTGTACCAGTCTAGCAGGAAGTAGCCAGAAAGACCTCGATGCCCCTATTCCCAAAGAATTGTGCCTCCCACCTTCTAAGGGAGAAATGTTAGGTAGTTAGAATAGGAAAAAAGGAGTCCAGAATGGCAGTGGCTAAAAGACAAGGAAGGCAAAAGCATGAGAAAATAGAACAAAGGAAGGTCTGAGGACAGGAGTAAGGACCTCAGGTAGAACAAACAGCACTCCTGGCTAGCCCAGTTTACATAGGACAGACCCAGGGGGAGGAGAAAAAACATATAAAAAGATGAGCCAAGGGGCCAGGGGTCTCTCTCTCACACGTGTGCTCTCTCCCTGTCTCCTCCCCCCCACCCCATTCTCTTCGTGTCTTTTGGGTCAGATGCCCTCATGCCTCGAGGATGTATTTTCCTTTATTTTCTAAATAAAACTGAACTGTGGNTTAGCATAGAAGTGGTAATAAAGACCAAGAAGATCCCCTGGAGAATGGCATGGCAACCCACTCCAGTACTGTTGCCCGGGAGAATTCCACGGACAGAGGAGCCTGGCAGGCTATACAGTCCATAGGGTCACAAAGAGTCAGACATGACTGAGCAATGAACACACACACACGCAAAGGCCAAGTTAGGACAGATGAGTAGAGATGACTGCAACTGTAAGAGCTCTATAAAAAGTACACTTGTTCATCTAATAATTATTTCAACTCGATTTAGCGAGGCAAGGCTTCCTGATTTGTAGAGGGATCATGAAAGCGAGAAATGGGATCTGATTCTTTGTATAGAGAAGAAGGTCTAGAAAGTGTACGTTACCAGAATATGAACTGGGCACAGAGGGTAGCTGTGGGGAGCCAGGAAAGGAAGATGAAGAAATGAGGTAGGCCAACACACGCAGGCAGAAAATTCCCGTGTTTGCCCTGAGATCTCTTCTAAGAATATGGATAATCCCCAACAGTGACCTAGTCGACTTCCTGGTTTTGATGTGCTCCCATAATAGAGAAAGAAAGAAAACAAAAAGTAACTGGGTTAGCATGACAACCTAGACTTCTTAGGTCAACAGAGGACAAGAAGGGAGCAAAATATGAGAAATGTTTTTAAAGTTTACATTTTATTTCCTCATAAACATTTTTAAGAAGAGACAAAATATGTGAAAAACCACACAGGAAAGACAGAAGTAAGCCTGGTGTCTTCAGGGAGGTGATTAAGTACCACCTCTCAACTTTTATAAGCAATCATACCCCAGAATGAAATACACAGCATGCTATTATGAAATGTCAGGGACTATATCCATAACAAGTATGGGATGGAAGGTCAAATAACCATATTTAAATGAGGTATGTTTCGGGATAGTTCCTAAAATTAATTTATTTATTTGGCCATGCCAGGTCTCAGTTGTATCAGGTGGAATCCAGTGCCCTGCCCAGGGACTGAATCCAGCCCCCTGCACTGGGAGCACAGTCTCAGCCAGCAGACCACCAGGGAAGTCCCTCAGGATCGTTCTGTAGCCCAGACTGGAACTTTTTTTTAATAAAGATGTATCACAAAATATGAAAAGCACCTCAACAAAACTTTCATTTTATCACTGCATTATTAAAAACATACTTCAACAAAATTTAAAATAATTGAATCAGATTAAAGCCTGCTTAATTTATGAATATTTAGCCCTAATCATGGGATTCCAGGTACTACTTATGTGCTCTTCAGTTTTTATTTTCTATATTTTCTACAATAGTTCTCTTTTCCATGCAGGCATCACCTTCGTATTTGAGGATTATTGGGTCATTCATACTAGCTAATATTTTAATGGCCATGAAGTCGTTTGCCTAAGTGAAAAACAAGATATAATCCAAATGTATACAGTTTGACTTTTAGTGAAAAACAGATGATTCAGTGAACTCCACAGTGTCATGCTTGTTTACATAAAGCTAAATAAATAATGACTGTGATTATTTGTTATCACATGGCCTCTATGAGTAAAAGTCCTGTTGAAATCTGCTTAATTACCCGGATAAGGAAGGTGGCATCCTTTTTAACTGAAGAGTTGGCTTCTTTTCTATAGAATTATTTGGGATTATCTTAAGTTCAGAAATAAGTTGGAGTCATTCAAAGAAAACTAAGGTTTGCCACTAATCTGTACACTAGAGCTGTAACAACAAAATATTTTAGATGCTTTTCTTCTGACTTCACAGATGTTAATAGTTTATGGTCTTAGCTGACACTCTTTAAACCCCAAAACTTCTTCCTGTTTACTCTGTTCACTTTGGCTTTTTTTCACCTCTCCCATTTCTGTGAGAATTAGGAGAATTTGTATTTATATGTTTTTATAAGTATTTCTTTGGTCTTAGGTAACCTTTACATTTAATTGTTTTTGTCTATCTACCTACCTACCTATCTTTCTACACTGCTAGCCATTTTGTTAAGCCATTTACTGTATAAGTAATTACAAGTGGCTGCCATGAACCAGGCATTGTGCTAGGTGACCATGGATGTAAAAAGCCACCTCATGATGTAATAAGGGAAAGCACATAGAGAGATATCTTTATTGTTCTGCTTGTTAAGGACTGAGATAATCAGAGAGTAAAGGATGCTACGGTGCTTGGGTTAGAGACTCCGGAACACAGTTATGAACAGCTGTTATTACACTACTCTGTAATAAAGCAATGCCTTTTGGCTTATTGAGAAGCACAAGGCTTTCTGTACTTACACTAAATAGACCCCATTGTGCCCTCTGAATTTCTGGCTTGTTTTAAAATAGATTTTCTCTTTCTCCTATTATTGTAAATTATTTGCTGTCCACTTATGTTATAAAAGCTTTCCTCTTTTAAGTAGATGCTCTGCATCCATCCTAATGCGCTCAGTCGCTCAGTTGTGTCCGACACTTCGTGACCCCGTGAACTGTAGCCCACCAGTCTCCTCTGTCCATGCAATTTTCCAGGCAAGAATACTGGAGTGAGTTTGCCATTTCCTTCTGCAACCCATCCTGATATCATCTTTGAAATCTGCTGGGGGTCTGGAAAAATGACTAACTGAACTCCACAGACCACGTGAAGCAAAGAGGAGCAACCTTGGTGCACAATGTTTTTTTGGAAATAGCATAAAGGTAAAGAATATACTATTCAGACAGAAAAATCTATAGAAAACTGACCCAGGTCTGCCAAAAATTAAGTTAGCTGGAGCCTCCCTGGATTGTATGAGTGTAGATTTGGACAAAAGAAGATCTTCCCTCTCCCCAGCATAAGGGAATGTCTGGGAGGAAGGCAGATGAGATGGGGTATCAATTTTGTTCCTCAGAACTTGTTTTGCTTTACTTGCTCCTTTTTTTTTTTTTTAAATCAATGCTCCATATAGATGCGCTTGCCAAGTATGCTGCGTATCACACATGTGAAACGTTACAATATTTGCGGTCCTAGTTCAATGCCTAAGTAAGTCTAGCAAATCTAATTCAGACCTTGTGATTGGGCCATTTCTACCAGTAATATGGTTGTTACTGCCCTGACAGTCATTTAACAGTTGCAGTAATTCACAAGTGTTGGTTCTTGCCAACATAGAAGATGTGTGTGTGTGTGCATGCTAAATCACTTCAGTTGTGTCTGACTCTTTGCAACTCTATGGACTGTAGCCCACCAGGCTCCTCTGTCCATGGGATTCTCCAGGCAAGAATACTGGAGTGGGTTTCCATGCCATCATCCCAGGGATCTTCCCAAGCCAGGGATCGAACCCATGTCTCTTATGTCTTCTGCATTGGCAGGCTGGTTCTTTACCACTAGTGCCACCTGGGAAGCCCAATTTGTAACTAAAGACATTAAAAATTGAGCTCAGAAATTGATGGTACCAGGTATATCCTCACAGTTGCTGCTGCTGCTGCTAAGTCACTTCAGTTGTGTCCGACTCTGTGTGACCCCATAGATGGCAGCCCACCAGGCTGCGCCATCCCTGGGATTCTCCAGGCAAGAACACTGGAGTGGGTTGCCATTTCCTTCTCCAATGCATGAAAGNTTATTTTCCAAAATTTTAAACACTTTTAGATTTTCCAACTGGAGAAGGAAATGGCAACCCACTCCAGTGTTCTTGCCTGCAGAATCCCAGGGACAGGGGAGCCTGGTGGGCTGCCGTCTCTGGGGTCGCACAGAGTCGGACATGACTGAAGTCAACTAAGCAGAAGCAGCAGCAGCAGCAGATTTTCCAACACAGTACAGGTTTCTCTTTTGTAAAAATTTTAAAAAATAATAATAAAATAAAATTGCTATGAAATACATGTTATATTAGAGGTAATCTCTAACAAAAGTCTAAAATCCAACTATTTCTGTGAAAAGCTTGCTTACTTAGAACTTGACATTATGGAAGACCCGTGTTGTTTCCTAATGTGGGTGTGGGGATGAGTGTGCATGTGTGAGAGAATGTGTGCTATAAAAACTCTCTAACCTTGATATTAAAGATAGTTTTGGCACTAGTACACCCTATTCTGTATTAGAGCTGAGGTGTCCAAAGTCAGCATTATGAGCAAATCTAACCATCTGTGATATGCACAAAAGAGGATGTCTCTGCTTACTAGACATCTCCTGAGTTTAGTGTAATCCCTAAACTGGCATGCCTTTGAATTGAGTCATCTTATTATTTTCTTAGGGGAGGAGATGACAAATATAGAGAAATTGCCTTAGAGACAAGAGCTCTAAAGCTCAGACACAGATGAGGTGGGAAAGTAGGACTCACTGGGTACACCAGAATGCCACGTACGGTGGTGCTAGGTTTTTGGATCATAGAAACATATTAGGAAGCATCTGGCCTACATTTTGTTTGTTTAGAAGCAAGTTCAGCAGAGACCGACACAGTTTTAAATTCTAGTCTCATCATTTATGAATTTGTGCAACTTTAAGCAAGGTATTTAACTCTATGCTTCAATTGTCTTATGTGTAAAATAAAGGTAATCAGTAACCGGCTTTTCCTGGTGGCTCAGTGGTAAAGGATCCACTTGCTAATGCAGGAAATATGGGCTCAATCTCTGGGTTGGGGAAGCTCCCCTAGAAAAGGAAATGACAATCTACACCAGTATTCTTGCCTGAGGAATTGCCTGGACAGAAAAGCCTGGCAGACTACAGTCCATGGTCTTACAAAAGAGTCAGCAGGACACAGTGACTAAACAACAATAACAATTGGTAATCACCAAGTAATTACCATGGTAATCATAGGTCACTGCAAGAATTAGAAAAATTGCACATCTTTGTTTTTTGGAATCATTCAATAAATGAGAATTATATTAATATTGAAAATAATTTCAAAAAACATTACTTGTTTGTGTCCAAAGGGATTGTGTCATTGTTGTTGCTGTTGTTTAGTCATTAAGTCATGCTCACTCTTGTGACCCATGGATTGTAGCTAACCAGGCTTCTCTGTCCATGATATTCCCCAGAGAAGAATACTGGAGTGGCTTGCTATTTTCTTTTCCAGGGGATCTTCCCATTCAAGGGATCAGAACCCTGGTTAATTTCGGTAAACCAGTTTATATGTCAGCTGAAATATTTACAGTTCTTAAACCTATCAGATTGTCTATCTATCTATTATCTATCTGTTTTGTTTTCCTAGTAGATTCTCTCTCATCATTCTCTGTCCTTCTACTTCAATCTTAGCTATTTACTTTCTGGTTTTACTGAAGATTTTACACTCTAAACTTAACTTCTTGATTTCTAATGTAGGAAATCTTGTTGTGTAGATATCACTTCACTTTTCATGGTTTTTTAAAGAATGGGTACATTTTAGATCATTTCTGAATCCTTGCATATCTGAAAATGCTTTTCTCCCAAAATTTTTGATTGAAAATTTGTCTAAGCATAGAATGCCAGGATGAAACATTTTCTCCTTAGTAAGAAAGCATTGCTCTGTCACCAACTAGAGCCACAATTGCTACTGAGCAGTCTAACTTACTCTTTAATTCTTGGCATATAAATCATTTGTTTTTAGCTGAATAAGTTTTGATCTCTTACTTATCACCTGTCTTCTGACATTTCAGTCAGTTAAATAGTCTGGGGTTTTGATTCTCCGACAATGTGTCTAGTACCATGAAGGGAAAAGTCATATTCATTAATTAGTATTAGATTTTATCAATTAGATGATAAGTAGCTTGCCTCCATTAACAGAACTACAGAAAATCTTAGGACCAGATCCATAAGCTGGCCAAGGTGTCTTCTCCATTTTAATAACAAAATTTTGATTAATTATTTTACATGTTTTCTTCTGTTAAATGATACTGGCTTTATTTTTATACTGGTAAAATAAAGCTTTTTTTTTTTATACTGGTATATATAAAGCTTCCTTTTTTATTTTTATTTATTTTTTATTTTATTAGCCATACCATAAGAGCAGAGTCCTAACCACTGGACCATCAGGGAATTTCCAAGTTTCCTTTTTAAATGTATTTATGTGAGTCAAAAAAGTGGTCCATAAAATATATGGAGGAGGGAAAAAAAAGTAGTGATCATGTGTGCCCCAAATCACAAACTGGTACATACATTCAACAAAATGTACAAAAGATAGATGAGAACACAAAGGTGGTGGTAAAAGTTAATGTTCCACTCTGCTACTGCTGTCCCTTTGTGTATTATAGGCCTAATATTTTCAGTGATTAAGAGCTAAAGAACTTTCTAAAACTACTTTTCTGTTTGGTATAACAGGAGCACTGTGATTCAGTGTCAGTATTTTTGTTTGAGCTCTTATAGTTTCACACCACAAAGATGTAGGGTGCAATTTGCTCAGTATCATTTTGCAGCAATAATACTGTGGCTTTGACAATAGTTTCTAGTTATTTCTTTCTTTGTTTCCTCCGCTTAGCTAAATGGGCCCAAAGAAATAGCATTTATTTGATATGATTTAGCAAAATATTTATAAAATGGTAGACTAAGAGTCACTCATGTTTTCTTAATATGACTTTATCAAGGTAGGAATTTTGATCACTCGCATTTACTCAAAGACTTTCTGGTGAGGGGGATAGAGACAGAAAGATGACATGGGCAAGAAGTTAAATAATTCATTGTCTGCTTTTTGGCAGGGCTCTTAAATATTACTTTTTTGGGGAATGTGGACCAAAGATTGATTTTATCTGAAGGTCCATCACCTATCAGATTTTTCCCATGGCTGTGTATTTTTAAAAGGGAAATTGCAGTTAACTGTTTCTCAAACTCTATTTTCTTTCATTAAACTAGTTGGATTAATTATATATTTGAAATCATGCTCACAGGAATGATGGGCTACTTTTATACTGCACTCATACCAGTTTTAGGCTTCTAAATAGAGGTTTTAAGATACTTCTCTTATAGTTCTAATTTTACCGTACAAGATACTATCTTTTGAAACTCAGCTTCTGACTTGGAAATTTCTAGTACATAGAGTCCCCATGTGTGTTTCATAGTGGTTGAAGATGTTTTAACTCCAATGGGATTAAAAAAGAAATGTCTGTACTCTTGGAATTATATATATCTATGAGAATGATGAAGTGAGTGAAAGTCACTCAGTCGTGCCCAACTCTTTGCAGGTAGAAAACTGGAGTGGATAGCTGTTCCGTTCTCTGGGGGATCTTCCCAACCCAGGGATAGAACCCAGCTATCCCACATTGCAGGTAGATTCTTTACCATCTGAGCCACTAGGGAAGCTCCTATGAATGTATAAGGCAAATATTACGGAAGTAGTGAGAGTTAGAGAAAAAGCTTCTTGTAATAAATCTCAGCAATCTATTCTATCATACAGAGAAAAAATTTCAGAAGTGAGATGAATTACAGAGACTGCATTTGAAAAAAAAAGTCCTTAACAGTTTGAAGTAATAGCTTACAATTGTTCTTTTTGGTTCAGACACTAAGTTAATTATTATTGACATGTCACATTCTGGTGCCCATACAATTGAATATCACTGTTTACCTATAAACCTGCAAGTACATGTGTTTTAAAGCAGTTCATGTAAAATTTTGATTTGGGCTGTACTTTGTTTTATCATTAACAATCATTTTCACCTGTGAAATAGTGGGAAAGTACGTATGCTTCTTAAGTTGTTCTAAGATTAACTTGTTACATTAGTAAAAGAAGATAAGTTTCTTTCTTTTTCTATTTTTCCCTATAAAATATTTTTTAACCAGCTTTTAAAAGCAGAGTATCTAAAAAAGTTTGTTTTTTTTTTTAATCAGAATATCTAGGAGCAACGCTATCAAATAATTTATCATCATTTTTTACCTTTTGAGCTAATTTTTGAATGCTATTTGTTCGTATCTGAAAAGAACCAAGGCTTCCAATCAGTATCTTCCCAGATATTGAATGCTTCCTCAGTTGCTTTGTTAATTTCTGGTGTAAGAATAATAGGTTTTAACTGGAGATCAGAAGAAACAATTAACCTTGAGGAGAAGTACATGGCACTCTAGTTAATGGAAATATTTTTCACATTTTATTCATATGAATAAGATGACCTTAAAACACATTCTGGTTACCACTCTACAATAATAAGAGATCTATTGTATGACTTTAGGCAACTAAGGGAAAAAAAATTCAATGAAACGCTCAAAACTTTGTTAATGGAGAAGTTTCTAACACTATGTTATGTGGAGAACATTGTTATGTTGATATGAATGGCTTCCTGTAAGTTGGAAGACAGTAATGATTTTAATACAGAGTTTAATCTTCTGTGGAGATGGCAGGAGATGGCATTATTAGAAGAACTGAAGTACATTGTATTAAACATGCAATATTTTAAAGCTGATTTTTTGATAAAAAATGTTTTTCACTTTTTTCTTTACTCATTTTTTTCATTTCTCATGCTCCCATTTTTGTTTATTTTTGTTTTGTGTTGACTTTTTTCCCATTGTGGTAATAGCATCAAATTCCAAGAACAGATATAGATGTCACTTTTTGAAATATTCTTCGTTCTGACCTAGTGTGTAGCATACTTACCCATGATTATAATGTAAGACTACACTCATGCATGCTAAGTTGCTTCTGTTGTGTCAGACTCTTTGTAACCTTATGAACTGTAGCCCAACAAGCTCCTCTGTCCATGGGATTTTCCTGGCAATAATACTGGAGTGGCTTATAAGACTAGAATGGTACAGTTCAGTTCAGTTCAGTCACTCAGTCATGTCTGACTTTTTGCAGCCCCATGAATTGCAGCACACCAGACCTCCCTGTCCATCACCAACTCCCGGAGTTCACTCAGACTCACGTCCATCAAGTCAGTGATGCCATCCAGCCATCTCATCCTCTGTCATCCCCTTCTCCTACTGCCCCCAATCCCTCCCATCATCAGAGTCTTTTCCAGTGAGTCAACTCTTCGCATGAGATGGCCAGAGTACTTGACCAAGATAATCACAATGGTATGATGACTCACCTAGAGCCAGACATCCTGAAATGTGAAGTCAAGTGGGCCTTAGAAAGCATCACCACGAACAAAGCTAGTGGAGGTGATGGAATTCCATTTGATCTATTTCAAATCTAGAAAGATGATGCTGTGAAAGTGCTATACTCAATATGCCAGCAAATTTGGAAAATGCAGCAGTGGCCACAGGACTGGAAAATGTCAGTTTTGGTTCCAATCCCAAAGAATGGTACAAAGTCACATCTAAATCATTTCCAATCCAAATGGTTGTTTTCTATCTTCAGTGTGTGTAACAAACTCGTAAAAACTTGTTAAAAATTGCTAAGCTTAGCCCTGGAGTTTCTGATTCTGTAAGTCTTGGGTACTCATATTTCTGTTGCTTTGTCAAGGGATGCTGAGGCTACTAGTTTAAGGATCAAACTTTGAGAACCAGTAACTTAAACATTTCCGTTCTAACCACCAATTGCTGTGTGCGCTGTGCTAAGTTGTTTCAGTCATGTTCAACTCATTGCAACTCAATGGACCATAGCCCACCAGGTTCCTCTGTCCATGAGATTTTCCAGGCAAGAATATTGGAGTGGGTNTCGCTGAGGAAGGCTTTCTTATCTCTTCTTGCTGTTCTTTGGAACTCTGCTTTCAGATGCTTATATCTTTTCTTTTCTCCTTTGCTTTTTCACTTCTCTTCTTTTCACAGCTATTTGTAAGGCCTCCACAGACAGCCATTTTGCTTTTTTGCATTTCTTTTCCATGGAGCACCTGGTGGGAATATACAATTATCTCTCCCTTGCTCATACTTTGTTGAATTAATGTGTTAAGTCATTTCACTCATGTTGGACTTCTCAAGAACTATAGCTACAGCCCACCAGGCTCCTCTGTCCATGGGATTCTCCAGGCAACAATATTGGAACAGGTTTCCATGCCCTACTCCAGGGGATCTGCCCCACCCAGAGACTGAAACTGCATCTTTTATGTCTCCTGCATTGGCAGGCAGGTTCTTTGCCACTAGCACCAGCTGGGAATTGCATGACTAACCCAAAAGTAGGAAATCAGTGATGGAAGATATGAATGTGATTTTGATTAATTTTCAAATTTTCTCTATTCTTTCCGGAACCACAGAAAGCATCATTGACTATATATATATATATAAAATCTGTTCTCTTCATTCATTACTAATAGCTTCCACAATGTGATAGCAAGTAAAGACAGTCTTCTCACATACTTGCTCCCTGTGTATATGTTAATAAAGCAACTGATAATTACATGTGCAAGGCTAGGCATAGTTAACAAAATCAAAAATCACACTTCAGTGTGATTGGAGCCCAGAGATTAAAGGATAGTGTGAGGTGTGTGATGTTTAAGAAGCTGAGGAAAGGCTGAGCTGAGCAAGACTATCTGCAGGGATGTTGATCTTTAAACCTAAGAGCTTGGGCAATATATAGAGATATTTTATCATAGCAAATGTCATGAGGAGATTTGAATTTTGAAGACATCTTTCATTACAGTGCAAGGAAGGAATTAGAATGTGCTAGAATGACCGTTGGAGACCAGTGGGAGGTCTGTTTTTTTGGAGCTGAGTGGTGACTATGGAGATGGAGGAAAATGACACCACTGGGGAATAAAACTAGTAACACAATCTGTGGGATACAATATGGGCACCAAGGAAGAAGGACGCAAACAGTGACACTTTAGCCTTTCAGCACCTATATTTTCTAGCTTGTAACCATATTTCAGAGAGGATAAATAATTTGTGTGTTCAAGTAAATCTATGTTATAACTTTCTCATTACTAAAATTAATAATATTTTGAATGACAAACATATAGGAGGGAATCAGTTCTGTAGTAGAAGCTCCTGGGCTTAAAATATGTCATGTTAAGTGATGTTACACCAAAGACAAACCTACAGAGTATATTTGGAAATTTTTTTAGTCTGTTTCTCTTATTCTGGCTCCTATTGGCAGATGTACTCTGCCCAACAAGTGGAAAGGTATTTCCTGGACAATGAAAGTGAGTTTATAATAACCCGAGTTAACCTAATGGAAAGTATTGAATTAATCAGCAGGAAACTTGAGAAAGGTTAAAATAGCCTCCATTTTTATGTTGCTATACAGTAGTGAGTAATGTTAATTGAATTCCCCTTGTGAGATTCTAAGAGAGTTTTCCACAGGATCCTGTGCTGTATAAAAAGGAAACAATGGCTTGTGGTAAAGTTAATTCAAGCTGAGACACATTAACTGCACCACATTATCGGTTGCTAAGAGTGCTATTAACACACATCACCCACTGTGTATATTTGTGAATTAGGAGGTTTCCTTGTTAATGCAAATGAGACACTTTCCTTGAAAATAGTAGGCACTATGGATGTTGAGCTCTTTTTTTTTTTTTTTTCACTTACTCCAATCCCCCTACCCCCACACTTTTGAAAACTACTAATCTGATTTCTCTGTATCTATGATCTTTCCTTTTTTGTTTGTTTATTTTTTAGATTTCACTTATAAAAGACATCATAAGGTATCTGTCTTTCTCTGTCTGACTTATCACTAGAGATTATTTTTAAGACATAGAAAAAATGATGAATGCCTTTATTCCTTATATGGTATGGCTCTTCTCTCTTTTGACATAACAGTTTTTATACTGCTTCGTTTCTCTTGAACCTATTCGCTGCTGTTGTTTTGTCTTTTGTTTTTATCTTTTTTATATTTTTTTATAGTGGTGGTGGAAGAACCTTTTAAATAATCATACAATGAAATCTTCCCAGGTGGCGCAGTGATAAAAAATTCACCTGCCAATGCAGGAGGCCCAAGAGATGCAGGTTTGACCCCTAGGTCAGAGAGACTTCCTACAGTAGGAAGTGGCAACCCATTCCAGTATTCTTCCCTGGGATATCCCATGGACAGAGGACTCTGGTGGGTTACAATCCATGGGGTCTCAAAGAGTCAAACACAACTCACATATATGTACCTACACCAGGAAAACACCTGCATTCGAGTTTACTAACCTATTTTGAATATTCTCATAACAGCTGCTAGTTACAGAAACATCCCGGCTATGGAATCAGAAAATTCAAGATCAGATTCTGGCTATGGCTCTACCTATACATATGTGCCTGTGATAATGGAAAAAGGAGGAACGATAATTGTGAAAAGTTTATATAATATACCAGGCAGTGGACTTGGCTTCACTTGTGTTCTTTCTTTAAATTTATTATGACATATGTGTTAGTTTTCTCCTCTCTCTAGGATTGAGGAATCTGTGATTCTGAAAAATATAGTTCCCTGACTGATCTACAAAATAAGGGTGCTGTAAGCTAGGTAAATTATGTGACCCCTTCATCATAGAACAGTCATGCAGATATATGCTCACACCTTTTCTTACCCCTCTCTACATACATCAGTACAGACACTTGTACTTAAAAAGTTAAAATAGTAACTATTGGATAATTCCTTTAAAAAAAATAATTTCCCATTGCAGCAACTTTATGTGAAAGCAGTATCTCAGCATTTTGATTGTTTAATTAATTTCCTACTTATAAACTCAGACTATGCATCATGTTCTTCTACCTGATATTTCTTACACTTGATAAAACACTGAAAAATTTAACACTATAGCACTTAGCAGTAATTTTAAACTATGCTGCTGACATTTTCACACTACATTTGCTTTATTCCAAAAGTGGACCCAGGGTATGAATAGAAATGCAATTCCTCACCAATTTCATGGCAACAAACAACGGTACAATTACATGATTAAAAATGAATTTTATTTATGCTTTTCCATGCATGAAATCTACATACTTCCTGCCTGGTTTGTAAATAGGCTCTGAAGTACTCTTCCAAATGTATAATAACTTTCACTAGTGAATTTCTCATAAAATTGTAATTATGTGTGGAAAAAATTAGCCTCCAGAAGTCTAAACTAGTTATGTAAGGGGAACAACATGAAAGAAATTCCGAAGTGTTTTCAATTGGCCATTCTTTGTAAATGGCAATGTCAACAACATAGATTTATGAAGCCATTGCTACAATAAGAATACCTATTTAGTTCATTCATTGATTTTAAAAAATATATATGATAAAGTGGACCCTGGTTCACAAATACACCACTGAAAATGCTTTGCATCATTATTAAGCAAACATTTAAAACATTTAAATATAAAATATTTCTTTTTTTTATGTATATAAAATTTTTACTTAAAGGAAACATTTTTTGTAAGTTTAAGAGAAACAAACACAGATATCTCTAGGAGATTTTGTCTGGAGAAAATACTAATACAAAGAGTTAATAAAATAAGAAATGATGGTCTATGAGACATAGGTAAAATAAACTAAATCAAAACTAAAAGCTGACTATAGAAAGCTCTCAGCGTTCTATAGCATTCTCCCCCATTTCTTGTGCATGTCACCTGTGCCAGAGATAAATAGCATCTCACTATCACCTATTTTCTATTCTTCCTGGGCAGAGAACTAGTTCTCATTTTTCAGTTTCTCTTGGTTTTAGGTTTGGCCACATTATGGTTGATAAAATGTTATCAGTGTAATATGCATACTTCTAGGCGTGGTTCTTAATCACCCTGGTGCCACCTCACCCCATGCCACCTCCTGTTTCACCCCCCTCTTCTGTGAATGGCTCTGTGGGCACTTTTCCTTTTTTGTCCTTTTTATTGGCTGGTCATCACACTGTGGGTTGGATTAGAAAGTAAGTGTTGAAGAAGGCAGACACACATAGATCTTTGAATAATATAGTGGATGAGTACTACCCTAGAATTATTCAAGCTAGAATTATCTTGGATAGCTTATATGAGGAAAATCTTTCTGTTATACTTAATCCATGATAACTTTGGAATTCCAATTCTAAGAAGTGAACCCATGATAACCAGTAATTAGTATATTTCATTGTTTCTTGATCAGAATCTGGCGTATACACATAGAAAACATCATCTAATATTAGAACATCTTCAGGAAACAATGAGTAAACTATACACATGTATATTTACATATATACAACACACCTAAGTGAAATTTCTGTCAATAGAATTAAAAATAAAGGCATTATCTGGACACTACATATTCCCTTAAGTTTCTACCAGATGGTCAAACCCTAACACACTATCAGGAGGCTGTCAGACTGTCCAAAAAGTGTGGCTGTTCACTTATTGCCTAGTCTGATTGAGAAAGCAATGCTGCTTTTATCTAGTTAGTCCTCGTTTACAGAGATGGAAAATATTGAAGCAATCCAAACTGAAAGAACTTTGTCCAAAACTGAGGTATTTAGGCTACTTTGTGTGACTCAAGAGAAAAATTATAGAGCAAGCAGTGTTTCTATTTTTTTACTTTCAACCATGCTCTGTCTTTTTCACTGCTTATTAGCACTTCCCACCAAAATTGGTTAAACAGAGAAATCTGAAAATCCGCACTCGCCAGTATTGATCTACTAAACTGGTATTTGTCACATCACCTTTGCTACCTTGCCTCTATGGCCACTCCACGTCAATCATTTTTCAACTACACCACTCCAGGGCATGGATTCTAATTTGAAAAATGGAACAAACACTGGCAACAATAGATACCACACTGCATTTACTGAGTGCTGGTAACAGAAAGATGCCTAAAGATGGCATTTTCAAGGCAACCTTCTTGTTGCTGTAAAGAAAACATTTCCAGTATTAACAGTTCTGTACTTCAAGAAGCTGAAAAACACTCATTAACTAAAATCAATACTTTCTTTTTCTTCTGAACACTGTTTGCTTTTCAGTTCAGTTCAGTTCAGTCACTCAGTCGTGTCCGACTCTTTGCGACCCCATGAATTGCAGCAGGCCAGGCCTCCCTGTCCATCACCAACTCCCAGAGTTCACTCAGACTCACGTCCATCGAGTCCGTGATGCCATCCAAGTGCTAAAACTTTCCACTGTTCACTAAAATGTATCTTTTTTTTGTCAAGTATAAACATTCTGTAAAAGGTCTTGCTTAATTATCATTTTGATTGTTGTTTCTAAGAATCTCCCAGATTTCAGACAAAAGTACTTTTTCTATATTTCATTATAACTCACCCTTTTTACAGACTAATGTTAGGGTATGCTGCTTTTATGAATTAAAATCTTATAGTATTATTACATTGTCTTTTTTGCTGTAATTATATTGCCAACATAATTGTTCCTATATATCATTTGTTAGTTTAACATTTTTGTTGAACACCTATTCCGTGCAAGATATAGGGTTAGATGCTAAAGATATAAAGATAATATGACAAAGACTGATTCCTTATTTCAAAGTGAGCAACACTAGCTTAAAAGGACTGAGGTGTGACAGTGTTGTACATGGGAGGATCTTATACAAGAAAATTTATAGGTTCCTAACAAATTGAAATTAAATGAGGATTTAATTAAATGTCACTGATTTCTCCTATATCTGCTTACCTGTTTGTTTGTTTATTTGTGAGTGGTAATCTAAGGCCAAGGCATTCTTTCAATGTGTTGAATAATCAAAAATAAATTTGTTTGAGACAGATTAAAGGTAAGTCTTAAAACTTGTTCTCAGGGTTTGGAAGCATTCTTCAAAAACATTTATAATTTCATTTGTAAGATAGACATTTGCATTTAGAAAGACAGATTCTTTGTAAGTTAATATTTCTTTTATTATTTATATATAAAACAAAATAGTAAATAAAAATAATCAAATACCTTTTAAATGGAATGTTGTTAGATAGCTGAAGTAATATGCTTGGGGATAAAAATAGAAAATCTACACTATTTAGAGCAGTAGATTTCTTTACTGAATTCTGATCCCAATTCTGTCACTGTCACTTTTAGTCATTTTAGGCAAATTTGTAAGGCATTTAAAATGTCCACATTGTAAATGAGGGCATTTGATTGCCTTCTTTGTCTCGTTCCAATGATAAAACTCTGAGATTCAGAATACCTTACCTTGGGGCATCTTAGGTTATTTAGTGCAGTATAAATTTGAGACTCATGTCTCAAATCTGGGATAATCGATTTTGCATTTCTACTGCAAACACAACTCCAAGGCATGAAATTAAGGTATGAACAGAATTCTCCACCTTTAGAAATTGAGCTAAAGCTTCTAGTTCTCTTTGTATATTGAAGCCTGTTTACCTATAAAACTTTATTTTCAGGATTTGTCCTTTGACAGTTCCAGGGAGCAGGAAAGATTGTCTCTATTCTCTGGATCATAAGTTGTCAGTTAACTGTGGAATCTCATCCTTTCTTTGGACACCACATAAAGTTTTATGTTCACAGTTTACTGGAGACAGCCCCATGGTTATAGTTTGGGTTTGGAAATGAAGCTAGAGTTATTTGACTTCCTTACTGAAGAAACATGAGTACTGAAAAGAGAAAAGAGCATAGCTTTGGAGTAAGACAGATTTAAGTTCAAATACTATTTTTGCTGCTTATTAACTATCTATTTAAGTCATTTGAAGTATGATAATTGGAAGTGAGTTTTATGTGGTGATATTAAGGATGAATAGTGTTTGATATGTAAACATAAATATTAGTGCCCTCATCTTGTTTGTTAATCTTTCCTTTCTCTGGATTTCTCACTCTACTTATTTTCAGAAAAAAAGTTGTGTACTATTAAGTATAATCTCTAAATGTTACAAGATGTTAGAGAGTTCAATTATAATAATCCATTCTCTCATGACTACTGCCTTCTCAACTTTATGTCTAAGGAAACATGCATCCTAGAAACCACCAAATGATATGATCAATAAGGGATTAATCTCCAAAATTTACAAACAGCTCATGATGATTAGCAGCATCAAAACAAAAAAACTTACTAAAAAAAAAAATGAGCAGAATACCTAAATAGATATTTCTCCAATGTCTATTTGGAGACAATAGGCACATGAAAAGATGTTCAGCACCACTAATTATTAGAGATGCAAATGTAAACTGCAATGAGGTATTATGTCACACCAGCCAGAATGGCTGTTATCAAAAAATCCATGAACAGTAAATGCTGGAAGGGTTGTGGAGAAAAGGGAATCCTCTTGCACTATTGGTGGGAATGTCAACTGTTGAAGCCACTATGGAAAACTATACGGAGATCCCTTTAGAAACGAGTAATAAAACTACCATATGACCCAGCAATCCTACTCTATGACTGACATACTAAACACATTTTTCAGTTCCTTTTTTTCTTTTTTGTAATGAAATAAGATTATTTAGTAATTTTATGAGTCAGGCTTAAAAACAGAATATCAGGGGTTCCCAGACAATGGACAAATTACTTCATCTTTATTGATTCATATTTCTCACCTTAAAGGGTGATAAAAGTAGGATAAATGTGATAGTCATGTGAGAATTAAATGAATTAATGTACATAAAGCATTAGGATTATAATGTACACTGTATATTATAGTGATTTCATTATTAAACAAATTGCTTTGACATTTACTCTTAATGAATTACATTGAATCATGTTTTGATTTGTGTTTTTTTTTTTCTAGTAGACAATAAGTGTTAAAAAGAATAGGGTTTGTCCATAGTCTTATATCACAGAATGTAAAAGTGCCTGATACATGTTTAAATATATACTAAATAAGGTAAATGAGTAAGAGAATTCAATTTATCAAAATTACCTTAAAGCATGAGGGAGTTATTGCTTATATAATAATAATTTAGTGACTATAACACAATTGTTTATTAGTCAATTACTATGTGCTATCTTTATCTTCATTGTTTAATAGAAACCCTAGAAGAAACTTAGAGAATTCCCATTTTAGATCTGAGGAATCTGGCATTCAAAAAGTTGAAGCATAAATTCTTCAAGATTTCTTACTAAATGTTGAAGCCAGGATTTATGCCCAAGTCAATTATGATTTATAAACAAAATGTGGTTTTTCTCTCATTGACAGAGAATATGCTTATTTTTTAGATTTCTACAGAGATTTTTAAGCTATAACATACAATAATTGAATTGAAATTAAAATTTTCATTTCAAAATATAAAGCTTAATATGTTTTCAGATATGAACTTGTATGTCTATCTCAACACAGAGCAAAGGAGAATACAGACATCATCAAAGGGACAAACAACTCCTTAAACTTTAAGAAAAAGAGTTTCATTGATTTTCATCCTGGCTGAAGGCTATTTTGAAATAAGTTGGTATGTAGCTCATAAAACATACAAGAAAAAAACCATACAATCATAGGGCAAAGTTGAAATTATCCAACAGTTAGAACTTTTCAGAAGGAAAAATACAGTGCACCATCAATTATAGGGTAGGGATAAATTCTTTTCTACCTGATAAGGAAACAAATCAAATATCCATCTATTTTCAGTATAATTGATGTTTATGTATTAAAGAGATACATTCTTCTGATCATTTTTCCAGAATGTAAATTTAAACCAAAATAAAATTGTGAGATTCTGATGCCAAATTTATAACATATTTTTCAAAAGTTTGTTTTTACTTTATCTCATAGAAAAAAGACTTATAAAATGATAAAAAAAAAAAGGTTGCCACCTTGAAGAGTAAAAAAACTGAATGAAAAAAAGCCATAGTCAAATATGACAGTCTAATTGAATTATTGCCTAATGAGTTACATACAACTTTAGTGAAAATTTAAAGTGAAACATTTTTTTTAAAGATACTTTAGAAATTATGCAGTTAAAGCGTGCTAAACATTTTAAATCAATTACATTATGACATAAAATTAAAAGAAAATATTCTATAAATTCAAAGAGATTTATGAAAAGATACAAGAAAATAGAGAGTAAAATGTATTCATTCAATGTCCAGCAAATACTTAGTAACTATCGTGTGACAAATAACATGCCAGGGTAAGAATGATGATTTCTCTATTTTTAGAATGCATAGTCTACTCAAGATTAGGTGGTATGCAAATGATTCAAGATAAGGAAGAAAAGTTAGAGACAATAATAAATAGTAAGACAAGTTTTTTGGTAGAGCAGGAATTTAGGATAGATATTTTTGGTTATCTTTTATTTGCCTTGTATATTACCTTTTTCTTATATTTATTTATTTATTTTTGTAGGATTAAAGGTACCTTTTCAAGATATAAGCCAATTCTTGGAAAAAAGAAGGTTCAGTTCAGTCAGTTCATTTGCTCAGTCGTGTCCGACTCTGCCTCCACATGAAGACCAATATGCCAGGCCTCCCTACCCATCACCAATTCCCAGAGTTCACTCAAACTCACATCCATCAAGTCAGTNACATCTTTTAATTTCATGGCTGCAATCACCATCTGCAGTGATTTTGGAGCCCCCAAAAATAAAGTCTGACACTGTTTCCACTGTTTCCCCATCTATTTCTCATGAAGTGATGGGACCAGATGCCATGATCTTCGTTTTCTGAATGTTGAGCTTTAAGCCAGCTTTTTCACTCTCCTCTTTCACTTTCATTAAGAGACTTTTTAGGTCCTCTTCACTTTCTGCCATAAGGGTGGTGTCATCTGCGTATCTGAGGTTATTGATATTTCTCCCGGCAATCTTGGTTCCAGCTTGTGCTTCTTCCAGCCCAGAGTTTCTCATGATGTACTCTGTATACAAGTTAAATAAGCAGGGTGACAATATATAGCCTTGACGTACTCCTTTTCCTATTTGGAACCAGTCTGTTGTCCATGTCCAGTTCTGACTGTTGTTTCCTGACCTGCTTATTGATAAATTGTGTATGACTTTTATATATAGAATTTAAATGCCAATTTTAATGAAAAGCATTATAAATAAAGCACCAATCATGAAAAAGCTTCAGTGAGTTATATCAAATCTCTGAGCAGCACAGTTTCAAAAATTATTTTATGTACAAAACACTCCAACATATGCAGCCCTCACATAGTTGAACTTGAAATCTAGAAAATGGAAAAATGAATCTGTGACATATGAATGTTTATTGAGAATACACCTTCCTTTTTTCATCTCTCTATATCTATTATCTATCACTATCCATCCATTTGTTCATATATTTACCTATTACTTATTTTAAGGAACAGTATGAGTGCCACTGTGTTACCCCAATGTGGGTTGCCTGTGTTATTCATATGGTCTTTCCAGCCCAGACATATAGAACCTTGAGTAATCACACACTCAAAACCCAAAGACCACAGATCTTCACAAATCCATTAGGTCAGTTTTTCTCAAACTTATTTACATTGTGCTGCACAATAGGAATGACATGATGGGATTCTAAATTTGGTATTTCCACTTTTACAAGGTGTGCAGAAAAGACTCTTTTTGTTTTCTAATAAACTAAATCCATTTTTGAGAAATAGATTGATATTTAATTTGCTACAAGTTTTAAAGTAAAATACTCTTAAAATTTTAATGAGAAAAATGTGCTTACATCAGTGAGTATAATTTTTTCTTAATCGTTGAAGTAGTTATTTGTAACATCTGATTAACATTTTTAATAATGATAGCTTTAAAACTTTACAAGACACTGTTAATATCAACAATAAAACAAATAAATGTAGAAACTAAAATATGCGTTATGAAAGCAAATTTAATTTTCAAACAGATATTTGTGATCATTTCAAAGTTTATAGTTTTTTAATTTTTGGTTAAATAATCTGATAATAATTCCTTTCCTCTTTCATTGATAGATGTAATGTTAAAATTTCTGGCGATTAGAAGGATAGATTGAAAGCAAGTCTGCATTTCAAAGGATCATTGACTCTCTTAAGACCAGAGTAAGCAGGCACTGCTATGCTGTCACTAGGCCTCTAGCTTTAGAAGGGTTTTAGAGACAGAGAGATAGAAGTATCTAATAAGTGTGAATTCAGACATTAAAGTAAACTAGCTAGAGCTTTGTTTGTCTACTCCCTCACTCCAACTGGTGGCTCTTCACCCTGTAGCACATCCCTCAACACCTGTGTTTCAGGAAAGAGGACCGGCTTCCAGGGCTTGAGAATAAGCTCTAACACTCAGAGTAAGTTGTCCATGGTGACACACATACTGACAAAACAAAAGATTTTATTGGGAAGGAGCATCCAGGTGGAGAGCAGCAAGGAAGGGAACCCAGAACTGGTCTGCTATGTGGCTCACAGTCTCGGGTTTTATGATAATGGGGTTAGTGCCCGAGTTGTCTCTAGCTGTTCATCTTTCTTGGCCCATATTTGGTCTAATTCAGGGTCCCCCCTGGTGGTGTGCACGTTTTCCAGCCAAGACGGATTCCAGTGTGAGGGTTTCTGGGAGGTTGGTAGGACATATTATCACTTCCGATCCTCTGTTTGGCCAGTCTTACCAGTCTTAATTCTTTCTGGTTACTTCACAGTGGCAGCGCCTCATTCTTTGTTGAGATCTTCTGTTGTGAGACCACTCAGGCAAGTGGTTATCACTAAGCCTGGTCAAGGAGAGTGGTTTCAGTTGCTGCTGCTGCTGCTGCTGCTGCTGCTGAGTCGCGTCAGTCTGTCCAACTCTGTGCGACCCGGTAGACGGCAGCCCAACAGGCTCCCCCGTCCGTGGGATTCTCCAGGCAAGAACACTGGAGTGGGTTGCCGTTTCCTTCTCCAATGCATGAAAGTGAAAAGTGAAAGTCGCTCAGTCGTGTCCGACTCTTAGTGACCCCATGGACTGCAGCCTACCAGGCTCCTTCATCCATGGGATTTTCCAGGCAAGAGTACTGGAGTGGGGTGCCATTGCCTTCTCCGTGGTTTCAGTTAGTAGCTCCCTAATACCTGGACCAAGGAACTGTCCAAAATCTCCATGTGGACCTTGTGAACTGATGGACAGAGGGGCAAGATGAGGCTGGCTGCTGGAGCACACAGATCACTGCTGCAGAATATGCAGAGTATTAGATGCTATCCCGGTGTATTAGATGTTGCTCATCCTTCTTCTTGCCTACCGGGACAGCTGAAAGTGCCCTCAGACTAGGCCAACACTGAGCTGCACTCACGGAAGTCAGTAGCCGGGGTTACACCTGTAACTCACTTAGGATAAACTCGAGGGAAAGTTTTATTGAAGAGGAAGCTCTATGAGAAAACATACTCTGGTTGAAAATGAACCAGAGTATCAGTGGCATTATAAGCTATTATTTTTAGGTGCTACACATGAGAAATCTCTGAAAGGGCATTCAATATAGGAGAAAGCAGGTGCAAATCTTTTAGTTGGTCTGGGAGCCAGGGAATTGTCAGTCATATTTCAGCTGACTTCAGAAACTAGTTAATCAAAGAGGGTTCCTGGAAAAAAGGAGAAATATTTGCTGTAAACCAGCAACCAGTGTTTTGGCAATTTGGCTTTTATTAAGTACTTTGAGGGGGAAGATTAGGAAGTTAAAGCATGTAAGAAGCTATGGAGAGAAACAAGTGTTGGAAAAAAGGGCATGTAAGAGTTACAGTGGAAAATTCTTAGTCTTTCTAGGTTTCTTACAATTTCACTGTAAACATCTGAAAAACTATTTCCCAAGCTTTCCTGTTTTTAAGCTCTTTTAAATGTACAATTCCAGATATCAGTTTTGAGCTACTATAACTTGGCAAAAGAGGAAATATGAGGAATAAAGAAAGGAAAAAAATTGACAGACCATGATGCATGTTTGTTTCTGGAAATAAATTACACTAATTTATTTTTGTTTTATCAGTTATTTCTATGATATAATTTTTAATTTTTTCTATGTATTCCTTTATTCATTCCCCTTCCCAAGCATAACCTAAATGTTATCTAGGAATTGCCCAAATATATTAATGATATGAGTTACATGACATAGAGTTAGTAAAAATGATTCATCCCTTTCAGTCAGCATTAACACACGTTAATTCTATCTCTATCACTTTTTAAAATTTATTACTGGACAGTTTAGGAGTCAGAGTTCTCATTTTGAACATTGTTCTTATTCTTGTGGGCCACCACTCAGTTACAGGAAGGGGACCAATAAAAGTATGGTGAACAGGAGTTGTTTAGCAAAGTTTGTTATGCAGATTTAAGTCAGTGCTTTGTCATTATTAAGAGTTTTTGAGTCTTGATATGGGAGAGGGAGAACCTTTACAAATACCATTTTTCTTTATAAGTGCAAATTACCTTTAAACTAAGAAAATGTGTGCCCTATATTTAGAGAATTTCTGGTCTGCCTTTAGCTCAAAATAACCCATATTGCCAAAAAGGTATATATGAGATGTCATATTCTGATACCCTTCATCATAATATTAAATTGTAAAATATCCCATCCAAGGGTTGTTTTTACTTTGGTGGATACATACTACCTGGAGAATTCAGTGTCTTCCCAATGGCTCAGTTGGTAAAGAATCCACCTGAAATGCAGGAGACTGCCTGCAATGTAGAAATCCAGGTTCAATCCTTGGGTTGGGAAGATCCCCTGAAGAAGGAAGAGGCAACTCCATTTCCTTGTCTGGGAAATCCCATGGAGAGAGGATCCTGGCAGACTACAGTTCATGGGGTTGCCAAAATTAGGGCATGATTTAATGACTAAACCACCACCAAAATGATATCTAAACAGATAAAATTCCATTATTTTCCAATGGATTTCTCTGCAATTATAAACCAGCCTTATGAATCTTACTTTATTAAGCTTATTAAATATAGAAAGGTTTTCAATAAGCAAATAAAAATCTGAAGTAATTGCTGAAATACCAGAAATCTTGAGGATGGCTGGGGGATGGAAAAAGGCAAGAGATTAGTCAAGAAAGTGAAAAAGTGCCTAGTTTGAGATAATATGATATGTTTGAAGATGGAGTAGCTGACCATTTTTCTTATTTCTTACTTTATCCCATCATCTAGTACTAAAGTGCCCTGAATTTGTGAAAGCATCAATTCCTCCCAGGTCTCTTTCCATTGTGTGGCTCAGCAGGTATCTTTTCAAAGGTAAAATGTTCATGGTTGTCATTAACAATAGTGGAGATCTGTGACCAAGGTGAGTGTTTCTTTTGTTCCCTCTGGAACTTTCTCTGACAGCTTTTCAATTCTCACTAGTAAAATTGAATCTATCTTTTCCAACTGTTCATCATTGGGTAATTGCATTCCTATTTGGGTAATTATCTCCTTAATGAGAAAATTACAATTCTCAATTTCTGTCATAATTCTGAGAACCAATTTATTTGGTTCAGTAATAGTAAAGGTCAGAAACCTAGAAATATTTCCCCTTTTAAAATCTTAGATCAGTTTCAGATGAATTCATCTGATTTTGAGCTAAACTAAATCTCCTCTTTCTAGGAACACTTGATGCAGTCATTCCTTATCAAATGCTTATACTCTTTATTTTCAATTTCTGGGGAAATGTTATTCTTTGGACAGTCATCAAATGTATTTCCTTTGGCTCTAGGTTTTAAAGAATATTCTGTTCTGACACAGAAGTTAAGCTTTCCTACTTAGTAATTTGGTAACTTTGGAGCTCGAAATTAGACAGAAATCTAATGTGTTCTTATGTTGTTTTCTTTGTGAAGGGGGTGGTTGAGGACATAATTTTTTTCAAACAGAGGAGTTGTGAGGAACACAGAACAGAATTTTATATGCTCTCAGAATTTCAAAATCTTTCATATATATATATAGTTCTTCACCACATGGAATGTATTTATGTTAATATTAAAAATATTATATAGCACAACAATACAATTCTCATTATGAATGTGTGTGCATCTTCATCAGAGTAATTCATTAAAAACAGTCAATTCCCTTTCAGATAAGATTTAATGTTTTTTAGATATAGATGACTGCTAAAAAATGTTGCTCACCATCTGCTTCTATAAGAATGAAGTTGCTAGTCCCAGCAGTCATTGACCTTCAACACCCCTTGAAAGGAGTTTAGAGTGACAATCAGGTGTGAGACACTGTGTTCTGAGAAAGCTTGCAGAACAGGCCTTTGGGTAGTTACGTGTTTTCAGGAGAAAAATTTATAAACTTAATTTCTTTTATCTTCTTATACCTAGGAAAGCACCAAATCGTTAATGGAAACATCCATTCCTGGTAAACAGAAACAACCTTCAACTGAGATATGTGCATGATTACATGTACACCTTCTCTAAAGTTCCATAAATACTGTTCTCCCCTCTTAGGTTTTGGAGCAGCTCTTCAGAGATCTATGAGAGGCTTTCTTTCAGGCCGTAAGCCTCAATTCCCAAATAAAACTAAACTCACAGCTCTCATGTTGTGTGTATTTTTCAGTTGACATACACAAAATAATTTTAAATATTTTTAAAGATGAAGCACCCTAAAATATAAGTTCCAAATTTTAAATATCAGTCAGAACAAATATTAACGTCTAGATGTAAAGAATATGTGATCTCAATTTTTGGCATCAAAGAGTCATAAAAATCAACTTGCCATTCTATTTAAAAAAACATATATTAGGGTTCAAAAAGATATCAATCTGAGTCCAGTCCTACCCATTTGTAGCTTTGTGATCCTGGGGAAATTATTAACCACTTCTCTGAGGTTTTGGTTTTGCATTTGTAAAATAGAGATTATATCTGCTTAACAGATTGCTGTCAGGATAAAATATGACGTGTGTAAGCTGAAAACAAATGCATTAAATTATATTTTGCTAATTCACTTATTCAACAGGTGCTTATTGAGCATCTGCACCTATTACTAGGTTTAGGGGGGAAATAGTAAATATATGCATGGCCTAGACAAGTTCATGAAGGAAATGAGAAGGGTAAGTACTAGTGTAGGAGTGGAAATTCCACTTCAAATATGGCGATCATAGGAACCTCACTAATAAGATGAAATTTGAGCAAAGATCAAAGTAAGATGAATAGAAGTTATGAGATTATATGGGGGTGTGAAATTCAGGCAAAGGAAAACAAATATGAGGGTTTTGAGGTGACAATGCACTCCACATATTTAAGGAGCAATAAGAAGATCACTGGGTAGAGGAGACTGAGAGAAGAAAGCAGTAGAATCTAAGCCTGACTGCACAGTGATTATGTCAGGAATATTCCAGGTACTTTACATTTAATTAATTCAATCCTAGAAAAACCCCAGTGATGTAGATATTCTTGTCCCCACTGTACAGAAGAGAACATTGAGGAGTTCAAGGATTAAACGTCTGGAAAGTGAGAAGTCAGTCTCCTGAACCTAGAAAGGAAGTCTCCTGAACCCATGCACTGAACTACTGCATGGTATGAGATGGGAATAGAAAGATGAAGGTAGAGTAGGTAATTATAAACATGTAAGAATTTAATTTGAGATAAGAAGCCACTTAAATATTTTGACAAGAAGAGTGTCATAATTAGCCTTGACAGGATCACTCTTTCTATCTTATTAAGAATGACTCTGAGGAAAAGGGCAGAATCAGGGAGAAATTTAGGGAGCACTTGTAGTAATGTAAGTGAGCAATTGTGGTAGCTTAGATAAGAGGAATGATCATGGTGGAAAAAGTACTTTAGAATCTGTATATATTGTGAAATTAAAACCAATTGTATTTGCTGAAAGAATGAATGTATGATATGATGTAGTGTTTTCAAAGATAACACTGTTTTCCATCCCAACTAAGAATAGATTTGCCATTGAGATGGAGGACAAGATCTAGAGATGAAAGTGAGTTTACTTTTAAACATGTTATATTTCAGATGTCTATTAAACTTCTAAGTGAGAATTTTAAGTTGATTGTAAAATACACTGTTTTGCCCAAGTTGCGAAATCTCCCGATGAGCACCAGGGAGCCAATATCCAATGCAAAAGCAAGAGAGTTTTTATTACCAAGCTTGAGCTGGGGCTCCCACTGATACCGATACCAACACAGCAGCTATAGGGAGGAGCCCTGAGCTCTGGGTTACATTGCTTATATAGGGTATTCTCACACAAGAAATTTGAAAAATGGGAGTTTCCGGGTTGGGAGACGTCTAATTGGTTATCTTCTGTGGAAGGGTTAGGTGTTGGGTTCTGATTGGTTTTCATTTCCCGGGCTGGCTGTGCACGGGTAGTGGGGTGGGGTTAAGGGATTTCCAAGATGCTCTTCCCCGGGAATTTTTTACAAAATGGAGTCTTTTTTAACAAAATGGGGTGGCTTAGGTTCTTCAACATAAGTTTGGATTCTTTAGCATATAGATAATACTTAAAGCCATGAAACTGGATGCAGTTACTACAGGAAGTAGCATGAATCAAAAAACTAGCAAGTCCTAGGGTGCATCCAGTCTTTAGCAGCAAAGAGAGAAGTAGGAAATAAGAATGAAAGTGAGAAAGTAAAGCTAGTGAAATAGAAGGTAAATGAGAATTTGATACCATGCATGTCTAATATAACGTTCCTAGGTAGAGTGATTGTGTTAAATGTTGGCAAAATGATACATAAAAAATGAGCACTGAAAATAAAATTGGCCACTAGATTTAGCAAGGCATCTGCCATTTATAATCCTAGAATAGTAACTTTGGTGGAATGTTGAAAGCAAGTGAAAATATAACACAGGTATGAATGTCAAGAGAGGAAAGAAAGACATTTATTGACCACTCTTTCAAGAATGCTTTACAGTAATTAGGAATATAAATAGCACAACCAGTGTATATGAAATCAAGAGGTATTCTTTTGTTTTAAAGGTGATCTATATAAATATACCATATCATATGCCATAAATGTACAGCATATATATACAGCATAAATATATGCTTATGGTAAGGTGGAAGATCCAATAAAAAGAGGGAATTGATAATGCAAAAAAAGAAAGGGAAAATTCCTAACAAGATGGTCTTAGACAAGTGAAATTAGACAGTACAGATCTAATGTACTCATGCATGAGTTTAGGTTACAATCACAGATAATTCATACATATTTCCTACTGAATTTAATGCAATAATTGTCAACATGGTTATATGCTTTCCTCCAGCTATCCTCAAATAAAAGAACTGTTAACTTTTCACCAAAATTTCTTTCATAATAATCAAATTACTTATGCAAATGTCTATCCTTCCTAGAGACTTTTTCACAGATTCCTTTTTCCCTAAGTGTGAAAATGTGGCTAAATTTTACCTGGAGTACAAGCAAAATTATATGGGAAACTCCTGCTTCACTTGTTTAGAAGACCATTGTTAAACTACACATTCTGTCTTTCCAGATAATTGAATTGAGCTGTGGTCGTACCTATTACCTAACTCTAGGTGAAGATAATGCTGTAACAATGGGGAAGGAGAAGGGAAGTCTAAGTCCCAGCATGGAGTCCAGGCTCCCTGCTAAACTGGGCTGCTTGTTTTGATATCTTTAGTTGATATTTATTTTGAAAATTTATTTAAAAATAAATTTTTATTTTATTTAGGTCTTTATATTTTGGAGATTTCTTTGAGCAAACAATTTGTCCTTTACCCTAGCTAGCAATTAAATATACAATAAGAGTTTAGTTTTAAACAAAATTTGGAGGCTTGTTAAGACTGCAGGAAAGCAAGTGTGATAATATTGCTAAGTGCGCATGATGGGAATACATAATGATTAACTGTGAAATTCAAGCTATGAAGAGAGGGAAGTAAGGACATCAGTGAGGGAGAGTGAATGGTAATAGAATCAAGTGAGATAGAGTCAAAGCGCTGGGGGAGTTAGATTTCAGAGACAGAACATCTGCTGAGAGAGGAGATGGCGGTGGTTAAAATTTAAATTTTGGAGAGGTGCAATTATTTGTAATGACAAGGTTTAGATCACAACTTTTGTGTTACTTAAATTGAGGTAGAGTAGTCGATAAGAAAATCAGAGAGACAAGACTTTAAGAATGAGGATAAATCTAGGCATTGAAGGGCTTCCCTGGTAGCTCAGACAGTAAAGAATCTGCCTGCAATGCAGGAGACCTGGGTTCCATCCCTGGGTTGGGAAGATACTCTGGAGAAAGGAACAGCTACCCAATACAGTATTCATGCCCAGAGAATTCTCCTCTGTCCATGGAACAGTACATGTGGTTGCAGAGTCAGACAAATGAACGACTTTCACTAGGCATTGAAAAAAGCTAGAATTTTGACTGAAGCAGTGTCAGGGACAGTAACATTAAGTCAGGGTATACATTTTCAAAGAATAAGTGATCCAGGGGTTGCTAAATGATTTCAAAAATGAGGAGTAATTTTATTGTATTATGTGTTTCACCTTAATCTCAGTTAATGTAATCATTTCAAACTTTGTAAACATGATATTCTTTTTTGGTGCCTTGCAGCATGCAGAATCTTTGCTCCCCAACCAGGGATTGAACTCATGCCCTCTGCTTTGGGAATATGGAATCTAAACTGGACTACCATATAAGTCTAAATGCTTTTCCTAATGCATCTTTGACTTCATTCCAGAAGCTGAAAATTAAGGATATTCCATAAGTGAGAGTAAGGCTATACATTTCATATTATTAGAACTGAGGTATAATGACAAATGTTGAATTTTGGAGATGTTGCAATTTGTTGAGACAGCAAACATTCATTTTTCTAGCCAGTGCTCTGAGGAATACTTTTTTATTTTTTCCCAAAGCAAATGCTACTGCCAGCAAGCTAAAGGGAATCATTTATATTGCAGTAGGAAACAGAGGAGAAGATAAAAAAAGACCAGAGAAAGCCAACTACAACCTCCTTTCCTCTCATCATTCTCCTTTCATAACTAGACTTCAGTAATTAAAAAGTCTGGCTTATTTATTGGATACTTTGATAAAGCAAATTTAAAAAAACTGTAGCTTAAGAAAAAAATGCATTTTATTTAAGCTAAAGTATTAGGTACCTGAAACAGCATTGTAACTGAATAAGTTTGCAGAAATATGGAGGATCCATTCTTACGACAATCTTCTGGTAGGTGTTTTCCAGAAAAATGCTAGCATCTTTTTGATTAAAAAAAAAAAAAATGCTCGCATTATGCTTTACCTTTGTTTTGGAACATCTAAGGGAACAATGTGTCTGATTTGCCTCCTAACACTTGGGGACACTTTCTTATATAGTATACTCAAAGAAGAAATATTTGAAATGTGAGTGTGGAATTTGTTTGAGGAAAAGTCTGGAAATTAATGTCATAGATAAATTTAAATACACACTTTCAAAGTGCAGATAGTGTAGATGGTTCTTCCAATCCTTGTTTCTTTAAGGAATTGTTGCATTAGACAATACACTCTCTAGTTACCTTACTGTGGAACTTTTGGTCTTCTAAGCATCTCCTTTTCTGCAGTCTAAAATAAGATTCCCTTTAGTGTTATTTCATATTTAAGAATAACACTAGAAAGTTTAGGTGTTGTACAAAGCAAACAAATAATTTGAAGATGAAAATGGATAATTCATGTATTTCTTGAACACAAAAGTAGAAATACAGTCAGAGAGGAAGAGGCAGACAATTAATATGCATCCTTAGCGAAAGTTGACCTGCATGAAGCTACATATCCAAAGGAGTCCACAATACTTAGTTTAAAATGATAGAAATAAAAAGAAATTATTGAGACTGCTCACAGCAAGGAGAGAAGAAGATATGGATATGGTTACATAGTGGAATGATAAATAAGAGATTTGTTTATTGGAAAATACTATCAGTTATCAAATAATACATATATGAATAAAAGTTAAGGTGATTAATAATATAGAGCATATGAAAGCCCTTTATAATGTAACAAGCCCCAGCTTTGGAATTAAATTAATGGACTAGCGTATATTAATCTAAAATTAAACCTAAAAACTATAATGTAACTTAAAGCTCCGTGTGTTTAAAAAAAAAAGAGTAAATGGGCTCAAAATGAAGTCATTTATTCTAAGTGCAGATCATCAAACCAAGAATTAATACCTGAGTTAATTACAATTGCAACCATTCCTAGGAGTGGAACCTTAAACTAGTCAATCCAGAATTACCTACTTAGTACTAGTTAGCTAATCTGCCTGATAGTCCTACGTGTGTGTTAGTCGCTCAGTCGTGCCCGACTCTTTGTGACCCTATGGACTGCAGTCCACCAGGTTCCTCTGTTCATGAGATTTTCCAGGCAAGGATACTGGAGTGGGTTGGCATTTCCTTCTCCGGGGATCTTCCCAATCCAGAGATCAAACCCAGGTCTTCCGTACTGCTGGCAAATTCTTTACCAACTGAGCTACAATGGATGCCTTCCCCTAAAATAATCTACTCTTTGCTAGTAACTTCCTTGTCCTGTCTCCTTTTACATAAAAAAAATCTCCTGCTTTGTAAGTTTCTTGGAGCTCATTTCTATTTGCTAAATGGAATGTTGCCTAATTTATGAATCATTGAACTGTAACTGTAACTGTTCTCCAAAGACAACATTGAATACTGATTTATACTTATTTTCTAAATCATTCTCCTGCCTTTTTTTACATTTTACCAGACTTTTAAATATATATATATATTCAATATGTATATATTAAATATATATATGTAGAATTTTTGTTTGTTTTCTTGTGACTTTCTTTTTTAACTCATTCATCTTCTAATAGTCATCCGTATGTGTATAGCTGCTGTTCCTTCATTCTAAACACCACTTAAATTTTCAAATTTTTGAATGTACTACAATGTATTTTTTCATTCTTTTGTTCTGTAAGCAGATAGGTAGAGGGCTCTTGAATGAGTGAATGTGAAGTCGCTCAGTCATGTCCGACTCTCTGAGACCCCGTGGACTGTAGCCTACCAGGCTTTTCCATCCATGGGATTCTCTAGGCAAGAATACTGGAGTGGTTTACCATTTCCTTCTCCAGGGGATCTTTCCGACCCAGGGTTCGAACCCGGGTCTCCCACATTGGAGACAGATGCTTTGACTCCGAGCCACCAGGGAGCCACCAGGAGGGCTCTTGGAGAAAGTGAATCAAGCATGGCTTTCTTGACTTGAGAGAAGCCATTTCTGACCTAAGGCATTTTATGATCTAACCCTGGCCATAGTACTTGTCCTTGAACAGGTCTCAGTAACTGATGATCTTAAGGGTACAAAAAATGCAGGAAGAAATGAATGTTATCAGGCAAGAGAAGTAACAATAGTAAGATAATATATCAGTTGTGAAGACGCCTCGTTCTATTTCAGTGGTAAAGATTTGCCTGAAGCACTCAACCACCAGATCAATTAGAACCTAAAGAATGATGACACTGAACCCGGTAACTACAGTCAACTAAAGCTTGGATTCTATGATGAGGAGATAATATTCAAAGGGACAGTGACTGAGTGTTTTCCAAAATTAAAAGAACAAATCCTTAAAAATCTGGAATCTGTTGTTAGAAATGCCTACCTTTTTGCTGCTGCTGCTGCTAAGTCACTTTAGTCATGCCCGACTCTGTGTGACCCCATAGATGGCAGACCACCAGGCTCCCCTGTCTCTGGGTTTCTCCAGTCAAGAACACTGGAGTGATTTGCCATTTCCTTCTCCAATGAATGAAAGTGAAAAGTGAAAGGGAAGTTGCTCAGTCGTGTCCAACTCTTCACAACCCCATGGACTGCAGCCTACCAGGCTCCTCTGCCCATGGGATTTTTCCAGGCAAGAGGACTGGAGTGGTGTACCATTGCCTTCTCCAACCTTTTTGCTGAGAGATCTTGATAACATGGTAAATTGCTGAGAAAGCATGAAGAACCCTATAATTTTAGAACCAGTCAGGGTTTTGGAAATTAAAGTGTTCCCAACCCTCACTTTATCAGTGACTGTCATAGATACTGAGGCATATGACCAGGTCCACTTGGTAAGGTATGTAGAACCAGGACTGCATAACCTCAAGAGTGTCCATTTACATTGCCTTCAATGATGTGAATTGCATTGGCTAGTCAATGCAATGACTCATCTGTCACTAGGAATGCTAAAGGTCATACTCTGGAGATTTAAAAACTTGTCCAGCGATATAACTCATGTTGCTATCTCATTCTCCTTAAACAATATTGTCTTCTCAAAGATTCTAAATATTAACCAGCCATAGCTGTTAAACACACACACACAGAGTTGAAATCTTACACTTGGTGTGTCAAGAAATAATTTTGAAAGAAGAGAATCACGATTTGTCTCTATCCCACTTACTCTTACAATTGTCAATTGAAACCTTGCTCAAAACAGACCCTATACCATAGATTTATTAAGCCTCTAGGTCTTAGGTGAGAAAATTCAAGCTTATAAGTGGGAAAACCATCAGTTCTATTGATTGGGTCATCTAGCCCCAGAGAATTACTAAATGTGTTATTTCTCAGGTCTGTCTGCAGGACTTGTCCCACGAAGGTATCTCCTTCCCTTCAGAAATGAAAGAAGTTCTGCCTGTTTCAGAGACATGATATTTTGTTGTTTTTTCAATAACTGAGAAATCAAAGAGACAAATTACTAACTCAAAAAAAAAAAAAAAGTGAGAGAGAAAGAGTGAGCAATTTAATTCTGAAACTGGTAGCAGAGGTTAGAAAGGCATGGAAAAATGATCATTTTTCTTCTGACTTTGTCTGATATATCTCCATGATTGCTTTGTATAAGGTTTTGGATCTCTACTTTGCCATAGATCTTGTTCACAAGATAAAAAGATAAATCATTTTATGTCTCCATTGCAGTTCCCTGTCATGCCTAAGTCTAGCAAAGCTTCTTAAGTCTGATTTTTCTTCTCCAGGTGTACAATAGACAATTATATAAAAGGAGATGTCAATTTTATAACTTAGGGGCTCAGTTTTAGCCACTAAATGCCAATTTTTTGTTCACTTTCAGATGTTATTGATGGGAGATGTGGAGGAGTTCTTATCTTTGCTCTTTAGCTACTTACTTGCTTTTAATACCTTATGCAATTTCAATAACATTAAGGATTTTGTAGTCGTTATGGCATACTTCTTTGTCACTCAACTTCCATATTGAAGTTCAAATTGGAACTGGCTAAATAAGAAGGGAGGGCAGAGTTCCCGCATCCTTTGTACTCTGTAACTCTGAATCTAAAAGCAAATGCAGTTGCTTCCTGTCTGCTTGCTGTGAGGTAACCTCAAAGGCAAAGTCGTTCAAATGACTGGTTTTCCAGGTTACTGCTTAATGGTACTGCCTAACCTCTTACACCCATACTGTATGGCCTTTGTACAATTGGCTTAATGAGTATATCCTCTAATTGCCCCCCGAAGTGACTTTTCATCTAGAACATTAAGGATTTTAAGGGGTTAGTCAAACTTTTGAACTAAAATCTGTCCTTGAATTAAGAATATGTGAATGTTACTCTATTTATTATTTACTCATTTCTAATGGGACAATTCCTGGTGGAAATTTTTGCAAATTTTTTTCATTATTGAAGAACAAAATACTATTTTTTCTAGGTTGTGAGTGTTTTTTTTCTTCATTTCTTTATGTTATTTTGCCTTTATGATTTTTACCTCCTGGTTCTATAGGAAAACAAGCAAATAGGCAGATAAGTTAATGAAAAAATATTTATTCAGTACCCACTAAATCCTGGCATATCACTGGAATGACTCAGGCAATAATCACATAAATTAATAAGAAGAATATTTAACACACTGGGAATGGCAACAAAGAAAATAAATATAATGATAATAATGTGATGAGATTGAGGGGGGCATAACTTTGGGCAGAGAATTTTTGAAGGCTTTCTGAGAAAACTGACATTTGAATAATGTTTTAACTGATGAAAAAGAGGTAACCATATGAGATTCTAAGAGGGAAAAAAAAGGGGGAAAAGTAAAAGAAAAATCAAAGAGGTTCAAAGTATACAGTAATCTTAAAGACTGGCAAAGAATATAGGATTTCATTGGGAAATAATAAAAGGCATTAACAAAGAGGGGAGTTATATTTTAGAAAGTGTGACTACTTTCTAAAGGAAGGTGAATAATCTTTAAGAGAAATACAACTAGACACCAGTAAAAGCAATAAAGACCAGATTTCATTAAGTACTTTGCAGTTGAAGAAGGAGACTTCTGCAGTAAGAAAACTAAGTTGACCTCCACCTTAGGAAAGACAGTTGAGGACTGAGAGCCAACAAGCCACATGAGAAAGTCAGTGAATGGAGATCCAACCAGTCCATTCTGAAGGAGATCAGTCCTGGGATTTCTTTGGAAGGAATGATGCTGAAGCTGAAACTCCAGTACTCTGGCCACCTCATGTGAAGAGTTGACTTATTGGAAAAGATGCTGATTCTAGGAGGGATTGGGGGCAGGAGGAGAAGGGGATGATAGAGGATGAGATGGCTGGATGGCATCACTGACTTGATGGACGTGAGTCTGAGTGAACTCCGGGAGTTGGTGATGGACAGGGAGGCCTGGCATGCTGCGATTCATGGGATCGCAAAGAGTTGGATGTCACTGAGCAAGTGAAGTGCACTAAACTGAACTGAAGAGGAGACATGGGCTTCCCAGGTGGCGTTAATGGTAAAGGACCCACCTGCAGGGGACATAAGCAATGTGGGTTCAGTCCCGGGACTGGGAAGATGCCCTGGAGGAGGGCATGGTAACCCACTCCAGTATTTTTGTCTGGAGACTCCCCTGGACAGAGGAGTCTGGCAGGCTACAGTCCATAGAGTCGCACAGAGACAGCCACAAGTAAAGTAACTGAGCAGGCACGGATGCAAGAGGAGACATGAAGAATAGGGAGATTCTTCCTGAACTGATTTAAGGAGATTCCTGCTAAAGACAGGTTATGGTCTTATACATCAAGGTGAGGGATAAGGAACTCGATCAGATATCAGATATCAAAGGTACCAAGCTGACTTACCTCGATTCCTTGCTAAAACTTGCTTCAGTAGGCCAAGGACAGAGTCCAAGGATAAGACCTAGTCCAAAAGAAGGGTCAGAGGAGACCGTCTAATTTGATTAAGAGAGACTCTCTCAAAATTTCTGGATAAATAATGTACTTTAAGAGGGCTTAAGAGTCAAGGCAAGGAAACTTATTAAAAGATTATTATGTTAGTCTAAATGAGAGATGATAGTAGCTTTAACATAGAAAATGAGAAGAAATAGTTGTTTGGGGATACAATTTTTAAGGTTGAACTTACCATCAGAAAGCAGTGAATCCAAAGAGATCAGGCAGCTTGCTCAGCTTTAGGCTGAGCAACTGGGCAGAAATCGTGTCAGTTACAGAAATGGATAGATTTGCAAAGGGATGTTAGGTGTGTGGTGTGCAGACCGATCAATAGTCCTTCTAGGCCAGGTATGTCAGAAATACCATCTAACAACTCAATTAGATGTTCAGGTTAAGTTTTTACCTGAAGGGTTAGAACAAAGCTGGGGATACAGAGAAAAGCTTTCAACTGAAATGGGCTGAAAATCCTGGAACTAGTGGAATCAATAAGTAAGAGCAGAAAGTAATACAGCTTCCTCTGCACTTGGCTCATTAAGAATCAAGAAAGTACTTGGAAGTTCCCATAATAAATATTTTGACATAATCACTATGTAGGAAATGTACATATTGAAGAATGTTGTATTAATAATTGGCTGGCATATTCTATATGATTATCTAGTAGCATGTGACCACTTTATATTCTTGCATGCAGGAAGAAAAGGAAACTAATACATTAAATATCTACTCTGCTATGACCTGCGATAATGTTTCTCATAACTATCCCACTTAATTGTGGGATTGTCTTCATTGTCTTCGTGAAGTAGTTACCATTTTCAGTTTTGAGAGGAGTAAGCCAGGAAATGTGACAACTTTCTGATAACACTGCAATGTCAGGATTTCAACCCATGTTTGTCTGGTTAAAAAACTTGTGCAGAGGTCATTAAAAGAAAAAAAAAAAATCTCTTGAATGTTATGCAGATGGGACTAAGTTAACACAGCATATAAAATTAAAATGCCCAGAGTGCTTTGTCTCCTCAATTATAAATAGCTAAAACAAAGGTTCCCAAGACAGAATGGACTGGCTTTAAGCTGAGCCGTAATTCCAATGAATTCCTCCAAGGCACTCTGTCTTGCCCCAAATTTCCCTGATGTGTTCAAAGAAGCTGGGAACATTGCATGGAAGGTAATGCTGAAAAATGGAAAGTTCTACTGTAGTTTAATAGTCCATCTTGGATACACATACATGCTTCCAAATTAATGAGGATTTTGCTTCCCGGGTGGCTCAGATGGTAAGACGTCTGTCTGCAATGCGGGAGACCCTGGTTCTCTCCCTGGGTCGGGAAGATCCCCTGGAGAAGGAAATGGCAACCCACTCCAGTAATCTTGCCTGGAAAATTCCATGAACGGAGAAGCCTGTTAAGCTACAGTCCATGGGGTTGCAAAGAGTCAGACACAAGTGAGCAACTTCACTTTCTTTGGTTATTCAAAACAAATGCTCAATTTCACTGTTATATGGCTCATTTTGTTGCACACTAATATGGGCATTTGTTTTATCAGAGTTTATGAGAACTTGGCCAGCCACTGTGCTGTTATCTTGTATCTCAGTGTCCATTTCTGAGGTATATAATAGGACCAACATTTACTTTGGATTCATATTCAACTGATAGTTTATATAATTGACTTCTATTCCCTAGAATGGCCTTTCCTATTGAGAGAGTCTGACCTTGAGGTGTCTTTGTCATTCTGTTCTAAGAATCAATAAATATTTATTCAGATAATACAGCTTGAGGTGTGCATGTACATAAAATGATGAGATGCTAACTAAATAACACATCTAAATTTGTGTTTTTAACCCAATTCATTAGTCGCTTTGATACTGTTAGCACTGGATGAGATCTGCATTTTGTACTTGTATTCTTAAACACTACCACTACTTTGCTTTCTTTTTTTTGTTGTTGTTGTTGAGAATATCTACTGTCTTGGCAAATTTCAAATATATGATATAGTGTTGTTGCTCAGTCCCTAAGTCATGTCCAACTCTTTGCAACCCCGTGAACTGTAGTTCTCTAGGCTCCTTTTGTCGTTGGGATTTTTTTCAGGCAAGACTCCTGGAGTGGTTGCCACTTCCTCCTGCAGAGGATCTTCCCAAACCAGGGACTGAACTTATCTCCTGTCTTTCCTGTGTTACAGGTGGATTCTTTACCTGCTGAGTCACCAGAGAAGCCCTGTTTAGGTTCCACTATAAGTGATACCGTGCAGTGTTTGTCTTTCATGTTATTCTTAACCCAGATCACCAAATAATAACTTGTTTCAAATAATTCACTTAAATCATTTAGGAGATTACCTTGTACATGCTTAATAAATGTGAAGACAAAATGAGCTGTGTAAGTGAGCCACATGAAAAGTTTGGTACAGGGCTTAAGGCAGAGAAAACTGCAAGTGCAAAAGCACTGAGGCAGAGGACACTTGGTATTTTAAAGTAACAGGATGTCTTCTCACCTTACTTATAGTTCCCTTTGTTGTGCAGAAGCTTTTAATTTTAATTAGATCCCATTTGTTTATTTTNAAACAGTATCAGACTTTATTTTTTTGGGCTCCAAAATCACTGCAGATGGTGACTGCAGCCATGAAATTAAAAGACACTTACTCGTTGGAAGGAAAGTTATTACCAACCTAGACAGCATATTCAAAAGCAGAGACAATACTTTGCCAACAAAGGTCCGTCTAATCAAGGCTATGGTTTTTCTAATAGTCATGTACGGATGTGAGAGTTGGACTGTGAAGAAAGCTGAGATCTGAACAATTGATGCTTTTGAAATGTCATGTTGGAGAAGACTCTTGAGAGTCCCTTAGACTGCAAGGAGATCCAACCAGTCCACTCTAAAGGAGATCAGTCCTGGGTGTTCTTTGGAAGGAATGATGCTAAAGCTGAAACTCCAGTACTTTGGCCACCTCATGCGAAGAGTTGACTCATTGGAAAAGACTCTGATGCTGGGAGGGATTGGGGGCAGGAAGAAAAGCAGGCGACAGAGGATGAAATGGCTGTATGGCATCACTGACTCAATGGACATGCGTTTGTGTGGACTCTGGGAGTTGGTGATGGACAGAGAGGCCTGGCGTGCTGCGATTCATGGGGTCGCAAAGATTTGGAGACGACTGAGCGACTGAACTGAACTGAACTGAAAAATTCCAACAAATAGAAGACGAAGTACTTGATGAAGCAATCCTCATTTCAGAGAAGGTGAATGTTTGATTTCCTCAAGAACCAGAGATCATTCAGAGAACACTTGAATCCATATTAATAGAGCGCTGGCCCTGAACATAAACTAATTCTTATGAGCAACCCGTTCCTTGAACCATTGCTATATAACCAATCACCAAATTCTTCCAGCTTGGGACTCACAGTTTTGAGGGAACAAGTCCTGTGTGTCCATTTGCTTGACAAAAAAATAAAACTATAGTTTTCTACTTCACCCAAATTCTGTCTCCAATGTTCAGTTCAACACTGTGCACAGAGGCTGAGATTTTGGTATCAGTACCCCAAGCAAAACTATTTTTATCTTATAAAATTCTTTGAAATTTGAACATAATTTTACTTTTTTAGTAAAAGGGCCAAGTACTGCCTGATCTTTTGGATGAGGTGGGGTAGGGGTGGGTGGTTCCATAATAATAGAACACATGCCCCTAGAAACTATATGCAAATTCAGTTCAGTTCAGTTCAGTCGCTCAGTTGTCTCCAACTGTGAACCCATGTGCTGAAGCATGCCAGGCCTCTCTGTCCATAACCACCTACCAGAGTTTACTCAAACTCATGTCCATTGAGTCGGTGATGCCATCCAACCATCTCATCTTCTGTCATCCCCTTCTTCTCCCATCTTTAATCTTTCCCAGCATCAGGATCTTTTCAAATGAGTCAGTTCTTCGCATCAGGTATTAGAGTTTCAGCTTCAGCATCAGTGCATCCACTGAATAGGATACTGGTTGGATCTCTTTGCAGAGATGCAAAGAACTATATGCAAAGAACAACTTGTATTTTCAGTTATTGTGAAACTGAAACCTTTTACCACAGATTGGGACTTGAACCCATGTGCTTGGACTTGAACCCAGCCAAAACCCAGTTTGGGCCCTGAACCCATGTGGATGGGATTCAAACCTAGCCAAAACCCTGCTTGGGACTTGAATCCACATGGCTGGGACTCAAACAGCCTAAACCCATGGTACCCTGTTTCAGGACCTAATAAAGCTCAGGTTCTTGATGTCTCATTGCAGAAAGAATTCAGTGAGAGACAAAGTGTTAGTTAACAAATGGATTTATTCACTTACAGAGAGAAGCACACTCCACAAACAGAGTGTGGGCCATTCCAGAGGGCAAGTGTGGCCGCAAAATATGGTGTGGCTAGTTTTTATAGACCGGGTAATTTCATATGCTATTGAGTGGGAGAATTATTCCAACTATTTTTGGGAAAGCATGGGGATTTCTAGAATTTGGGCCACCACCCACTCCTTGGTCTTTTAACAGTGCCTTGGATCTCTCATGCATCTCTGGGTGTGTCATTTCACTTGCTGATTGAGGATCAATGTCCTGTCTTGTCTGCCATCTTGGTCACATTTGATTCTAACCAGTTTATCTTGTGTCCTTGGGCTATTTATTCAAACGTTGTGCCCTGTCCCTTTTCCTTCTGTTACAAAACCTTGTGGCAATCAAACAACTAGGCATATAGTAAAATCTTAAGGCTCATATAGATATATTTTTTCAATAGGAAAGACATGAAAGAGTTGATGTGGGTTCAAGATTATTATGAAATAAAATCATGAAATTGGAAAATAAAACGTTTTTCTTTACATGTGCAACAATAGTTTTTTATTTGTTTGGTCTTTATTTAAGTTCAATCTGAATTATTTTGGAGATACATTACAAAATGTTCAATTTACCTTAGGCTGTCAAAAATAAAGTAGTAAAACTCCATGTCTGAATCCTCAGTAGGGAGTATGGTCAGAGGTAAATCATGACAGATANTGTTTATTTGTTTGGTCTTTATTTAAGTTCAATCTGAATTATTTTGGAGATACATTACAAAATGTTCAATTTACCTTAGGCTGTCAAAAATAAAGTAGTAAAACTCCATGTCTGAATCCTCAGTAGGGAGTATGGTCAGAGGTAAATCATGACAGATAAAACTGAAGCAATTTTATGTTCCACTTTAATTCCCTATCAAATATGTGGACACAGGAAGTGCATCACTCAAGGGCATCTCTTTGGGTTTAGGCTAGTGGCAAATTATGACAGGAATTCAACCTTTCTCTTACAAGATGCTTATAAACTGACAAAATCAGGTTAATATGAACACCAAGGTCAACCACAAAAGGAAAAGACTTTCATAAAAAGGCAGCCTAAGGTAGATTAGTATTTAACGATAGCAAACAACTGTCATTGATCAATGGCACACAAGTGCAACCTTGGGTTCCTTAGTACATCTGGCAGACAACCCTTTTCTACCCACATCTTACCCTCTATTCCCAAAGCATTATCCATTGTTCTTAATTCACTAAAAATGACTTTACAAATAACTATTTCAAAATGTTGATATGTTAACTATCCTTTATTACCCTTCAAAAAGAAAAATGAATTGTAAAGATGATACTTTGTCAAACTTTGATTATTAAATGATAGTAAACCATACACTCTGTGTTTCCTTTGGTATGAATCTGGCAAGTATCTGAAGTAAAAAATATTTATCCAAATATTTACAAAATTTATTTTTCCTCATGGGATAAAATGTATAGAAAGCATGCTCATTTTTAAAAATAATAATATAGGATTCTATAAAGAAGACTTCTGCTCTTATATGAAGATTCAAGTTAACTTATATCTTAGTCTATTAAAATTTTTTAGGAGAATAAAAATAGGATTTATTAAGTGCAAAGAAACTGTTTAAAACATGTGTAAAACTGTCATAGTAGATTTCTTTGAATAAATTTTAGGATGGGTTATTGTCTTGACCAGTGGCACTAATCAATATTGTTACAAATCTTAGCTCTGATGCTGGTAACATTGTACCAAATGTCATGTCACCTTGCCTGTACCTCTCTTTTCCCACTCCTCCAGCTCCCCAGGAGGGCATCAGATAACTGTAAATTTCACAAAAACATTCTCCTGAGAGCATTGTAGCAAGCTGGTCTATGAGATTATATCTCTGAAGTTGTCAGTTCTGAGATTCTTCTATGGAATGACCTCAAGGAGCAAATATATTGTAATCACTCACTTTATACAAGAGGATACATGAGGTTAAAGGTGGTACTGAGCCTGCTGTTTTGCAGTTACACTAAAGCCAAAGTAAGAAGGAACCTGCTTGTACTGCACCATGGGCAAAGGAGGTTGGAAAAAATCAGAACATTTCTTGTAAGTGGGTAAAGTTTTACCAATGAAAACTATTTTAGAAAACCTTTTGCTAGAACTCTCTACACATAAGAACAAATCTTATAGTTAGTATCCTCACTGAGGATGTTTCTACTTGCAAAGAACTCAAGCATGGCAAACAAAGTGTTGAAGTGCATCATCTTTCTCAGTTCTCACAAATATAGAAAAATAAAGAAAAGGAAGATAATGCAACACAGGGAAACCCAGGAGGGTTCTCACAGCTGGCCAGCAGTGGCTCCCATCTCTTCACTCACAATGCAAACTATGTAATTTTCAAAAGACATCCCAGCATACCTGTATAAATGCTTCTTCATGAGTGGGTATATACATCTACATGATTATATATATGTATATTTAGATTTACAGTAACTGTTAGATAACTCTTTAAGGAAATATCAGCATTAAAAATAAAAAATTAAGAGGCTGACTTGAGTTGACCACAATTTATGTAAATAGTTTACAGACTCTGAAGATTGACTTCATTCATGACCTCAGACTCCCTTGTTGTTCCATATTATGCCTTTTCCTTAATCAGTGGACCAAGGCAGGGATTTCTGCTGAACTGGGCAAATTCTGTAGTAACTGTGATTTGAACAAATTTCCATTAGCTTCTAGGAAGAAATCACGAAATTGATTTTCATATGTGAATGGAAACAGAATGTGAAAAATTCCCCAGAGAAAGGAAAGAAAGAAAGATTGTCAGTTGTGAACACATGCTGAAAAATATTCAGGATATTTAACATGGAATATAATTTAATCAAACCTTGATGAAAGTCATGACGGCTCTAAAACACATCAGAGTTTTCTTACACATATGTATTGTATTCAATANAAGGAAAGAAAGAAAGATTGTCAGTTGTGAACACATGCTGAAAAATATTCAGGATATTTAACATGGAATATAATTTAATCAAACCTTGATGAAAGTCATGACAGCTCTAAAACACATCAGAGTTTTCTTACACATATGTATTGTATTCAATATCTACCTTTAAATAGCATTGAAAAAGATGAAGAGCATCAAGGATATATATTATTTAGGTTGAAACTGGGGTGTCCAAGCCACATAAATGTTTTGTCATACAAGGTTTAAACCCTTCCAAACCAATCTTCTAACACAAGTTTCATGAGCGTAAAGACACTTAATAAGTACTACTGAATGATGACTAACTTTCTAAATTACTAGCTAATTAATCTGCTGTGATGAGTTGATGAGTTCAGCCCTCTAAGTCAGAAGCTCATAGGGTGGGCAGTCTCAAATTAATTCATCTAAAAAAACTAGAACTATCCTATTAATTCATGCTATGTGTAACTGATTAGAGAAAATATTTTGAAATTGTACAGGTAATTTTGCCTTTTCACTTTCCTTTAATACTAAATAGCAAACATGTCAATTCATTCTACTTTTCACAGAATCTTACAATCAAAGCATATCTTTAAGTAAGTATTGGTATTATGGTCTCAGAGATTCTAGTTGAGGTTTTGTAATTTAGCCATACAAAATATTTTTGAAATAAATATGAGTTTAGTGTGAAGAGGCTGTGATGTGATCTACTGGAAAATCAATATAAACAAAGTAGTCGTCCTAGACTGCACACACTAGGAAGGGCCAAATAAGTCCTTAATAATGGGTTCAATAAAGGACAGAAATGGCATGGATCTAAGAAAAGCAGAAGATATTAAGAAGAGGTGGCAAGAGTACACAACAGAAGAACTGTACAAAAAAAGATTTTCACAACTCAGATAATCATGATGGTGTGATCACTCCCACTCACCTAGAGCCAGACATCCTGGAATGTGAAGTTAAGTGGGTCTTAGGAAGCATCACTACGAACAAAGCTAGGGGAGGTGATGGAACTCCAGTTGAGCTATTTCAAATCCTGAAAGATGATGTTGCAAAAGTGCTGCACTCAATATGTCAGCACATTTGGAAAACTCAACCGTGGCCACAGGACTAGAAAAGATCAGTTTTCATTCCAATCCCAAAGAAAGGCAATGCCAAAGAATGCTCNTGAAGCACAAGTTGGAATCAAGATTGTCAGGAGAAATATCAAAAACCTCAGATATGCAGATGACACCACCTTTATAGCAGAAAATGAAGAAGAACTAAAGAGCCTCTTGATGAAAGTGAAAGAGGAGAGTGAAAAAGTTGGCCTAAAGCTCAACATTCAGAAAACGAAGATCATGGCATCCAGTCCCATCACTTCATGGGAAATAGATGGCTAAACAGTGGAAACAGTGGCTGATTTTATTTTGGGGGACTCCAGAATCACTACGGATGGTGATTGCAGCTATGAAATTAAAAGACACTTACTCCTTGGAAGGAAAGTTATGACCAACCTAGACAGCATATTCAAAACCAGAGACATTATTTGCCAATAAAGGCCCCTCTAGTCAAGGCTATGGTTTTTCCAGTGGTCATGTATGGATGTGAGAGTTGGACTATAAAGAAAACTGAGCACCAAAGAATTGATGCTTTTGAACTGTGGTGTTGGAGAAGACTCTTGAGAGCCCCTTGGACTGCAAGGATATCCAACCAGTCCATCCTAAAGGAGATCAGTCCTGGATGTTTATTGGGAAGGACTGATATTGAAGCTGAAACTCCAATATTTGGCCACCTGATGTGAAGAACTGACTTATTTGAAAAGACTGTGATTCTGGGAAAGATTGAGGGCAGGAGGAGAAAGGGACGACAGAGGATGAGATGGTTGGATGGCATCACTGACTCAATGGACATGGGTTTGGGTAGACTCTGGCAGTTGGTTATTGACAAGAAGGACTGGCATGCTGAAGTTCATGAGGTCATCAGGAAAGTTATAATTAATAAAACACAAGTAACTATCATTTATGAAACATACTTTATGCTCCAGGCAATGCAATATATATTATTTGTAATTTGAAAAAATCTCTGGATATTAGTGTAAACATTTTGTAAATGAAGAAATTGGGCATCAGAGAAGTTGATTCCCCATGATTATAAAGCTACTATTTAAATCCAGATATATGTAAAAGATCTGAGATTTTGTGCTGTTTCTAACTCCCCTAAAAGCAAAACAGAACAAAACAAAACAGAATAAAGTGAACTAAATAAAAATTAAATCATGTATATACCTTTCTGCCAGGGGTGCTCCGCAGAAAGAGGCAGTGGAACTTCCCTCAGCAAAGCTGAGGGGTCCCGAGGAAAGGTGAATCTGCTGTCCGCCAACCCAGCCCCTCGGTGAGCGAGAGGCAATCAAACGCAACAGGGGTTCTGTCTGAGCAGTTTCGCTTTATTGTTGCAAGCTCCCAGCTTATATAGACAAGCAGAGGGGTTTTAGGAGGGACTTTCCATAGTTGCACCAATCACGTTAAAGGTCAAATCACGCACCTTCATTATAACAGGAGTCTGCAGTGATCACGCACTGTTTACGTGCACGGAAATCAAGAGAGCCAATCAAAAAAGTTGACAGACAATATGGACCACACCCCCATCTCTTCCGCCAGGCGCCACCTTAGTTTCCGACCACAAAGCTAGCCCCTTTCTTTTTAAGGTTTCCCATTTAGGGCCCCACAACTTCTCTCCAAAACTGAGAAAGTTTATGTCTATAAGATGTTAGTCTCTGCCATTCAGTATGTTGATCTGAAATCAGCGAAATGTAACTGCTTTTAAGTTCTTCACAGTTTTTTTGTTTGTTTATTTGTTTTTGTCAATGATGTTGTTTCAAATTGTTAAACTAGGTGATTGATAGAAAAGCAAAGTCAAGAGTCAGAAGAAGAAATTATTGGATGAAAATAGATTTTCTTTTAAATTTGGCTTCCTGAAGAACACATGAATTGGAATGAAAAGTTACACGTTTATTCTGTTGATTATTGAAATTAATAATATAGAGAATAAATTGTCTTCTGTATCCTAGATTTGTAAATTACTATATTTTCTTTTTATTTGGCTTAGAAATTGTTATGGCATCTTATTGCTAAACTATGAGCAAATTCAATTAGAGTTTGGGAAAGAAATAGATCTTTTATTCCTAAGCATTCTTCAAAAAGCTTAACACATTGGTACATGCCATAAAATTTTGATTAACCTTCACCTCATTGTATCCCAGAATTCTTTTAGTATATCCAGTTGAGCTTTCCTTAAACAGGCTGAACTGAGGAGGGTAGTTCTATATTGGGCAAATAGTGTGGCAGATTTATGAAACAACTTCCTTATTTTTAAGTTACCTTCAGTATTTTATTGAACACTCTTTGATAAATATTGTTCTTTACAGCATCAGACTTTCTTTATTTCTATTCAATCACATCCAATACGGTGCCGTTTTCACGTTGGCTCCCTTTCTTAATTCTTTATGGAATTATTTCTCTAATCTTCTCCAGTAGTATATTGGCACCTACCAACCTGGGGAGTTCAGCTTTCAGTGTCATAATTTTGTGCCTTTTCATGCTGTTCATGAGGTTCTCAAGGCAAGAATACTGAAAGGGTTTTCCATTCCCTTCTCCAGTGGACCACATTTTCTCAGATCTCTCCATCATGACCCATCCATCTTGGATGGCCCTACATGGCATGGCTCATAGTTTCATTGAGTTAAACAAGGCTGTGGTCCATGTGATCAGTTTAATTAAATTTCTGTGATTGTAGTTTTCTCTCTGTTTGCCCTCTGAGGGACAAGGATAAGAGGTTTATGGAAGTTTCCTGATGAAAGACTAACTGTGGGGGGAAGTGCATCTTGTTTGTGGTCTTAGAAGTGGTTAAATAGGAGCTGGCAAGAATGAACATCAACATTTAAGGAAGCGAGGCAAAGTCTAATCGAATTTTGTTGAGAACGCACTGGTTATAGCAAACACCCTCTTTCAACAACACAGGAGAAGACTCTACACACGGACATCACCAGAGAGTCAATACAGAAATCGAATTGATTATATTCTCTACAGCCAAGTTGGAGAAACTCTATACGGTCAGCAAAAACAAGACCAAGAGCTGACTGTGGCTCCAATCATCAACTCTTTATTGCCAAATTCGGACTTAAAGAAAGTAGGAGAAATCACTAGAACATTCAGATATGACCAAAATCAAATCCCTTATGATAATAGAGTGGAAGTGAGAAATAGATTAAAGGGATTAGANAGAGTAATCCAAGTCTATGCCCCAATCAGTAATGTTGAAGAAGCTGAAGTTGAAAGGTTCTATGAAGACCTACAAGACCTTCTAGAACTAACACCCCCAAAAAATGTCCTTTTTACCATAGGGGACTGGAATCCAAAAGTGGGAAGTCAAGAGATATCTGGAGTAATAGGCAAATTTAGCCTTGGAGTACAAAATGAAGCGAGGCAAAGTCTAATAGAATTTTGTTGAGAACGCACTGGTTATAGCAAACACCCTCTTTCAACAACACAGGAGAAGACTCTACACACGGACATCACCAGAGAGTCAATACAGAAATCGAATTGATTATATTCTCTACAGCCAAGTTGGAGAAACTCTATACGGTCAGCAAAAACAAGACCAAGAGCTGACTGTGGCTCCAATCATCAACTCTTTATTGCCAAATTCGGACTTAAAGAANAGGAGAAGACTCTACACACGGACATCACCAGAGAGTCAATACAGAAATCGAATTGATTATATTCTCTACAGCCAAGTTGGAGAAACTCTATACGGTCAGCAAAAACAAGACCAAGAGCTGACTGTGGCTCCAATCATCAACTCTTTATTGCCAAATTCGGACTTAAAGAAAGTAGGAGAAATCACTAGAACATTCAGATATGACCAAAATCAAATCCCTTATGATAATAGAGTGGAAGTGAGAAATAGATTAAAGGGATTAGATCTGATAGAGTGCCTACAGAACTATGGAGAGAGGTTCCTGATATTGTACAGGAGGTGGTGATCAAGATCATCCCCAGGGAAAATAAATGCAAAAAGGCAAAATGGTTGCCTGAAGAGGGCTTACAAATAGCTGAATAAAGAAGAGAAGCTAAAGGCAAAGGAGAAAAGGAGAGATATATTCATCTGAACGGAGAGTTCCAAGAACTCAGCAAAGATATCCCTGTCCATGGACCATGGTAAAACATTCCTAACCCAAGTTTAAGCCAATCAGNTACAAATAGCTGAATAAAGAAGAGAAGCTAAAGGCAAAGGAGAAAAGGAGAGATATATTCATCTGAACGGAGAGTTCCAAAGAATAGCAAGAAGATAGGAAAGACTTCCTCTGTGATCAGTGCAAAAAAATAGAGGAAAACAATAGAATGGGAAAGACTAGAGATCTCTTCAAGAAAATTAGAGATACCAAAGTCACACTTCATGCAAAAATGGGCATAATAAAGGACAAAAATAGTACAGGTGTAGCAGAAGCAGAAGATATTAAGAAGAGGGAGCAAGAATACACAGAAGAACTATACAAAGAAGGTCTTCATGATCCACATAACCACAATGATGTGGTCACTCACCTAGAGCCAGACATCCTGGAATGCAAAGTCAAGTGAACCTGAGGAAGCATCACTATGAACAAAGCTAATGGAGGTGATGGAATTTTCAGTTGAGCTATTTCAAATCCTAAAAGATGATGCTGTGAAAGTGCTGCACTCAATATGCCAGCAAATTTGGAAAACTCGGCACACACCACGGGACAGGAAAAGTTTTCATTCCAATCTCAAAGAAAGGCAATGCCAAAGAATGTTCAAACTACTGCACAATTGCACTCATCTCATATGCTAGAAAAGTAATGCTCAAAATTCTCCAATCCAGGTTTCAAACAGTACATGAACCATGAAATTCCAGAAGTTCAAGATGGATATAGAAAATGCAGAGGAACCAGAGCTCAAATTGCAAACATCCATTGGATCATGAAAAAAGCAAGAGAGCTCCAGAGAAACATCTATTTCTGCTTTATTGACTATGCCAGAGCCTTTGAATGTGTGGGTGTGGATCACAACAATCGCTGGAAAATTCTTCAGGAAACAGGAATACCAGACCACCTGACCTGCCTCCTGAGCAATCTGTATACAGGTTAACAAGCAACAGTTAGGACAGGACATGAAGCAATGAATTGATTCTAGATTGTAAAGAAGTATATCAAGGCTGTATATTGTCTGCTTATTTAACTTATATGCAGAGTAAATCATGATAAATTCTGGGTTGGGTGAAGCACAGACTGGAATCAAGTCTGTCGGGAGAAATATCAATAACCTCAGATATGCAGATGACACCACTCTTATGGCAGAAAGAGAAGAAGAAGAACTAACGAGCCTCTTGATGAAAGTAAAGAGGAGAGTGAAATGGTTGGCTTAAAAGTCAACTTTTAAAAAGCTAAGATATTGGCATCTGGTCCCATCACTTCATGGCAAATAGATGGGGAAACAATGAGAGATTTTATTTTGGGGGGCTCTAAAATCACTGCAGATTGTGATTGCAGCCAGGAAGTTAAAAGACACTTTTTCCTTGGTAGAAAAGTTATGACCAATCTAGACAGCATATTAAATACCACAGACATCACTTTGCTGACAAATGTCAGTCTAGTCAAAGCTATGATTTTTTCAGTAGTCATGTCTGGATGTGAGAGTTGGACCATAAGGAAAGCTGAGTGATGAAGAACTGAAGATTTTGAACTGTGGTGTCGGAGAAGACTCTTGAGCATCCCTTGAACTGCAAGGAGATCCAACTAGTCCATCCAAAAAGAAATCAGTCCTGAATATTCATTGGAGGACTGATGCTGAAGCCGAAACTCCAATACTTTGGTCACCGGATGTGAAGAACTGACTCATTGAAAAAGACCCTAATTCTGGGAAAGAGAAGGCAGGAAGAGAATGGGATGACAAAGGATGAGATGGTTGGATGGCATTACTGATTAAATGGAAAAGAGTTTGAGCAACTCTGGGAGTTGGTGATGGACAGAGAAGCCTGGCATGCTGCAGTCCATGGGGTCACAAAGTTTCAGACATGACTGAACAACTGAACTGAACTGACTTAATAAATATTTACTTTAAAAATGATTGTGAATTCTATTTTAATGCATGAAAACAGGGTATTAGGGAAGCTTCAACATAATTTTTGTGAATCAAGAAAAGTAGGTTTAATAATATTTAATAAAAGTTATGGGCTTCCCAAAACATGCTTTGTGTGCTTTCCAATATTGTTGATATAAATATGCAAAAAATGTACAGCCTACACTGTTGGTTGTTATCATCATCTGCCTACCTGCCTTACTTGCAGGAGTTCTCATTTGTATGAGCAGCTTGCCTATATATAACTCAGCAAAGATATCCCTGTCCATGGACCATGGTAAAACATTCCTAACCCAAGTTTAAGCCAATCAGTATCGCTCCATTTTTATGTACTGGAAATGAGTATTTGGCTCAGTTTTGGCTAATGTATCCTGAGAGGGATTCAGAAAGGACATTTCTAGACAATATTCATTGAAACAAAAAGGCAAAATGAAAGAATGAAGGAAAGAAAGAAAAAAAAGAAGGAAGGAAGGAAGAAAGGAAAGGATGAGAGGTGTCATAGCTTCTTTTCAGTCATTACGTGATACACAGTCACATCTCTATCCTGGGAATACTCAGGAAGGTTTTTATTTCTATAAAATCCATCTCAAGTCTATAGTGATCCACTACCTTTAATAGTAAGAGTTCAGACATTAGATGATACATTGCATAATAGTGATGACAGCTAAATTTAGTATGTCTGTAGTTGGTTATGGGCTTCCCAAGTGGCGCTGTGGTAAAAAACCTGCCTACCAATGCAAAAAAACAAAAGATACAGGTTCAGTCCCTGGATTGGAAAGTTCCCCTGGAGGAAGAAACAGCAACCCACTCCAGTATTCTTGCCTGGAGAATCCCATGGGCAGAGGAGCCTAAGGTCTGCAGTCCATAGGGTTGCAAAGAGTCAGACATGTTTCGATCATGAGTCTGATATTGATCTCTGCATATTCTACATATTCATAATTAATGCCAGTAGCAGAGCATGTTACAGAACCTGGTGGTCTGATTTGTTTAAATTTCTAAATAAGATTTTTATAGCCAAACGTGGAGATATCAATCTATGAAGGAAATCCAGATTCCAAAAATCAATATAAATCGATCTTTCATTGGCAAAAAGTATCATCATCAAAAAAAAATTGCAATACAATTTTCATTCTTTTGAGGTACAGTTTATACAGCTAGGTGTTTAAAGTGCATGGGATTTAATTGTTTTAAATTTCTTCAAATCAATGAAAATCTGGGGGAAATAAAAATAGATTATCTTAAGTATTCAAAATGAAATTAAATCTCAAAGTCACTATTAAAAACTTTTTTCACTTTGATTTGTATATATTACTTTGGAGATAAATATAGTCAACTTAAGAAAGTAAGCTGGACACTTTGCCAAAGTGATCACAAATTCAGTGGACACTTAGCAGGCTGTGGGGCACCTTATATACTAAAGCTACTTCCTCTCATAACCACTTTTAAAGAGGAAGAGTATTTTGTCAATAAATATTGAAATTGAACTTTAGAAAGATAGCAGACATGGCACATAAAAGTAGTTCTTGTATCTCTTAAAGTGCCTAAAAATGAAAGGTGGAATAAAAAAAATAATACTAGTTTAAAAAGCAAGAACATGTATTCCTGGGGAAAGTGAAATAAGTACAAAAAAATAAATAAAGAGTCCTTAAAGATACAAAGTAGGCAGATATACTCAACTGAAAAATCTCAAATGTCTGTTAAATAATCTGGTACTTATTGTTAGATATTATTTATCTATTCAGATGCTCCAGTTTCAAAAACAATGAATACCAAGAACAGCATAAGCACCTATGACAACTTTCAGAGTGATTATTAAAGGACAGTACATGGCAAAACTGGACTGAAAAGTTCTTTCCTACCCAGCTTCTGCTCAGCTTTCAGCTACCTAGGTCTTTTCCCACAGATTAAAGCAAGGTTTTTGGGTTAAAAAGAAAACGAGGTACCCATGTTGCAATCTTAACATCCACAACAAAGGCTACTATTAAAAACTCCTGGCAGCAATCTATTTTTGATAATCACTAGAAATAAATTCCTTAAATCAAAAATGCTTCCATCCATCCCTTAATCTTGCATCAATTCTTCTAGCCAGCTCTAACCTAAGAAAATACATTGAAAGGGATTCATAAATGTAGAATCCAGCTTATCTCTGTAACACTAGCACATTTTAACACATTTCCCACAAGGCTTGAAAATTGAAAGCGAAGATTATACAATTTTGCTAAATTCAAATTTGTTATAAAAATATGCATGTAAAATATGTTTTTCTTTCAAAATAAAAATGACTTATTTTACCTTTTGAGAATAATACTCTCATGACTTAGATTACCTAATTTATGAAATAGAAGCACTCCAATGAGAAAACAGATATTGCATTTTGCCATACATTAATATTGAGACATAAGTAAGAAACAGCAATAGGCAATTTTTAAAAGAGTATTCCTTATACAATCACATCATGGACACATACAAAGTCAGATGGAAACTAAATGACTCATGGATTATATACTCCTTGTCACTAATCTAGCCTTTAAACCTAATAAAAAGAAATGTATGGCATATGTTCAGGCTTTCCTAAGGTTGTCCAGATGTGTTTACTACAATAGGAAATGAAGCAGACTAAACATATACACCAAAGTCTAGGCATTTTATTCAAGAACAAAAAGACAGAAAACACACACATATGTTCCACTCCATATTAGGCAGAAAATGGCCCCCTAAAAATGCAGATGTTCAAATTGCTGGAAACTGTTACTATGTTATGAGAATTAAGATTGCTCACGGAATGAAGATTGCTAATTTGATGATTTTACCAGGGAAAGATTATCCTGGATCATCCACACAGGCCCAACATAATCATAAGGTCTTCACCAGTGGGTGATACAGATACCAGTGGGTGGATACAGATACGGAGGTTGAAGTGATACAATGAGAAAAGGCCTTAACCTGCTGTTGCTGTCTTTGAAGATCAAGAGAGAGGAGCACGAGGCAAGTAATGTCCAGGCTTTGGAGTTACACACATCTGGCTGAATAGTGTGAAAAGTGTTAAGATGGAGGATGGTGGTCATACTTTTGCTGGGGACAGTTCAGAACAGAGCCACAAAGTTTCCAAGCATGAAACATACATAGGAGTAGTGAAAATATAATGTAAACTTTGGAATAAATCAGAAATATGTTATCCAGACAAGTTAAAATGCATCAGCAAAAAAGGCAATACTTTTGTAATACATGAAACACTATATAAGGCTATAAAGTACAAGGAGTCCAAAAGATCTAGGTTCAAATCTCAAAACTGTGACTTCCTTGGTGGCTAAGTCGGTAAAGAATCTGCCTGCAATGCAGGAATTGTTGGATTGATCCCTGGTTTGTGAAGATCCCCTGGAGGAGAAAATGGCAACCTACCCCAGTATTCTTGCCTGAAAAATCCAGGAACAGAAGACCTAGAGACCAAAGGGTTGCAAAGGATCTGAAATGACTGAGCCCACACACACACAAACACACAAAGCAACGATATTACAAAAAGACTAGTACATTGTCTAAAACTTAGTAAAATTTCTGTAAATGTTAGCTACTGATAGCAACAGAATAGTTAAGTTATTAGAATTTGAGAAAAAAAGTTAAGTTTCATGAGGCAGCAACCTGTGAGGAAATTTAGGAAGAAAGATAGAAACATTAATTGGGAGAAGAACATCTTCTACAAATACAACTTCTAATGTATTCTTTTATTATTGGTTCTGTAAATTGAAATGTCATTATAATGAATATTACATTAGAAATATAGTCTATGGAAGAATCTATAAAAATGTTGAATTACTGTGTTGTATATCTGAAACTAATATAATCTATAAGTGAGCCATACTTCACTTAAAAAAGAAATATAGTGTATTTATTTAATGAATTAGTAGTCCCTTGTGATAAGTTAGTATATATTTGATGCTATTCATTTTCTAATCTCATCATAGGTATCTACCAAACTTATAGTGGTGAGAAAAATCTCTATTAACACAGTAAAGAATTTTATAAAATAGAATCATAGGCATCTATAATGAGCATAATATAAATGTCTTGATTCAAGTATTTTTCAAAATATAAAAAATTCTCTCCATGATATTTCACAGATTCCATTCTAAAAAGACTCTTGAAAAAAATATCTATGATGTTCTTATATTCAAATATTTTTAGAGAACATTATACAATGTATCCCATGTTGAAGAGTCACAGTGTTCAAACACATTAGACTTATTGGGTCTTATGGAGTCCTGGCCTAATCAAATTATTTACCTTTGTCTAGCATAGTCTTTTTTTCTTAATCCATTATTCTATCACCAAATGATTTATCTGTGTAACATGCCATGGAACAATTCTTCCATGGTAAAACAATTTGCAATATACAGATTTAGAATTTAAGATAGTGAAACAAATCTATCATTTTTTAAAATTATTTGTTTTTAATTAATGATGTCCAATGGAAGTTTCTACTATAATAGAAATATTTTCTATCTGTGATGTCCAATGCAGTAAGCACAAAACAGTTGCTTAATTACTGTTGGTTGAAATAATTAAATACATAGTGATATTTAAAAATTATGGAATTAAATAAACTACAGGAAATGGTAGAGTTTTCACATTTTAAAAGACTTAAAGTGCAGGTACAAGAATTTGAGCTGTAATATAACATCATATTGTTATAAAATATAGCCATTTGTATCCAAGGCTCATTATTTCAAAAGTTGAGGAAGCTCTTATCATTTTTTAAAGCTATAATTCTTAAAATGTTCTTCATTATATTGGACTGAAATGTCATTTTCCATATCCTACACACCTTGATAGGAGTCCAGAATAGCAAAAAAATACATTCAGTGCAGTTTTTCCAACAAATATACCAAAGACAAACTGAGAGAAAATGAAAATGTTTATCTAACTTAACAAACTTTTCAAGTTAAATATGAGACTTTAGAACAAACTATTATTAGCTAAAAAAATTATATAACAGCCCTAAGAAATGTAATATGTGTATATATATACAATATATACATATATCCCCAATCTTTAAATTAAATGTTAAACTCAATATCACCTGACCAAAAACAGTATAATTTATATGCAAAACATTTGGCTCACTGTGAAGCCAGTATAATTTACTCACACCAATAAAAGTAATTGCTGAAAAGAAAGATTTATTACTAGTCAATCCAATATATTATAAACACAAACCAATATACAGCAGCAATCAATTTATTATACTATATAAAGCATTTCATGTGGAAACCAATTTATAATAAACCAAAGACAGTGCTGACCACATTTTTAAAAAGCTTGATATAATAGTCACATAAATTCCACACAAAAAAATGAAATTTGACTTTATAGATATCTCGGAAATATTGCTCTTTTTTTTTTTCAGTGTCAACTTTCAAGATAATCAAATATTTGTAAAATCTAGGTTTCTTTTATTCCCATTGTGATTATGAAAGAAAGGAATTATTAACAAAACAGAGGTAGATTCTCCTTTAAAAGCTTAGAATTCTTCAAATCTGGTTAAGTAGTGAAATGCACTATGAAATAACAGCTGCAGAAGCACATTTTTGCTGACTTTGGTTTTATTTAAAGAAACAATTTAGCAGGATGGATTTTGCAAACAGTAACACATTTCTCCAATTCATATTTTAGATTTGCTGTAGCCAAAGGATCACTTGCCAGAGTAATAAAACCTCTGTAACTTGAAATGGGTAGGTGTTTCTAAAACATTTCAATTATTCTCTAGATGACTCTGAGAGATATGTGTCACATGAATTTTAGGTATGCAAAATGAAACACTTAGAGGCAGTTGCAATGTCCTTTCTCATGAAATCCCATCTATTCTGTCCTTACACATGAATAATTATGTTCAGAGCTTTCTACAGGTTAACAAGTAAGGAGGGGAAAAAAAAAAAAGACAGGGAAATTTTAGGGAACAGCTTTCCAAATTCATTTCAGTGCAATTCAACTGACTCAGATTCATTAAGGTGTGTTCATTTTACTGCCAGTGAGACAAGTAAAAATAATAATCCTAGTCATCACGGTGGCAAGTTATTGATCCCAAGTATCTTTCAGGATTTCTTCCAAAATTAATGACAAGAGCAGTTACTCTCAAACCTGTGAGCATAGATTATACAGAACTAACTTTAATTTTAAGGTATTCAATTTCTATCCAATATGGGTTATATTTTAAAATTAAAATCATCTGTGATTATAGGTTATCTGCAATTTACCTGGTGACATAGGCAGATACTTCCTTTTAAAGTGATAATTTATTTTATAAAAGGAAGTTTCTCATGGTTCCTTAATAAAAGCTTATTAAACCAATTAAATAAGGAGGACTTTAGATTGAAGTGATTAGACTGAAGTGGTTCAAATGTCATGGTGTGATCTGTAGAAGACAACCAGAATCTAAGCTGAGAGTTGTCTCAAGGTTACAAATTTGAAACTTAAGTGCAACCAATAACAAACAGCCAATTAGTATTTAAGCTGTAGCCGATTAATAGTTTTCTTATTTTTTTTCTGCCTTCTTTCTATAAAAATCTCTTTGCACTCCCCACCCACCCACAGTCAGCTCCTAACCACTTTCAGTGTGGAGAGGTCCAGTTAGAATAAAGTTGCTCAAATCAAATTTAAAAATGTTAATATGCTTCAGTTTATCTTTTACCAGGGTTTACTTTTATACACTCAGTTTAAGATAGTTTTATACAGCTTCTCAACAGGTAAAAGTATCTGTTTTCAATGCAGGAGATGCAGGTTCCATCCCTAGGTGGGGAAGATCCCCTGGAGGATTTAATGGCAACGCACTCCAATATTCTTGCTGAAATATCCCATGGACAAAGGACCCTGGTAAGCTATAGTCCTAAGGGTCACAAAGAGTCAGACAGTACTGAGCACACACTGGATACAACTTCTTAACCTGTCAAAACCCTGGTTATTTTTTTCTAGTCCTGAATTTTATTTTATTTCTCATGTCTACCATTTCTTCCTATAAAGTAACATTTGGCAATGATACTGAGCAGGACCTAGGGGGACTCCTGGGAGCAAAAGCTTTTCTGTTTCCCCTATTTCTTGACCACTGGAAATACATTTTATTCACCCTCCAAGACCTTCCCTGAGTTTCAAAGAGGTAGGGTCAAACAGTTGCTAATTAGGGAACGGAGGGGACTCAGAGACAAGGGGGGAACAGTCAAGAGAAACAATAATGCAACCTTAGGGCAGGATCCTGGTTCCCCTCAAAGGATATACATAACAGTATCTTTCAGCTGTTTTGCTGATACTGAAGTCCCCAGCTGGTGGGAGAAATTAGGGGTATACTGCCCACCAGCCGGAGAAGGCAATGGCACCCCACTCCAGTACTCTTGCCTGGAAAATCCCATGGACGGAGGAACCTGGTCAGCTGCAGTCCGTGGGGTCGCTGAGAGTTGGACACGACTCAGTGACTTCACTTTCACTTTTCACTTTCTTGCATTGGAGAAGGAAATGGCAACCCCCTCCAGTGTTCTTGCCTGGAGAATCCCAGGGACGGGGGAGCCTGGTGGGCTGCCGTCTATGGGGTCACACAGAGTCAGACATGACTGAAGCGACTTAGCAGCAGCAGCAGCAGCCCAACAGCACCTAGACTCCAGACTAGTTGACAATGCTGACTCCTACTTATCTCACCAGCAGCCAATCAGAAGTATGTTTATGAGCTGATTATGCCCTCTTTGAACATTACTATAAAATTTATCACTATACGTTTCAGGTCGGGATCTTCGGAAATTAATTTGGTGTCTGGATACAGAGGCAGAATACAGCTTCAAAAAGAGTACCCAAGAGCTCAAGGGCATCCTTTAATATTAGGATATGTAAACTGAGGTCTGGGAGTAATAAATTGCTTAGCCTATCTCTGTCTAGCTATAGGGCATCTTTTCCCACTATGACAAAACGTGTATATTGTGCTTCAAAAGTAGAGAGTATCTTTGAACTCTGCCAGACACCTTGCTAAGAATTTCATATTCAGTATCTCATTTAATAAAAAACAATAGATCTTTGAATTGTTACATTATTTTTGCAATCATTTTAAATACAGAAGTCTTCTTAGCCCACAATTTTATTAGTTGATTAAAAGTCCATCATGATTATAATAGTAATTTGGTTATTCAGGATCTGTAAATTTTCCCTTCATTTATGCTGATCTGGGCTGGAAGAAACACAAGCTGGAATCAAGATTGCCGGGAGAAATATCAATAACCTCAGATGACACCACCACATATGCAGATGACACCACCCTTATGGCAGAAAGTGAAGAGGAGCTTTTCATCAAAAGCCTCTTGATGAAAGTGAAAGAGGAGAGTGAAAAAGTTGGTTTAAAGCTCAACATTCAGAAAACAAAGATCATGGCATCCAGTCCCATCACTTCATGGGAAATAGATGGGGAAACAGTGGAAACAGTGTCAGACTTTATATTTTTGGGCTCCAAAATCACTGCAGATGGTGACTGCAGCCATGAAATTAGAAGACGCTTACTCCTTGGAAGAAAAGTTATGACCAACCTAGATAGTATATTCAAAAGGAGAGATATTACTTTGCCGACTAAGGTCCGTCTAGTCAAGGCTATGGTTTTTCCTGTGGTCATGTATGGATGTGAGAGTTGGACTGTGAAGAAGACTGAGCGCCGAAGAATTGATGCTTTGAACTGTGGTGTTGGAGAAGACTCTTGCGAGTCCCTTGGACTGCAAGGAGATCCAACCAGTGCATTCTGAAGGAGATCAACCCTGGGATTTCTTTGGAAGGACTGATGCTAAAGCTGAAACTCCAGTACTTTGGCCACCTCATGGGAAGAGTTGACTCACTGGGAAAGACTGTGATGCTGGGAGGGATTGGGGGCATGAGGAGAAGGGACAACTGAGGATGAGATGGCTGGATGGCATCATGGACTCGATGAACGCGAGTCTGAGTGAACTCCGAGAGATGGTGATGAACAGGGAGGCCTAGCTTGCTGCAATTCATGGGGTCCAAAGAGTCAGACATGAATGAGTGACTGAACAGAACTGAACTGGGTGTGAACAGAGGAAACAGAAAATTATGATTTGGCATAGATTCCAGTCTAGGCCAATATTTCTTCATCCTTCCAACTACACCACATCATTTCCCAATTTTAGGCCCACTGCTTCATTAGGGAAAATAAACACATACACATGAACAAGCAAATAGGAGCAAAGTCAAGAACACACACACACATATGAGGCTTAACTTAAACATTGACTTCCAGGAGTGTTTACAGCATTAAAGTGGCAATAAAGATAGCCTGCTAGGTTCCTGTGTGCATGGAATTTCCTAGGCAAGAATTCTGGAGTGCCTTGCAGTTTCCCTCTCCAGGAGATCTTCCTGACCCAGGGATCAAATCTATATCTCCTACTTGGCAGATTCTTCACCACTGCACTACCTGGGAAGCTCAGCGTAGTTTATCCTTTTAAATCTTCATATTGTCATTTCAGGTATTTTCACAATCATTTCACAATTTTTTTTACCTTCTATATGATAAAATGGCAGATATTTTCTTTGTCTTATCATCATGTCCCTAGTACTTATCATCATATCATAGTACTTGGCAAGTATGAGATGTGTAAATATGTTTGTGAAGGTAATATACATTTGTATGTCTTAGTCTTTTTGGACTGCTATAACAAAATTCTACAGATAGAGAAACTCATGAACAACAAAGATTGTGTTCTTACAGTTCTGAAGCAGTGGAATTTCAAAATCAGGGTGTTAACATGCTCAGCTTCTGATGAGGACCCCCTTTTGGCTAGCAGACTGTCAATTTCTCCCTATGTATGCATATGATGTAATGAGTTAGAGAAGTCTGTGAGGTCTCTCTGAGAAGAACACTAACTCCATTTAAAAGGACTCCATCATTATAAACTAATCACCTCTCAAAGGTCCCACCTCCTAATAGCATCCCCGTTGGGAGTTAGGAGGAAATATATGAATTTAGGGAAATACATATTCAGACCAGAGCAGTTGGAAGCACATTTTAATGTAGGATTTGATTGGGTATTTAAAAGGAAGCTGTCTAATAAGATTAGTCTCAACTTTCGCATGTCTTACAGTCTTCTATTATACCTTCTTTAATATCCATTTCAAATATTTAGCTCTTTCTCTCTCTCTCTCTCTCTCTCTCTCTCTCTTTTTTTTTTTTCTTGGCTGCACCGCATTGCATGTGGGAGCTTAGTTCCACAACCAGGGACTGAATCTGAGTTCCAAGTATTGGGAACATGGAGTCTTTACCAGTGGACCACCAGGAAAATCCCTCAAATATTTCTAATGGGGCAAAGACTGAGCATAAAAGGAAAAATAAGATAGGTTTGAGTGGATTTATTTGAAAATTAACTAAATTATCTGATTAGTAAGGGATAGATAGTGTGAAATGAGAAAAGTCAGCCAAATTTAAAAGATGAAGGGGCATATTTGTCAGCAGTATTCATTATCTTTTAAAAATGATTGACTTTCGAATTATGAATTTCCCATCCTGTCATGTTTTAGAAAATGGGATAACTATCTTCAGAATAATTGATGTATTTCTTCTTTTTAAATTAGTCATTCATTTAGTTAATATATAACTATATGACACCAAACATTTATCAGATATCAGGTTGTTCAGATGCTAAATCGCGTTGTGTCCGCATGTATTGTAGCATGCTAGGTTTCTCTGTCTTTCATCATCTTCTGGAGTTTGCTCAAACACATGCCCACTGAGTTGGTCATGCCATCAACCATCCCGTCTTCTGTCTTACCTTTTCCCTCCTGCCCTCAATTTTTCCTAGCATCAGGATCTTTTTTCAGTGAGTCAGCTCTTCACATCAGGTGGCCAAGGTTTTGGAACTTCAGCTTCAGCATAAGTCCTTTTAATGAATATTCAGGGTTTATTTCTTTTAGGGTGGACTGGTTTGATCTCCTTGAAGATCAAGGGACCCTCAAACGTCTTCTTCAGCACCACAATATGAAAGAATCAGTTCTTCGAGACTCAGCCTTCCTTACGGTCCAGCTCTTACATCTGTGTGTGACTACTGGAAAAACCATTGATGTCTCTGCTTTTTAGTATACTGTCTAGATTGGTCATAGCTTTCCTTTCAAGGAGAGAATGTCTTTTAATTTCATACCTGTAGTCACTGTCCACAGTAATTTTGGACCCCAGGAAGATTAAATCTGCCACTATTTCCACTTTTTTCCCCTTCTGTTTGTCATGAAATGATGTAACCGAATGTTATGATTTTAATTAATTCTGTGTTAAATTTCAAGTTAGCTTTTTCACTCTCGCAAGAGTCCCTTTTTAACATTCAAACTTCAGCAATCAGTCAGGAAAACATGACCAGGAGCTGACTGTGACTCAGATCACAAAATTTTGTTGTTCAGTTGATCTGTCGTTTCCAACTCTTTGTGACTCCATGAACTACAGCACTCCTTATTGCAAAATTCAGGATTAAATGAAGAAAATAGAGAAAGGCATGAGGCCATTCAAGTGTGATCTAAATCAAATCCCTTATGATTATACAATGGAGGTGATGAATATATCAAAGGATTACAATTCATGGTAGACAGAATGTCTGAGGAAGTATTTACAGAGGTTTGTAACACTGTACATGAGACAGTGACCAAGAACATTCCAATATGGGGTCAGATTTATTCTTCCCTGTTATAGTTCCAGAAACCCCTCACACTAAGATCAGCAAATACACATGGCCTTTAAATAAAATGGATTAGTACATTTGAACCTCCACATCCATGCATGGGCATCCAAAGATACAGAAAGCCTACCAGTACCTATGATGTTATTATTAAAGAGTGAAAAATTAAAAGAATTTTTTTCAATATAATAAAAGAATTACAGATATTAACTGCTAAAAAAGATAGAAGAAAAGGAAAAGAAAGTAGCTTGAATGGGTCATCGAAGGTGTATTTGATCTCCTTTTGCCCCTATCTTTTCTTCACCTTAAACTTATCTCTCACTTTCATTCTCACATAGTTTACTTTTTAGGTCTTAGAGAGCGTTGTATGGTATAGAAGCTGAAGAAAATATTAGCTGAAAATCACTAGTTCTGGTACAATTTTATTCCAAAGTAAAATGATATTGTTATCTGAGAATTTGAGTTGGAAATCCATGATTTGTGGATGTGCCTTTCCCCAGCTGGACCTAGAAAAGCCTTCTCTGGGAACTGCAAATCATGAGAAAAAAGCAATTTACACAGACAAATTATTCTCCCTAGAGAATTTGGCATTGAGGAGTGATTTAATACAGCTTAGCTGTGTTTGTAACAATCTTAAGAGTGCTTAATATACACATGTCTACATTTACAAACTTGGATTTACTTTATAATTAATTCCTCACAATTAAATATTTTATTGCATCACCTTATGGCAAATAGATGCAGAAACAATGGAAACTGACAAACTTTATTTTCTTGGGCTCCAAAATCACGGCAGAGGATGCTGCAGCTATGAAGTTAAAAGACGCATGCTCCTTGGAAGAAAAGCTAAGACTAAGCTAGAGAACATATTAAAAAGCAGAGAGATTACTTCACTGACAAAGGTCTGTCTAGTCAAAGCTATGATTTTTTAGTGGTCATGTATGGATATGAGAGTTGCACTATAAAGAAAGCTGAACACCGAAGAATTGATGCTTTCGAACTGTTATGTTGAAGACTCTTGCGAGTCCCTTGGACAGCAAGGGGATCCAACCAGTCCATCCTAAAGGAAATCAGTCCTGAATAATCATTGGAAAGACTGATGCTGAAGCTGAAGCTCCAATACTTTGGCCATCTAATGCGAAGAAATGACTCATTTGAAAAGACCCTGATGCTAGGAAAGATTGAAGGCAAGAGGAGAAGGGGATGACAGAGGATGAGATGGTTGGATGGCATCACAAGTCAATGGATATGAGTTTGAGCAAGCTCTGGAAGTTGGTGATAGACAGGAAGGCTTGGTGTGTTGCAGTCCATGGGGTCACAAAGATTGAGACGACTGAGCGACTGAACTGAACTGAACTGACTACCACTGAACAGAAGTCCATAAACAAATTGCTTATTTTATATTCTCCCAAATTGTCTATGTAAACAAATTGAAAATAGTAATGTTTTAAAATCTAGCAGAGAAATAATAATTAATTTTTATAAGTCTGATCGATTGTTGAGGCATTGTTATAAAGCAGTAGTAACAGAGAGACAAGCCATTATAAAATAGACTCCACATCCATTAACTTTCAATTGATATTGCTGTTAAGCCAAGGAGAATAGTAGAAAAGTGAAAAGGAACTAATAATTTATTCAGTATTAAAATTCAGCTAATCACTAAAAGTAGAAATGATCTGTCACTAATAATGTATAATAAAAATTTCTATATTTAAAATAACAGTGAGGACTTACTGAGAGCTTATTATGTGCCAGGTACTGTTTCACATAGTAACATATCTAATATGAACTAATTTACTAATGCTCATAATAACTCTAAGAATTTGATGAAAAAAATGAGAACAAGAAATAAGTAACTTGTAATAAATAATAAGTTCACACAAGTAATAAGATCACACAGCTAGTAATGATGGAGTTAAGAATCATACCCAGGATGCGTTATTACACATTCTTTTCCATTAACTTTTATTTTTCTCTGTTTCATACTGACTCATATCTGTACAGATATACATATACACACAAGGCAAAACAATTTATATTTTTGCCTTATTGGATTTCTAGCCCCAGAAAAATGTGTCATAATGTAAAAGAATTTCTTCTAAAACATGAGAGCATATTGAGGTCACTTCAGATGTTTTCTTGTCTACTTCAAAAAAATAAAAGGTGATTTCATTGAAGACATTGCAAGAATTGTGAACCCAAATTGTTTTGAAAGTCAAGAAGAATAAAAGATGCTGCTAGCCCAGAGTAACCTTCATCTTACTGTGAAAATGATGCTTTAAGATTCCTATTCCAAGTAATGCAACTGGAAACAAACTCTTACTTTAAAAAAATCTAAAATTAAAAATAACTCTTTCAATTAAATATGGATAACCTTAATAAAAAGTAACAATGAAGGTTTTTTGTCGTCAGAAAAAAAAAGACTTTTGTTATATGATGAAAGATGTAGGCAATTTTGTGTTTGTTATGTGGTGTTGACCTAGTGAAGACTTATTTTTGTCCTTATTTTGATATATATGAAAAGGATACTAGCATGCAAATTTCTTTTAGGAAATGGATTGCAGTCATGTGATGAAAAAAGAAATAAAATGTGTTTTAAGAGGCTCTACATGCATTTTAAAATTTCTTGATTTTCATTTTTATTACCCAAGTCATTACAAGCCTGTATCTACTATAAGTTAGCAAGAAAATCAGTTGATTCTTTTATATCCCTTTCCTAATAGCACAATGACATTAAAGCAGTATGTTTTGACACACTTATTAACAAGATCAAAGTACATTTTCCTTTGTTTATATTTAGTTGATGGCCTTGACAGTTTGTAGAATTATTGCTTTATTCAAATGGGGAAGGCAGATAGCATTGATATATATTTGTATAAAATAACATTATATGATATATAAAAGTATGCTAATAAAAGGTGTGCATAAGTAGAAAGAGTGCTTTCCTCAGGTTTTAATACATTTGAAAGGCTGTCAAAATATTTTACTTTCTGATTTTTAGATTAAATAATCTATATCTATCTCTCTATGTGCATTAAAGCTCTTTAGAACAGTCTGAAACATAAAAGTCTTAGTCTCCAAGATCTCTTAATATGAATTAATTTCTTATGATTAGTAGAGTTTACAATTTTTTTAAGGATTACAGCATTTTTGGAACTTCCGTATATTAATATAGAAAAGCTTACTAACCTAAAATCAAAGATATTATTTAAATTTCTTATTTTTCATCAACACCACTGTCATCATTATTATTTTTGTGATAACAATCAACTATCACCAATTTCATCTTTTATTACAGCTGCTTTTATTTAAGAGCATTACATATTTCTTTCTCCAAACACTTACCCTTCACAAACACACGTGTCCAACTGTTTAATATTGGTTTGTCTCACCAAAAGCTGTCTGCTCCTTTCCTTTATGTATTTTAAGAAATAGATTTTGATTCATTCCTCTTCTTCATGTTCACCACACTTCAAAAGCATCAATTCTTTGGTGCTCAGCTTTCTTCAGAGTCAAACTGTCACATCCATACATGATCATTGGAAATTTTATAGGATTGACGAGAAGGACCTTAGTCGGCAAAGTAATGTATCTGCTTTTCAATATGCTATCTAGGTTGGTCATAACTTTTCTTCCAAGTAGTAAGCATCTTTTAGTTTTATGGCTGCAGTGACCATCTGCAGTGATTTTGGAGTCCAAAAAAATAAAGTCTGACACTGTTTCTACTGTTTCCCCATCTATTTCCCATGAAGTGATGGGACCAGATGCCATGATCTTCGTTTTCTGAATGTAGAACTTTAACCCAAATTTTTGACTTTCCCCTTTCACTTTCNATGATATATAATATGCAATAACTCCTGAAGAGTGTCATTCTTTATCACTGACAAATGAACTAATGACAAGTCTCTAAATCTTTGTCTTGTTTTTTGCTCTTCTCTGAAAGAAAATGAAATTGCTTGAAAAATTCAATGAACATGCTCTAGGCAGTCTTCAGTTAATATTGTGTTACGATGCAAAATAATATGGTATGGTAAATGTGAATCTTTATACTGCATTAAATAACATTTTATGAACAAAAATAGAGCATATAATATCGTAGCACAGAGGAAGAACATGAGAATGTGGAGTAAGATGTAATTTATTTTCTTAAAATGGCTGTTGTCTATTATATCTCAGTTTTATATCTCTTTATAATAGATATTCTTATCAGACATTTATCTTCCATCACTTCCTGACATAATGTACATCTTGTGATTTCCAATTTTATCACACAATAAACTTTATGCTCTCAAAAATAACATGAGTTAGAATTGACTAAAAATAATCCACAGTATTACCATAGATGTTTCAAACTAAAAAACTGGTTCTTTGAACTGCAACTGGCTATAGAAAATGGATTGTAGAGGACCTCCCAAATCCATTTTGACGGATTCTCCCAAAACAACCTCAAGACATTTCACAGATTTTATTTATACTTAACAGATAATTTGTTAAGATCATCACATGAAAGTGAAGACAAGACAAAAAAGATTTCTGCTTGTATTTCATTTTTGGGGGGCCGTTTTCTCCATATTAATAATTGTGCTGAATAGCAATATAAAATTTCAAAGCATCACATAAAATGATACTCTGCATAAATCCACCAAATTTGATCATTTTTGCCCCATCTGCTAAATGTCTTCTTATCCCTAACTTTGCCTTTAACAATCATCATCACTATTATGTTATTAAACTCCTGTTTCATCTAAAATGATTTACCAGTAAAGAAATGCAATCTGCCTTATCCCTCTGATTCAGTCCTGAAATACCTATGGATATTTCCTCCTAATCTTCTCTTACAAAATGAACTAAAATTATGTACTTTTCTATTCTTGACATACTTGATTATTTTATAAAATTAATAACAACAAATAAGCATTGTTTTGCCTATAGATGATCTATCTGGATACAAGACAGATTGACTCTCAAATTTGATAAACAATTTATGGAAATTAATCATATAGATATTATACCCATACTTCTGTGAAGACAATTTTTAAAACTGCTTATCTGAGTGACAAATTATTAGCTTTAACATCTGACAAAATCATGTCCTTGTTGACTTATTTTTAATGTCTCTGCTATTATCTAAAGTCAAATGCAGTTTAACATCTGTACTAGTATAAATCCATTCCAAGTGGCCTGATGCTATAGAGCGCTTTTGAATAAATATTTTACTGCAACTTTACAAAATTCAAAGAAGAATCTCATGTTAGACAATAAGGGTTTGAATTCCTGATCCAGAGAACTAGCTTTGTTGCCATGAACACCAAGATGTAAAGTGATAATAACAACACCATCAACTTAATCAATTTATAAGTTAACATTTAGCACATTGTTTGGCACATAATACTTAAATGTCAATTGTTGCTTTAATGATCAAAGATAGAAAAGGTTGTCAATAAATGGAATGTGTTACATATAAATACATTACCATATTCATTTTTACTATTTCATACATGTACATATGTATCCTAAACTGAAAACTAAACTGAGCGACTGTACTGAACTGAACTGAAATTTAAAACTGCTACAGGGCAGAGATAAATCTTAAACTCTTCCTACAACCTATCTAACACAATCTGTGTAACTAATTTCTTTGTTGTTGTTCAGCCACTCAATCATGTCCATCTCTTTGCTATCCCATGTACTGCAGCACACCAGGCTTCTCTGTCCTTCACCATCTCCTGGAGTTTGCTCAAACTCATGTCTATTGAGTTGCNAACACAATCTGTGTAACTAATTTCTTTGTTGTTGTTCAGCCACTCAATCATGTCCATCTCTTTGCTATCCCATGTACTGCAGCACACCAGGCTTCTCTGTCCTTCACCATCTCCTGGAGTTTGCTCAAACTCATGTCTATTGAGTTGCTGATGCCAACCAACCATCTCATCCTCTGTCGTCCCCTTCTCCTCCTGCCCCCAATCCCTCCCAGCATCAGGGTCTTTTACAACGAGTCAACTCTTCGCATGAGGTGGCCAAAGTATTGGAATTTCAGCTTTAGCATCAGTCCTTCCAATGAACACCCAGGACTGATCTCCTTTAGAATGGACTGGTTGGATCTCCTTGCAGTCCAAGGGACTCTCAAGAGTCTTTTCCAACACCACAGTTTCAAAGCATCAATTCTTCGGTGCTCAGCTTTCTTTAGAATCCAACTCTCACATCCATACTATTTATGTTCTATTTAATTCACAGTTCTATTTAGTTCATAGTTCAGAGAAACAGCAAGTTAGCCTGGACTCAACAAGGCAGTTCTGCTGGTTTGAGCCAGGCTCGAATGATCTTGGCTGGGCTTCAGTCTTGTATCTGCCTAAGGGTGCCAGCTCCACTGGGAGCTAGCTGACAGTCAACTGGGAGTCTTGAGCCTTACTCCCCTGGGTCACTCCTTTTCCAGAAATCTAGTTTGGCCTGTCCACAACACCAGTAAGAAATCTCTTTTCAAGTCTTTGCTTTCATCAACTTTGCTACTGTCCCTAGTGACTCAGATAGCAAAGAATCTGGCAGCAATCCCTGGCTCAGGAAGATCCCCTGGAAAAGGGAATGGCAATCCACTCCAGTGTTCTTGCCTGGAAAATTCCATGGACAGAAGTGCCCAGTGGCCTACAGTCCATGGGGTTGCAAAGAGACACAGCTGAATGACTAATACACTTTATCAATCAAACAAAGTCACTTGTCAAGTCTAGAATCAATGTGGGAAAGTTTCCCTAAGATGGAGCTAAGGGGTGGCTAGGATAAGTTGGGGGCCAGTATTGCAACAATCTACAACAATAGCTATTTGAACATTTTTATTCAAATGCCAGAAACCAGTAAATCAAAAATTATTGAAAAAATTGGGATTGGGTACACAGAGAATTTCATATACTGGATCGTTCTTAGTAGATGATTGATAAATGTTGGCAGATTGAAGTGAGTTTTTATGAAGGGCATAAATTAACAAAGCATGTTACAAAACTACTTTCAACTAGAGTGAAAACAATGATCATGGCAACCAATTCATTATTAGAATGATGATGGGGTAAAACAAAAAAGGAATGGAATTAAAAGATAGCTAATTGAGAATCTTAAATTCTAAGTACAGATTTGAATTGATTGAGAAAGGTTACTGAAGTATTAAAAATATTGTATAGAAAAAAAGTTGATTATTGACTAAATAAATATAGAATATAAATTTTGGATTGGGGGATCAGTCACACTGGATAAAAGTAGACTTGAGAAATTGCTATTAACTTATAAATTTCATAATTATGTACATTTTTGTTTATTATACCCCATTGATATCTTTATGTTTAGTGAGGTGCTTGGCATAAATTCAGAACTGATAATTATTTTTATTGACCTAACTAATTAAATAATTTTATTTTATTTCATTTTATATTTTTATTTTATTCAAATATCGGGTTCAGTTTTTATTACCAGGCTTGATATAAAGTCCAGTATTAGTCATCTTTGGAATCTTTATCCAAATGCATGAAATCATATGTGTTTCAAAAGAATGAGAACTGAGCCTGGATCTTAGTCCATGATGGTATACTTGGTTGATATACTTTGGTGTACTTGATATACTTTGATTGCAAAATGCTGCCAAACTAGTCCCCAGTATACTGTCAGTGTTTCACAGAGCAAGCAATTGAGGTGTCTTTCCAGAAACCCTACTCTCTGGCTGTAGGCTCTTACAAGGGGCCATTTATTCTGTCTGCAAGGCAAAGAGCTTAGTACACAAAGCCTGTCCCCACCCACCTAAGATAGGTATAAGGATGAAGACAGAGATTATGGCCAGGAAATAATGTTGACTTCAGATAGGACAATGGTAGTGGACATAGAGGGAATTTTATGTACGTGTGCATACTCAGTCATTCAGTTGTGCCCCACTGTTTGTGACACCAGGGACTGTAGCTTATCAGGCTCCTCTGTCCTTGGGATGTTCCTAGCAAGAATACTGGAGTGCGTTGCCATTTCCTCCTCCAGGGGATCTTCTCAACCCAGGGATTGAACCTGCATCTCCTTCATTGGTGGGAGGTTTCTTTACCACTGAACCACCTGGGAAGCCCATAGTGGGAATTAGATGGGTGCAAAATATGTCTTGGGACTGGAGCTAGTAACAGTTTCTGATTGCTTCAGTGTGTATGACAGTGAAAATAAGAATTGCCCAAGGTCCTGGATCTGAACGCTCAATTGGATTAGGAGGTTGTTTACTTACACGGGAAACAAGAAGGTAACAGGAATAAGGTATGGAAAAGATTAAGAGTTTGACTTTGTGTCTGTGTAATCTGAATTACATTTTAGGGAGTCAAATGTAATTACTGTATAGGCAAATGCATATTGGAGTTTGGCTTCCCAAAGTGGTGCAGTTGATAAAGAATCTGCCTGTCAATGCAGGAGACAGAAGAGATGTGGGTTCAATCCCTGGGCCAGAAAGATCTACCGGAGTAGGAAATGGCAACCCACTCCAGTGTTCTTGCCTGGAAAAATTGACAGACAGAGGGTTCTGCTGGGCTGCAGACCATGGGGTTGCAAAGAGTTGGACACAACTGAGCACACATGTAAGAACATATTGGAGTTAGATGACAGGGAGCTGGTTTGGGTTGGAGCTATACATTTTCATCCTTATCATTATATAGTCACCTGAAGTATAAGCACCTGGAAGGCAGGAACAAAAGGCTACATATTTTCACTCTATTCACAATGCCTGCCATTTTTAACACCATACTAACATGGTCACCAAATGTCTTAGGCCAACAGTGTAACTGTTAAGGTTACATATTGGTAAACTGACTTAGTCTGTAGTTTTGGGTGACTAGATCGGTTCTGTCAATTTTGGAGAGATGCACAGGAGCCAGGCACAGCTGGTTTCACCTTAGCATGTTCACCAGGAGAGAGATCCTATCCTTTCTCCTATTTTACAGAAACATTGTAAAAGTGCTTGTAATATTTGTCTGAGTTTCTGCCATTTGTTTTAATGAAAGTGACCTTGTTTTCCATTAGAAAGACAGCATGGTTTCAGTTGTCCAGATAAATTATAAACCAATGCTGATATTACTAGTTAATTCCATAAGAAATAGAATATTCCATGACTCCTGTTCATGAAAAACAAAGCCACTGGATCAAGGAAACCTTATAGCTAGGTAACCCTAGAGGTACTGAGGTCTTCAATAGACAATTCTGTTTTTCTCTCCACAAGATAAAGTAAAGTATTTAATGACACTATTTATTGGGTATGGCTAACTATTTTAGGCCAATCAGTTCATAAGTACATATGAAAGTGAAAGCCGCTCAGGCATTCCAACTCTTGCAACCGCAGTGACTGTACAGTCCATGGAATTCTCCAGGCCAGAATACTGCAGTGGGTCAGTTCACCTCAGTCGCTCAGTCATGTACAACTGAGCGACCCCATAAATCGCACCACCCCATAAATCGACCCCATAAATCGCACCACGCCAGGCCACCCAGTCCATAACCATCTCCAGGAGTTCACTCAAATTCATGTCCATTGTGTCGGTGATGCCATCCAGCCATCTCATCCTTTGTCATCCTCTTCTCCTGCCCCCAATCCCTCCCAGCTTCAGAGTATTTTCCAATGAGTCAACTCTTCGCATGAGGTGGCCAAAGCGCTGGAGTTTCAACTTTACCATCATTCCTTCCAAAAAAATCCCAGGGCGGGTCTCCTTTAGAATGGACTGGTTGGATCTCCTTGCAGTCCAAGGGACTCTCAAGAGTCTTTTCCAACACCACAGTTCTTAATATCTTCTGCTTCTGTTAGGTCTATACCATTTCTGTCCTTTATCAAGCCCATCTTTGCATGAAATGTTCCCTTGGTATCTCTAATTTTCTTGAAGAGATCTCTTGTCTTTCCCATTCTGTTGTTTTCTTCTATTTCTTTGCATTGATTGCTGAGGTAGGCTTTCTTACCTCTTCTTGCTCTTCTTTGGAACTCTGCATTCAGATGCTTATATCTTTCCTTTTCTCCTTTGCTTTTTGCTTCTCTTCTTTTCACAGCTATTTGTAAGACCTCCCCAGACAGCCATTTTGCTTTTTTGCATTTATTTTCCATGGGGATGGTCTTGATCCCTGTCTCCTGTACAGTGTCACGAACCTCCATCCATAGTTCATCAGGCACCTTATCTATCAGATCTAGTCCCTTAAATCTATTTATTACTTCCACTTATAATCATAAAGGATTTGATTTAGGTCGTACCTGAATGATCTAGCAGTTTTCCCTACTTTCTTCAATTTAAGTCTGAATTTGGCAATAGGGGGCTCATGATCTGAGCCACAGTCAGCTCCTGGTCTTGTTTTTGCCGACTGTATAGAGCTTCTCCAACTTTGGCTGCAAATAATATAATCAAGCTGATTTTGTTTTGACTATCTGGTGATGTCCATGTGTAGAGTCTTCTCTTGTGTTATTGGAAATGGATGTTTGCTATGAAAAGTGTGTTCTCTTGGCAAAACTCTATTAGCCTTTGCCCTGCCTCATGCTGTATTTCAAAGCCAAATTTGCCTGTTACTCCAGGTGTTTCTTGACTTCGTACTTTTTCATTCTAGTCCCCTATCATGAAAAGGACATCTTTTTTAGGTGTTAGTTCTAAAAGTTCTTGTAGATATTCATAAAACAGTTCAACTTCAGCTTCTTCAGCGTTACTGCTTGGGGCATAGACTTGGATTAGTGTCATATTGAATGCTTGCCTTGGAAACAAACAGAGATCATTCTGTTGTTTTTGAGATTGCATCCGAGTACTGCATTTCAGAATCTTTTGTTGACCATGATGGCTACTCCATTTCTTCTAAAGAACTTCTGCCTGCATTAGTAGCTATAATGGTCATCTGGATAGCTTTTCCCTTCTCCTGGGGATCTCCCCAACCCAGGGGTCATATCCAGATCTCCTGCATTGCAGGCAGATTTTTTACCAGCTGAGCCACAAGCGAAGCCCAAGAATACTGGAGTGCGTAGCCATCCTATGCATTCTCCAGCGGATCTTCCCGACCCAGGAATCAAACCAGGATCTCCTTCATTGCAAGCGGACCCTTTACAAACTGAGCTATCAGGGATGCCCATAAGTACATATATAGTAACCTGTTTCATCTTATTTATCATTATACTAAGGAGTTATAATTATCAACATTTTCCTAGTTAAGAAATAAACTTTGAAAGAGCAGTAACAACAATAAATACTCACCAGTGTCGCCCAGATAGTTACAGATAGAAGTATAGTTTAAGCCTAATTGACTCCAAAAACACTGAATCACTGAATGAAACTACTATGGGGAAATGCTTCTTTATTGAAATGAAGGGTAGGGTGCAGGGAGGAGTAAGCAAAGAGAAGATGAAACTGCACACTGAGGAAACAAAAGTTCCCAGAAGACACACTGCATAAGGCAGTTTGCTATTATTAGCCCACCCTGCCAAATATGCTACTTGATTCTGCCCTTTGGTTTAGTCTTCAACAAATTCTGTGCACCAGATCCCCTAGGTGAAACCCTGCACTTGATACTTTCATCACTAGATCATAATACCTATTGTGTATGTGTGTATGTCTATGTGTACCCGTGTGCATAGTGCTTTTTGAATTTTTTAATTTTTTTATTGAAGGATAACTGCTTTACAGAATTTTGTTGTTTTCTGTCAAACCTCAACGTGAATCAGCCATAGGTATACATATATCCCACTCCCTTTTGAACCTTCCTCCCATCTCCCTCCCCATCCCACCCTTCTAGGTCAATACAGAACCTCTGTTTGAGTTTTCTGAGCCATACAGAAAATTCCATTTGGCTGTCTATTTTATATGGTAATGTAAGGTTCCATGTTACTCTTTCCATACATCGCCCTCTCCTCCCCTCTCTCCATGTCCATAAGTCTGTTCTCTATATCGATTTCTCCCTTGTTGCCCTGTAAATGAGTCTTCAGTATCATTCTTCTAGATTCTATGTGGATGTGTTAGAATAAGATATTTATGTTTCTCTTTCTGACTCACTTCACTCTGCCTATTTTTTATAGTTTACAGTTCAAAGACTTTTTCAGATCCATAAACACTGTTTACTCTGAAGATCATCTCCCTGCTTTCTGATGACTCTATAGATGCACCAAAACATGTACTCAGGAAAGAGGCAGTTTTTCTTATTTCAAATTGTAAAAATGAACAATTTTTGAGAAAATCACAGATATCACCTGAAAGTTATATCAAATTAGTACTCACAATATGGAAGAACTTATAGCTCAGAATTGAAGAAGCGCCCCTATAGATTGGTAAGTAATTTTTCAATGCTCACTCACAATTTTGCTAGAACACTTCACCTTAGTTCTCAACCTGTATAAATACTCTCCTGTTTTGAGTGAAGAAATACAAATTATCCAGAGAGATGCAAACACATTTATTCCAGACCAAAGTTTGGGGCTAACCAATAATTTTACTTCTGTTTATGAGTTAAGAACTAGTTGATATCGAGTGTCCACAAGTGGCATCAGCTAGAGCCTAGATTCTCACCTTTTATGTAGGTAGCTGGTGGTGGAATTGACATCCTGAAAATCTTTAATAGAGAACAGAAGGAAAAAGAGTTAAAGGCTATGTAAGAACAGGGATTCCTTGGTGGGTTAGTGTAAAGAATCCACCTGCAATGCAGGAGACAGAGGAAATGAGGGTTCAGTCTCTGGGTTGAGAAGATTGCCTGGAAGAGGAAATGACAACCCACTCCAGTATTCTTGCCAGAAAAATCCGATGGACAAAAGAGCCTGCTTAACTACAGTCTGTGGGATCGCAAAGAGTCAGAGATGACTGAACGACTGAGCACATACACACAAAGAAATGGATAACTTCTCTGGCACCCTCTTGCATTTCATGCATGAACTCAGTGCAGTGAATAGATTAGCACATTTAGTTTTCAATTCAGTAGCTGAGGGTTGTTATGAAAGTCAAGTGATACAGATGGTAGGCAATTATTCATGCTGCATCAGAAAACTACTATAAAGACACTATTAAAATATTATTGTTGATTACTAATCATCATGGTTTCTGTGGGAAAAAAAAAAAAAAAAAAACTTTAGTGAAAATGAAATCCCTGGTGGGGATTGCTAATGCATTAGGCAAAGGGAAGGTTAAGATGTCAATGTCATTAACTGTGAGATCAGATGACCTAGATCATCATTTTCCCCTTTCAAAATCTGTCAATTTAAACCAGTGTTTTTATTATGATTATATTATTATTATTATCCATGTGCATTTTTAATGTATCACAGTACTAATGTAGCCTTGCAGTATATTTCTTCTTTTTTAAAAGTGACCCTTGTTTTCTCCTTGTTAAAGCATTCATTTAATTGGGTATTGCTTTTAAGGGAATTTGAAAATTCATAGAACATGATTTTGCCATTGGTGAACAATCCACATAGTGTAACAAAAAATTTCATTGTTAATAATTATAACTTAATGAGAGTTAAGTATGAGGTGAATGTAGTCAAACTGGATGCTTGTAGATTAAAGTAGATTATGTCTAATTTTGCACAATAATGTGTCAAGATAGTATGGACTGAATTGTGCCCCTGCCCCCAAATTAATATATTGAAGCCCTAACCTCTGATATTTGGAATCAGGACCTGTAAAGAGATTGTTCTTGTTTAGTCACTCAGCTGTGTCTGACTCTTTGTGACCGCATGGACTTCAGGCAACCGTGCTCTTCTGCCCATGGGATTGCCCAGCAAGAATGCTGGAGTGGGTTGCCATTTTCTACTCCAGGGAATCTTCCCAAACAAGGGATTGAACCCACATCTCTTGCATTGGCAGAATGATTTTTTACCTGAGTCACCTGTGAAGCCCCTTTCAGGAGATAGATAAGATTAAATAAAGCCATAAAGTTAGGACCCTAAGCCAATAGGACTGGTGTCCTTTTAAGAAGAAGCAGCAGCAGCATTCTAGGAGTGTGCACACAGAGAAAAAGGCCAAATGAGGACATGGAAGAAGGGAGTCAGCTGTGAGCCAAGGAAAAAGGACTAGGGAAAACAAAAACCGGCCAACACCTTGATCTTGGATATCCAGCCTCCAGTACTGCAAGAAAATAAATTTCTCCTGCTTGCTCCATCTGTCGTATTTTGCAATGGCAGTCCTCATGCAACTATTTACAAGAACCAGTCTATGTTTGGTCAATTCCATGCCTTTCTGATTTCATAGCCTGGGTTGACTCATTGTATCTACAAATGCACTTTCAGAGCTGAATTGCTCTAATCAAGTACTAATCAAGTGCTCTTGAGGTATATGGAATTTGGGATAAGGGAGTAAGTATGTAAGTTTTATTCTTGTTTTTTAAATATCATGTTGTTTGATTCTACTTTTCTGACTTTCCCAAGTTTGGGTAACCCAAGATTCTTGAGTATTTTGAAAGGACTTTGAGTATTTAACTTATACATGTAATGCGCTAATATTTCCTAGTTACCTACTATGTTCCAAGCATTATTCTATTATTGTGGATGCAACAAATAAGATATAATACCTCCCAAACTAGCTCTAAGATACCATCATCCTATAGGATGGAGAAGCACAAGAACAAATCATCGCAATACTCTCTGACAATGAATTAACAGTATGGTCCATGATCTCACTCCAGTTTGCAAACTCCTACTGATCTGCCATGTGATTAGTACAGATTGTGACAGGTAGCATTTAGAAATGTCTAGAATTATTTTTGCATAAGAGCAAAATCCAAGCCTTTTGTTTGTTTGTTTTTGTTTTTGTATTTATACAAGTATATGTCTGGTCTATAATCAGGAGGAAATTAAAAAAACAAACAAACATATAAGAAATAGTCCTTGATCACAGATAGATTGGAAGTTCTCTTCTGTGTGAAGTCTGTGTTTACTTCAGCTTGAGGAAGGAAAATGGAAAAAAATTCAAAACTGGCAAGCAATTTACTCATGATTTATCATATTATGTTTACTTCCACTTGGGTGAAAAGGAAACAAATTAATGCTATATTTAGAGTCAGCTATTGAGTATATTTTATTTTAAAGTATAAAAAGAAAGAAAAAATCAAGGATAATTTTATATAGATCAGTTTTTTTTCTTATATTATGTACATTTTGTCTCAATAAGGAAAATAGAGTAATTGAGCTTATATAATAATTAGACACCCATCCTCTGACTTAGTTTTACAAAGGCATAAAATGATTACTCAGAAGTCTCTGCTTCTTATATTACAGCTGGCAAGAAGGTGGGCCAGTCAAGAGCTGGCTTTGTCTTGAAGGCTAGAGTAAGTTGGAAGCTTGAGTAAGGAAGAAATTTTTCAGTTTAATTCTTTTAGGTAATGTATAGGTCATTCTTTTCTGGATTTACCAAGGTGAGAATGTTAAGAATTCGTGTGCCTAATCCCGGCCCAGGAGAATTCACTAACATCCTATAGGCCATTAGTCATATGCCTCCTGAAGAAAAGAATGTCTAGATTGTGAGAATACCATTTGAAGCCAGGGTAGACATAGTCTTAGAAAACTGGTTGATGTCACTATTACTCTCTTTAATTTTAAATAGGTTGACTGCAAAGAAATCAAAATAAAAAATTATAAGTGTGATTGAAAAGCTTTCAATAACCTAATCCAGAAAATACCTGGCAACCGAACCAGTAAAGTAGGACAATACAATGTTAAATATAGTTATAAGCTGTATTGTCACAGGGAAAAAATAATTCACCCTTATATGTTCAGGTAGCAAAGTTCAAAAGATGTAACATCACATTTATGTTAATAGAAAAAATTAATGCTATGTATATATCTAAGAAAAATTACCATAGATATGTAATTACTAAAAAACTTTTTTCCTCTTAAATTTTAACAGAAGTTACACTTGATTGCTCTTACTATGCAGAATTTCTACTCAGCCTACTCTAACCTAGAAAACAGTCAGTTTTTGTCAGTTTTATTAAAACACCTCATATTCCACCTGTCCATGAAGTGCAATCAGCTCTCTTCTTTTTTTAATTTCCACTTTTTACCTAGGAGAACCTGGGTAGGTTTTGTGTTTCCTTTTCCTTGGAAAAATTGGGATACAGTGTAATAACACCCCCACCCCTATTCCATTACCACATGTGATTTGGTATAAAATCTTTATAGAAAATTTGTTTCCATAGGAAATAAATCATTTTCTCAGACTTGTTCTTCATTTCCCAGATTTTTTGGATTTTGCTTTGCATTTCCCCATTGGAAAGTTTGTGAAGAAAGTCCAGTTCAAATTAGGATATACTTGGTTCCTCTACCAGTTTGTGTATGCTTTTCTGTACAATTGTAGGTATTTTTCTAAGAGAATAGTCTTTTCTATAAATGTTGAGATTTAGTTGACTTTGAAATATTATTATGTTTGAGCAGGACCTTGGCATTCTCAATGTGGCTATAAGAATATTTTCTTCAAGAAAAGCATCATCAATCATTTCAGTATTTCTATAATTAACTGGAAAAAATATTTACCTATATATAACTCAAATTATTAAAAATTATATTTTAATTTCTCTAAGTTATGTGCAAAATCATGGAAGTAACAGATAACATGTAATTAAACATTATGATGTTTATTTTCATTTCCCCCCACTCAAAAAACATGAAAAGAAAGAGAGAACGTGGTGAAATGGCATGGTGAATGCAATTAATAAATAATTATTTTCTTCCATTTGGGAAAAATTATGAAATATAGAGTTTTTCTTTGTTAGGATCTGATCTAGCATTTTGGATCCATCATTTATTATTTTCTCAAATCTGGAAGATTGCTTATGCTCTGTGAATCTTAAATTAAGACTAATGGGTTACCAGTGTTAATGTGAAACCGTGAGATAAAATGAGTACATGCATTGTTAACTGGAATGTTCTCTGTTTGTATTGATTTCATTTATTTGGGTTTCTTGAAGTTCATTTCTAATTCTTCTCTGTATAAAACTTGAAATATTTAATCATATTCTGACCTGAAGAAAATTTGCCAAGCTAATTTTAAAATTATTGACAACATGAACTGTAACAACCATTTGAGTGTATTTATTTACATTAATATCTAAAATAATAGATGTCTTCCTTTGTTGTTTTCTTCTGTATGACTCAGAATATATGTATTTTCCATAGATTTATCAGGTGCCTTCCTGTACATATTGATGCCTTTATCCACTGATATCAATTTATTTTATTATTTTTCAATTGGCACTGTAATCAGAGGCATAGTTTCTGCATCCATATTTGTGTGGCAGAGAAATTTAGATTAGAATCCTAAAGTTAATGGAAAGATTTTCAGTGCAGTGCTCTTTCTCCTAGAAGTTTGTGGCATTTTTTGGTATCTAATATAATCCAGAAAAGACAAACATCTGTCTGGCTGCTGAGAACTAGAAAAATTCCATTGCCCTCATTCACCAGAGGGATTCCACAGACAGCAATGTGACATATCACAATCTTTTCAAAGAAGTGCATTTTGACCCAAGATTACATATGGCACAAAAACATTTTATCTCCTAATACAACACAGTAGGAGGTAAGATTCAGGTTTCCTTCTTCTGTTGAGCTTTATCAGTTTTCTGATTTTCATAACTTATACGGATCTTGAAATCTCAGTATTTTCAACCACCTCACACTGCTGGAGTAAAGATTAATATCATGCCTTTAAAGATTGCAAGTTATGGTAATATTTCTTAGATGTGTACATGTGTGATTTAATGTGGAAATTTGTGAATCAATCAAAGACAATCTTAATAAAAAATTTATAGATCAGAAAACAATGAATGGTGCTAATCTTGAAAAATATATTTAGTAGCAAATAGTTGAATAATATTCTATTTTGTCCATATCATTGTCCATTCATCTGTCAGTGGACATTTAAAGTTTATCATACAGAATGAAGTCAGAAAAATAAATACCATATATTAATGCATGTATGTGGAATCTAGAAAATGGTACAGATGAATCTATTTGCAGAGTAGGAAGAGAGATGCAATTGTAGAGGATGGGTATGTGAACATGGAAAGGGAGAAGGGGAGAAGATGAATTTTGAGATTCGGACTGACATATATACACAGCCACGTTAAAAATAGTTAGGTGGGAATCTGCTCTATTAGACAGGGAGCTCAGCTCAAGGCTTTGTGATGACCTACATGGGTGAGATGGGGAGTGGGGTGGAGGGAGGCCCAAGAGGCAAGGGATATATTTATACATACAGCTGATTCAGATCATTTTATAGCAGACACTGACACAACACTGGGAAGTAACTATACGTCAATTTTTAAAAATTAACAGGAAATAAATGTGAATTTTAGCTGACAAAGCTACTGCTATTTCAAGAACTTTTTCATTTGCTTTTCCATCTGCTTGAGAAGTCCTCCATCTTCCTTCCAGACCATTCCCAATTTCTGCAATATCTTGCTTACACTCATCCTCAACCACTCTCTCATATTCACTTCTAGATCTAGAAATGTTTACTGTTCTCAATACTTAGTCAGATGCTCAAGGAGAGACTTTTCCCTGACCACTTACCCTCATTTATTTTCTTCATCATATTAAAGCATTTATTTAACTTAAAAGTATATACTATTAGTTATGTATTTATAAAACATAAGTTTCATGAAGGAAGATATATAATCTGTTTTATACACCTTGGGACTATTATTATCTAGAATAATGTCTGGCATATAGTGTTTCTCAATTTTTACTGTTATTGACTAAATGAATGCATTCAAGTTTCTTTGGGCCAGATCTGTCACAAAGAAAAAGATTGGATAATTAAGTAATTATTTTTAACATTATATTGGAGTTGGTTTATTATTTTGAATATTTAATCTCTGTAACTAAACATTCTAAAAGAAAGGCCATTTTATATGCCATCAGACAGAGCTGCTGCATCAGCTTAGAATTCTACTATTTACAAGTTAGATGGACTTAGAAAATAAATCATCCTATGTAGACCTTAAGTTTTTCATCTGTATATTAGGAAGAATAATATTTTCATTAATAATTTTTGTAAGGCTTTATCTTTTGAAATACCCTTTATTCCTGACCTTATTCTAAACTCAAGATTCTTATGTGCAATTACTTTCTTGAAATTTCCACTTGGATCTCTAATTAATATCTCAAAGCAACATTTACAAAGCTGAATTCAGTGTCTTTCCCAATTAGCTTCCCTTCTTATCCTCCCAGGGAAGATCCACTAGAATCTACAGTCCATACAGGCTATAGTCCATAGAGTTGCAAAGAGGTGAACACCACTGAAGCAACTTAGCATACCTGCACTAATCCTCTCAGCCTCAGTATATGGTAACTGCATTTGACCAGTTGCTTCCCCATCAAAACCTTGGAGACAACATTGTATAATCTATTCAAATCTCACAATTCACAGTCTTTAAAGTTATTTTTCCTAAAGTTAAATATGTAATAAAAATTCAAATCTTATTTCTCAAAGGCTCTTCCCTGGCTTACAAAAACATAGACATGTTGTAAACTTACTACCTGTCTACACTACCCTCATAAATCTCCCCTGACTCCATTCAGTATTCATTGACTTTGTTCCTATGGCTCTCACATGCTGAATGCATCATTCTTTAGGATTGTTTTCCAGAATAATCTTCCCCAGTTAGCTGTAGGTCTAACTCTCTTCTTTCTTTCATATATCTGCATAGATGTAATTCCATCAGATATTTTTTGGCATTTTGCTTTGGACTGAAAGTTTATGGCCTTCCAAAACTCATATGTGGGAGGTTTATAGTGATAATATTTGGAAATGGGGCCTTTGAGAAGTAATTAGATCATGAAGGTGGAGTCCCATGATGGGATTAATGTCCTTATATGCAGAGGAAGCAGAAAAGGAAATGGCAACCCACTCCAGTATTCTTGTCTGGAGAATCTCAGGGACAGAGAAGCCTGGTGGGCTGCTGTCTATGGGCTCGCACAGAGTCAGACACGACTGAAGGGACTCAGCAGCAGCAGCAGCAGCATGAAGAGGAAAAGAGCCAACTTGTTCTCCAATTGTCTCATAAAGACATTACAAGAAATGGCCATCTCCATGCCAGGATTTGTCCCTCACCAAGAATCAAATCTACTGGCACCTTGATCTTAAACACCCCACTCCAGAATTGTGATAAAGAGACATTTGCTGTTTAAGCACCCCCTGTCTATGTTAATTTGTTGTGACAGCCCAAGCCAAGATGCTGTCCTCATCTAAAATAGCATCCCTCCTCATGCCCATCTTTCCTATATCCTGTTTTCTTCTTCAACATAAAACTTAGACTTATATAGTCAATATGAATTTATTATTCACTTGCTATTAATTTTCTCCCATTAAAATATACTTTCCTTAAACTAGGATACTGTTTCATTTATTGCTTGGGACACTAACTAGCACAGAATAGGTACTAAATAATTATTTTTGAATGAGCTTATGAATGAATGAATGAATGACTATTTTTGACACTTAGAAGGTTCTTAGTAAATGATATACCTTATTAAAATAAGTGATTTCAAAATAAGGGAAATCAAGAGTTTCTATTTTAAAGGTGTGTCAAATAGAATATCTTTTTTATTATTTTTTAAAGAAAAATTATTTTCAAACTAGGTTTTTAACTACACATTATCTTTATAATACATACTGATATACATGTTTAACATTCTCTGTGGTGAAGCTGATTTAACCCATGGATGAAAACTATCTGTGGTGAACATATGAGATATCAGATTACCCAAAACTAATAATATTCTTTTTGTGTTTTTAATCTGTGACTAAGTTTATAATCAACATTCCACAAGAGGGCAAATCAATAGTAATTGGTTTCTCTTTGGAATTTCTTTGCATTAATGAGACAAAACTTAAATGGAATTCTCATGATATCTTATCAAAAATAACTACTACAAGCAATCTTTTAAAATTATACTTGATGTAAATATATCTTGATACAAGTGCTTTTTCTTAAAATTCAAATGAGACTCTACCATCTCAGTCATAAGTATGCTATATCTCCCTTATTTTCTTACAGTCTCCTTGGAAGATCACAAGTAACATTTTGNCCATGGAGTCACAAAGAGTCGGACTCGACTGAACAACTTCACTTTCACTTTTAACTTTCACTTTTCACTTTCATGCATTGGAGAAGGAAATGGCAACCCACTCCAGTGTTCTTGCCTGGAGAATCCCAGGAACGGGGGAGCCTGGTGGGCTGCCATCTATGGGGTTGCATAGAGTCAGACATGACAAGCAACTTAGCAGGAGCATACATACATCTATTATTTTCCAGATTCTGAAATGCTTGTTTCACATTACCATCAAATTCCTATAGCAGTTGGGGGAAAAGCTGGCTTGATAGCCATTATGGTTGCTGTTTGGTCACTAAGCTGTGTCCAACTCTTTGCTACCTCATAGACTGTCGCCTGCCAGACTCCTCTATCCATAGGATTTTCCAGGCAAGAATACTGGAGTTGATAACCATTTCCTCCTCCAGGGGATCTTCCCAACCCACGTATCAGACCCACGTCTTCTGCTTGGTAGGCAGATTCTTTACCACTGAGCCACCTAGGAAATTCCCTTGTTAGCTATTATTCTCTCACATAAATGGTCTTCCACACACTAAGTCTGTCTATTCCTTGGAAGCAATGAAAAGAAGCACCTCCAAGGAAATAAAAAATTTTCTTTGGACGCTGATGTAATTGTATTGGGTATATTTATGTTCTAGTAGATCAGGGTCAAAGACTTGAATTTGAAATTGCATTGTAATTCTCCCTAACTAGAAAAAAAAAAAAAGTTGGAAGAAATGATCTCTGGGATTATTTATCTAAAATTTGAGCTACTCACCCCTACAGAAACTTTGGCTTTGAAATATATCTCCCCCCAAGGTCAAGATTCCAAATAAAAAAATCTACATTACTTCTCACTACAAGTGAGTATGAGTCAAAAAGAAACATGTCTAAGAAAACAGGCTTTTCTATACCTTCTTCATATAAGAAGAAAAATAAGACAAGTCATTGTGGTAAGATATAACTACTTTTGAATTTTTATATTATCTAATATATTCCAAATTATTGTGGTTGTTAGAAAATGTATTTGGAAATAAGTAAATATAACACATATACATAAATATACATCAAATATAAATAACTATATATTTAAATGAGCTTTCAAGCAGAAATAAATATTAAGCAATAATTTTATATTTTTCTTAAAATACTATTTCCTAAAGAGAGGAATAAGGCAGCTGCAGTAAAAAGAAGGGGACTTTTAACTCAAGCTTAGCACATTTAGATGTATGCATATATAAAACAAAATTAAATCTATTCATTACCATTTTGAGATATGACATTTTTGAAATGCTGATGTATAAATTAAGACATATAAAATAATTTTTGCAACTCTATCTTCCTTTGACTTTAGCTATTGCATATTCTACCAAAATTCTACCATATAGAGTACATTAACTTCATTATTTCTGTATGATTACATTATAGTCATTTGTTAAAAAAAAAAGATAGACAAATATATGATACTACTATGTGAAGTCTAAAAAAGGGTATAAATGAGCTTATCTACAAAAGAGAAATAGAGTTACAGATGTAGAACACAAGCTTAAAACCACTTAGGTGTAAGGAAAGTGAAAGGGATAAATTAAGAGATTGAGATTGACATATACTCACTACTATTAATCTATATAAACTAGATAACTAATAACGACCTACTGTATAGCATAGGGAACTCTACTCAATACTCTGTAATGGCCTATATGGTAAAAGAATCTAAGAAAAATTGAATGTGTATGCATGAAAGTGAAAAGTGAAAGTATTGATCCCTTAGTCATGTCTAACTCTTTACTACCCCAAGGAGTATAGCCTGCCAGGCTCCCCTGTTCATGGAATTCTCAACACAAGAATATTGCAGTGGGTAACCATGCCCTTCTTCAGTCATCTTCCAGACCCAGGGATCAAACTCAAGTTTCCTGAATTGCAGGCAGATTCTTTACCATCTGAACCACTAGTATGTATGTGTGTGTCAATTTGCTTCAGTCATGTCTGATTCTCAGTGACCTTATGGACTATAGTCCACTCGTGGGGTTCCTCTGTCCAGGGAGTTTTCCAGGTAAGAGTACTAGAGTGGGTTGGCCATGTCCTTCTCCAGGGAATCTTCCTGGCCATGAATGGAACCCATGACTCTAACCTCTCCTGCATTGGCAGGTGGACTTTTTTAACGACTAACACCACCTGGGAAGCCCTAACTAGTATGTATATGCATATGCATAACTAATTCACTTTGCTGTACACTTGATACTAACACATTTTGTAAATCAACTATACTCTAATATGATTTTTTTTTTAAGCACAAAACAAACAAAAAACCTTTTTAAATACAATGTTTTTTAAAATACAATGGCCTGGAGGGTCACCTGAATGCACATGATCCCTTCTATATCAAGATACTGCTATGCTGAAGGAAACAAATCCTGAAAGTGGCTTTTGGAGGAAAAAAAGTAGAAATTTCATTTAATTATGAACAAGTTTACTCTTAAGAAAGAATAAATAAAACCAATGCTACGTTTTAATTTAAGGGGCAAAGTTACACTTCCAAGGTTCAAAGGAGGGTTTGATATTTAAATAGAATGAGCAGTTTGATATGTTGCATTACTTAGTACTTTCCATTCTGAGATAAAGCTCCTTAAGATCTTCTGGTTATATTTACTTCATTCCTAAAGGGTTTTTAAACATTTTACATGTAAAAATTTTGCTAGCCACTCTATATTTTAGTATCTTCATCCTTAAACTCTTAACGATTTAGTCATTACACTTAAGTTTTGTCAATATTAATTGGAAACATTACATCAATATTTTACCCTTTACTATGGTCTGATTGTATCCTCACAAGATTTGTATGTTGCATCCTAACCCTAAAGGTGATGGTAATAGGAGGTGCTGCTTTGGGAGTTAATTAAGTCGCGAGGGTCCAGCCATCATGAAGGCGATTAGTGTTCTCAAAGAGTCCTCAGAGAGCTCCCAAGCTCCTTCCAACACATGAGAACACAGAAGTAGGCAGTCTGCAGCTCAGGAGAGGGTCTTGACCAGAATGTAACCATGCACAGTGATCTTGGACTTCCAACCTTCCAAACTGGGAAAATAAATGTCTGTTTATAAACTACCCCATCTGTGGTGTTTTAGTATGGTATAAAGCAGCATAAACAGACTGATACATTTCTGGACATAAAAATGCAGTGAATATATATATGTAAAATATCTAGCACAATTCCTGGCATATATTTAGAATAATATAAAATGTTTGGGGTGTGTATGAGTGTGTGTGTGTGTGCTTATATCTTTGTGTGTTAGTGTATAGGGGCATATGCAGAGTTAATTCAGGAATAAACATATATCTGGATTAAAAAAAATTGTAAAATGTTTAGCTATAAATGAATTTCTAGAGATTGTATTTTTCCTCAAAACCATGTGGAGATCTTATTGAATAATATGTTAATTTTGTTCCTTTTTTTTTTTTTGCCTTTCACAATTTATGTTGTTCATTATTTAGTTGCTAAGTCCAGTCGTGTTCTTTGCAACCTCATGGACTGCAGCATGCAGGCTTCCCATCCATAACTTATACCAAGTAATTATTTGCATGGAAATACCAACCATCTTGGATAACATGCAGGTCTTAATGGAATTTGTGAACCCACTTAAATTATATTCCCTTGGTGTCTACAAGACTTCTTAGCGGTCATGAAGGAGTTATGGAGGAAATCACTCAAATCCAGTATGAGTCATTTAGACAACAATTTTCAGAATCACACCTAATCAAAAAATGTACAATTCTATTTGGAGATCATATGTTATCCTAATTCGTTTTGAATTCTTTACGTGTATCTTGCTACTGCTAAGTCGCTTCAGTCATGTCCGACTCTGTGCAACCCCGTAGACGGCAGCCCACCTGGCTCTCCCGTCCCTGGGATTCTCCAGGCAAGAATACTGGAGTGGGTTGCCATTTCCTTCTCCCATGCATGAAAGTGAAAAGTGAAAGTGAAGTCGTGTCCGACTCCTAGCGATCCCGTGGACTGCAGTCTACCAGGCTCCTCCATCCATGGGACTTTCTCGGCAAGAGTACTGGAGTGGGTTGCCATTGCCTTCTCCGTATGTATATCTTATCATGTTATAATGTACCTTCAACTTGTTTCCCAGATAAGTGATGTTTACTTTCTTTCTCTTTGAAGGAAAATTCATATAGCTTCTCTTAGATATATTTCCAGTAAAACATTTCTCAGAGCTTAACAGCTCTCAACTTGATAAAGATTTCCATCATTAAACACATTGCAATGTTATAAACAAATTTCTACATTAATAGATTTCCCACCAAAATACCAGTGACAAAGTTTGAAGATGTGAGTCCACATCTGTTTGAGTCTATTTCCTTGGTATATTAAATATAGTTTTAATTAGATCACAGTTCATAGAAGACACTCAAAAGGCTCAATATTTTTGCTAAAAACACAAATGCTTAAGATGGAGGTATTCTTACATAAGACTAACAATTTTCATACAAATTATGACAAAGGATCCAGATGGCTTTTGTCCTTATTGTTTTTCTACCCCAATCACAATATCTTAGCAGAGTACTGTATATTCAGTAGACAGTTAATATAAAAATAACTAGGATTCTTATCAGCTATATGGAGACTTTCTAGCATGAATATTAATAGAAATATAAACAACAAGTGACGTTTTAAAGCTAAATGACATTTATGTGTCTTGGATCAATGTTTTCTCCCTTTGTGTAGTGTACTTGATATAATATTTAAGAAAATATAAAATACTGTGTACTGATCACAGAGCCTTTATATTTCCTCTGGTCATTTCTTTCCAACTGAATGGTATTCTTTGAAGCTGAGATCCAATTATCATCATTTGAGGAAAGATTCTCACTATCAATTTAATATAAATTTTTTTAACAGTCTACTTGATACATGAAGGGAATATAACTATGTCCTTATTTGGTGTTAAATTATCTACTTCATGTAATAAGCAAATGTTGAAAATGAGGAGAGGATGTTCTGTACAATTTTTCTCAAATGACACAGATTGGATGTCCAGTAATTGGCTCCAGATTTGATTTCTGGTCAATTACTCACATTTGAGACCACATTTTATGTATTGAGTTTAGCCTCTCTTTCTTGAGCTTTTTCCCATTTAATAAGCACTTTCTATTTATGTAATGCCTATATCTGAAAAATTTAATATAACTCAGATTTCTCATTAATTCTGATGATATAACTGTAAATTAGATGAGTATGCCTTTGCAATGATGGAAAGTGAGGTAGAGATAGTTGGAGTGGCTCTCATACAATCTCACCATCTCTCATTTGTAAAGATCAGCCTTCAAGGAGGAATTGTCACCTCATATCCATTCAACACTGGTAGGTCACCATATTCAAAAGTTTCCATAGGGACTGTCCCAAATTTTTATATTTTGAAGCTCATTAGCTGAGAGAGATGCTTCAGTTTCTGCTACTGCATGTACATCTGGCAAGAAAAATCTCTGCACTCAGTAAAACAGGAATGAGGAAAAAGAGTCATTAATCCATTATATCAGGTTGTGAAGCAGGCACAGTCTAGTTTCTGAATGTTTCAGACAATAACATATGCCAGCAACAAAGCTCAGGATCTTAGTGTAATAGTGAGGTCCTTGAAATTTGAAGAATAGCATTTCAATTTTCAATATAGTCACTAAAATAAACGCTTCAAGCATTTGATGGGAAGCAGTGAGATGAAAATGAAGCCCTTACAACTGTGTATTTCTCAGTCCATTATTTTTCTGAATACAAAATGAAAATAATAAATAAAAAGTCTCAGATATTACTGTTCAGTAATCACTCTGAAAAGAGGAAAGCAGGCATCTATACTGAAATGTGTCCCCCTAGAGAAACCTCCTTTTTAAAGAGAGATATTTAATGTGAAATGATGCACCAAAGGAAATGTTTGCAAAAGTAGGAATGATGCCAAATTTAACCAAACAGTAGGAATTAAACTGATCATTAAATGATATTAAAGAGTTGATATGGAAACACAGCATGTCAATTCCAGTTGTTAATCTGTAGCAGAGCCTGACTTCCCAATACTTGCTTTAAGATTTTATTGTTTTGAAGAGTCATTTCTGAGATTCCTTTCATACATTATAACTTTTGCCTTCTCTAGAGAAATCTAAATTTGAACCAAGTTACTAATTATAGTATTAAAATGCTATCCTTAAATTTTATATTTTTAGAAAATAAAAAGTACTAGCCATACCTAATGAATGACTCTAAAATTGTTAAAACTCTGATCATGTTATATGTATTTAATAACACCACAGTTAGTATAATTTAGTAATATTATTTGAATAAAACAGAAAAAAGTGCTCATAGCACATATTTATCATACTCTTCAAGAAAGAGATAAAGGAAACCACCTACAATATATTCAGGAAAAAGGAAAGTAAGCATCACGGTTTATAGTTAGAGATGTAGCATAGGCCAGTGTTGGCTCCCTGCAATGAAATGTGAACTTCTTTGAAATATGTGAAATAATATAAGCAGAAATGATAGATGGAGGAGAATTTCTGCTTGAAACAATGCATAGAAGGGATGATCTAAATCACCCTCTGTGAAAGCGTGCTGTAGCTGTTGTTCTCTTTGTAAAAGCAAGAGGAGAAAATCAATATATAATAACAGAATATATTTTTAATTGTTTAGTTTTTTCTGGTTTGTTTTTCCAAAAATGTTTCTTGTAACATGACAAAATGAACTTGTGGAACTTATGTCTATACTGATACTGTTGAGATCTTAACATTTTGTTTTTTTTTAAGTACAAAATCAGTGGGATGCAATATATATTTTCTAGATAATTACTGCCTCAGAAATACTGAGGGTACTTGGTAAATTTCAGATTCCAGACATCATTAAAGATCTACTACTCAGTACCTTTTGCTACTATAACAAATTAACCACAAAATTTGTTAAAACAAGACAAATTTTGGAGGTCAGAGTCTGAAAAATAGATCTCACTGGGCTAACATCAAGGTGTGAGCAGGGCTGTTTCTGTTCTGGAAGCTCTAGGAACAACCTGTTTTCTTTTTTTTTTTTTTTTTTTTTTTTTTTTTTTTTTTTTTTTTTTTTTTTTTTTTTTTTNAAGACAAATTTTGGAGGTCAGAGTCTGAAAAATAGATCTCACTGGGCTAACATCAAGGTGTGAGCAGGGCTGTTTCTGTTCTGGAAGCTCTAGGAACAACCTGTTTTCTTGTCTTCTCCAGCTTCAAAGCTAGTAGGGTCGCATCTTCAAATCTTTCTCTTTCTGCTACTAAAGTCACATGATCTTTTTTGATTTTGATCTCCAGTTGCTTTCTTTTAAGAACACTCGCAGCACACCAGGCCTGCTGAGATTCATGGCATCACAAAAGAGTCGGACACGACTGAACGACTGAACTGAACTAAAGGACACTCGTGATTATATTAAGTCCACCTGAATAATCTAGGATAAGCTTGATGTCTCAAATCCTTAATTTACTCACATGTGGTATATATATTTTTATGTAAGGTAATATATGTAAGGTTTTAGAGATTAAGACTTCAACATCTTTAGGGCCATTTTTCCGTTTACCAGGTCAAATTTTGGTAGAACTAGATAATCTCACTTAGCAATTAAACTCTGTATTCAGCAGCATTTCTGTTAGCACATACAACTATTTACTTATTGATTCATCTATATAATCATTAATTTATTCATTATTAACACGCATTTGTTTCATACCTGCTGGATGTGAACCACAGAGTCGGTCCATGGAGACACAAAATGAATTAAAAAAGAAACGTCTACCCTCACCTCATGGAGCTTAATTGTTCAATTTTTTTTTTAATGAATTCATGTATTTATTGCCTAATATATGCATGGTGTGGTCCACTTACAAATAATTAGACATGTTCATTTAGTAGACCGAGTATGTATGTATTGCTTTCATTGAAATTACAATTATTATTTCAGAAGTGGTTTGTAAGATAGCATAGACATCCATAGGAATACAACATAAATTTATAAAGTAAAAAACAAACAAAAAAAATGAAGTCTGTGAAACTACAACCTAAGGAGATTCAGTAAGCAATTGACATAGTATGAGGGTGTCAATAACATTAAATTTAGTCCATTAGAAGAATGAGGAGTTCTTTTCTCTCTGCACTCAATGGAGATTAATTTAAAAATGTGCATTTTATGCATGTTCCTCACCTCTTTTGATAAAATAAAAGTGCTAAAAATGGTCACCTGGGGGTGGTTTTTACTTTACATTTTATTCTCTTTTCTGAGAAGAAACATGTTGTATAACTTCTATTGCACATAGAATAGCATAATAAACATTTTGCTATTTGGATTCCTAGCCAAGTGATTTCATTAAAGGATGTTCAATTAAAGGATGTGTTTTCTGTAATTATCATATCAGAACTGACAGAAAAGTTCCTCTACTTTAGAAATGTTCAAAGTTAGGCAACAATCTGTTAATGCCACATGATCAGTAAAAATTAGCAAGTTTCTGAAAGTAAGCAATAGCTCTCATTCTTCATTGGCAGGTTTTTCTGAAATCAAGCTCCAGGAATTCTCATTTGCCTCAGGATCACTGTTTCTCTAAACTTGTCTTCCCTGATGCTCCCACCTGTTTTTTTGCTTGTTCATTTCCTTGTTTTTACCATAGCTACAGTCCGCTCTTCCTCCCCTGGGATAGCAGCAGAGATGTTATGGGTATGAGTGCAGCCCCATGTCACATGAGAAATTCTCACTTCTGTTTTCTCTTCAGTTACTCCCTGATTTGAAGCTGTTTCCTAGGTATTTATGTATCTTTTTGAGTTTGCTTCCTGCTTTGAACTTTCCCTGAGCTCTCTGTTTCTTCAAATGTCTCTACTGTGCTTTTGATTTTCTTAACAATGTGATGAAGAAAACCTGATGAGATTATTTCAGTTGTGTTGATATGTACAACTGACTTTATATGATTCCACTTTCAGAAAACATGTTTAATAGGAGCCATCAATACTAAAAGCCTCTCAGTCACCTGTCCAGTAGTATATTCAGGATGCTGAGCCATGCTAAGTCAATTCAGTCATGTCCAATTCTGTGCAACCTAGTGGCTGTAACCCTCCAGGCTCCTCTGAACATGGAATTTTCCAGGCAAGAATACTGGAGTGGTTTGCCATGTCTTTCTCCAGGGGATCTTCCAGATCCAGGGGCAGAACCTGTGTCTCTTAAGTCTCATGCATTGGCAGGTGATCTCTTTATTGCTAGAGTCATCAAAAGTAAAACATGATGTATCTGTCTGAAGAATACATTTCAAGTAAATGAAAGCACTGTTTTTGTTTTACTCAATAGAATATACAATTTATGTTGGATTCTTTATGTTGTAGCCAAGTCTCCAATATATTTTGTCCTTGTGATAGTTCGTTTCAGGTTCACAGAGATCTAGAACCCTAGAGAAAATATAATTAACTCTTTGGCTATTACGGATATTTCTATAGAAAAGTTTGGCAGTAACTCCCTAAAAAGAGTGAGATTTAGCTTTGTTGAACAATTGTTCAGAAGCCCTCATGATATACTTGTATCAACCTTAGAAATGGAGAAAGCAGAGGTTAGCTTTGAATTCCACAATCTGAGTAAATTTGTGTAACTACCTCTTCAGTGATAAGAGAAACAGTTGAGAAGCAGAGATATTAGAATAAAAAAAGACTGCAAAAAAAAAAAAAAAAAGGGATAATGCAAGAGCTTTTTTTTTAAAAATTCTTACCAACATCTATCACACTTGCAGCAACTTCAGGTGTGACACATTTTCAAATCTGTGGGTTGAGGGAATCAGACTATGCAAGTTAGATGAATATGACATTATTTAGAACCACACCCTCATTTTACAGATGAGAAGATGAGGTGTGGAGAAGGTGAAGAGATTTTTCTTTGATCTCACATCCCCTTATTGGAAGAAGTAAGCAGTGTATTAAGGGAATTAGTCAATAAGTATTTTTATTATAATTAAAATAAAACAAATTTAGTCCACTTAAGGTAAAATGGAAATTTATTAGATCGTGTAAGCCAGCCATAAAATGACTGGCAGTTGAGTAGCACTGAGGGTAGCCTGGGAGTCAGGACTCGGATTGAGTTAGGGCTGGGTCTTCTCTCTGCTTTACTTCACAGATCAGCTTCAGGTTCCCTTTATGTGTGTGGACTTCTTCTGAACATCAAAAATATGGCACTAGGTGTCTTGTTCTTTTATTCTAACAGCCTTTCACCTACAAAGAAAATCTAGTCTTCCTGTTGCAGAATTTAAAATCAGAGGGAAGAAGTCTAGCTGCTTTGGTTCAAATCATTTGACCATTGCATGGACCAAAGAGAGATAAAATAGATTAATTTTCTCATTCTGTGTAGCCAAAAAAAGAAACCATTTTTAAAGAAAATGAGGAGAGGGTGTTGGGCAGATAACAATTCCCTGGGGGCTGAAATTGGAGAGGGAACAAATCTAGGATTTCCGAAGGACACATTTTTTTTTTTCCCCCCGAAGGACACATTTTATACTCTGGCTGGAATAACTCACACCAAATGTGCTCTGATTTTATCTATCCAGAATTTTTATTAGAGATATCAGTTTTAATTGGGATGTCAAATCAGCTGGAGTTAGAAGCATCATTTTTGTTTCAATTATCTTTCCTTTTAAAAATTTGACGAAACCTGATAGCCATATATTGTATGAAACAATATATACAGATAAGTGAAATGATCATTTCAGATTACAACAAATGAACCATTTATTTTTCAGAAATGGTATAATTTAGTTTTTTTCCCCAAAATGCTGTTTTCCCTACACCTATTTTGATGCATGCTTCAAAAAGTCCTTATTTATTTTGAAATACAAATCAAGATGATATTTAAATTAAATGAATCTATCTCTGCTATTCATACAAGGACTTTATCTTGTGACAGAGTGTCTTATAGCCTTTTAGTTTTCAAAGCAGTAAGCTGTTGCTTCCCATAGACATGTGCTCTGTCTACAAGAAATGTATCAATCCTTTTAACTGGATAGGACATTGATAAGGATTAGTCAAATATTATTTCTCCACTTTCTGTAATCAGTATGCTAACTGTGGTTAGAATAATTTTTAAAAATTATTCCATCAGAGCCATTGTTTTTCTGACTGTATATGAAATTTTAAAGTTTGATTTCAATATGAGGAAGAAGAAAAAATTAAGCAGCTGTCTGACTTCTATCTCCAAATGAGGTATAGAAATATAACATATGTATATTCTTTAAAAACAAAAGATTATTTATAGAGTCCAGCTTTAGTGAACCTTAGCGAACCCAATGTAGTGTTAATTATGGGTTCTATTTAGAGAAAAAAGAAGCAGCAAATTGTAGAGAAAGTGCTTTGTGGACATAATCAGGCCACTGAGCTCAACTCTAATCTCTGTGATCTTCAGAGTACCATTGTCACAGATACTAGGACACTTTCTCCTCTTTCACAGCTTTGGTTCTTTTGCACTATAGAGTAACATAAAGGAAAAGTAAAGGGAAAAAACCATTTCACCACGAAAAAAATTAATCTTTCAGTATTTTATTAGCCAAATGGTGACCACTAGGTCATAAGATAATGTTGCTCTTTCACCTGCTCTCAGTAAAAGAAACCTTCACTCCATCTTACTAACTAAAATAATAGAGTACCTTCTTCAATCCCCTCCCAGATTCAATACCTCTTGTTAACATAGCAACCTACATGTATAAAGGAGCAAGACAAGATTCTCCTGATTCTGTCTTGCTCAAGTATCCTGTCTGCTGTTTGCTATTCCATGATTTCTAACTACAGCAAATGAAGCATGTCATGTTACCATTTTCAAATCCTTTCATTATTCCTCCTGCACATGAAACTGCAATGAGAGGTAGGAAGACAACACATTATCAGCTGTACCTTGTTTTAAATCTCTCCATCTGGGATATTGCATCAGCATTCTTATAACTGAATAAGAATATCATCTGAAAATCCAAAGTTAGTATTTCTACCATTTTATAAAATTGTAATCCAGTCTTCTAAGACAGATATAGAATAAAAGAAAGAGAACATGAAGGAATGAGTGGTCCAGAGGAAAGACCATGAACTTTAGACTGGGACAGACCTGTTTCTAATCTCAATCCTACATATTATACAAGAAGAATTTAGGTTAGTCACTTCCATATCTGTAGACCAGACCATTCAGGTATGACCTAAATAAAATCCCTTATGATTATATAGTGGAAGTAACAAATAGATTCAAAGGATTAGATCTGATAGACAGAGTGCCTGAAGAACAATGGACAGAGGATTGTGACATTGTACAGGAAGCAGTGATCAAGACCAACTCCAAGAAAAAAAAAAAAAAAATCCAAAAAGGCTGTCTGAGGAGGCCTTGCAAATAGCTGTGAAAAGAAGAGAAGCAAAAGTAAAAGGAGAAAAGGAAAGATATACCCATTTGAATGCAGAATTCCAAAGAATAGCAAGAAGAGATAAGAAAGTCTTCTTCAGTGATCAATGCAAAGAAATAGAGGAAAACAATAGAATGGAGAAGACTAGAGATCTCTTCAAGAAAATCAGAGATATCAAGGGAAAATTTCNCATGGGCTGTCTCTTATACACATCTAGATGTGTATAAGAGACAGTGGCAGCTGTGTGGGAGCTCATAATTCTTGCTCCTCCATATTTTACTACAGTTTATGTAAAATCAAACTATAAACAAAAATATAAGATAGGGTATATTGCTATTAATCATCAGTTTTTGCAACAAAGCAATGAGTATTAAGATATATAGATTCTATTCAAGAATTCTTGGCATTAATGAGAAAGGTAATTGTTGCATAAAAAGAGCTTCCTTCTTTCATAAAACATTTAATGAGAGCCTACTTTGTTCTAGTCACTGATAATATGTAGCAGGGATAAATAATATCTCCTTATGAGGAGATTACAGTGTATTCAGGTGCAAAATTAGAGAGATAAATCTTTGATTAAAAAGTATAATCAGAGTTATGCCAGATTTATGCTCAGAAAGCTATCAGGACAAAAGTTTGTGGGATTGTTTTTTAATTCCAAAAGTTCTGTGACTTAGAATAAAGACTGATTATAGATTGTTCTGCTATTAGGCATAGATGCCAGACTTAATCTCTTTCTTCACTTTTCTTATATTATCACATACCTGTTAGGTTTGCAGTTCATATCTATTCAGTAAATGAATGAAAACATTATTTTAGTGAATAATTTGGCTGTTAACATTTTCCCCCTTTCCCTTAACTATCGTCAAATAAAAAGTACAGAATTTCTACACCATTATCTTTCCAGGACCTAGCTTCAGGGGAATCCTTCTCTACTCTTGGCTTAGAGTCAAGGCTAACTTCATCAACCTAATTTAGTAGTTCTCAACCAGGAGCATGTTTGTTCTCCAGGGATCTTCAGAAATATCTGGAGACCTTTTTTTCAGGAAAGGGGGGTAGTGTCATTGGTTACTACTGGCATCGAGTGGGTAGAGGCTGGGGAAGTTATCACATATCTCCAACGCAGAGGATAGTCCCTCTCCTCATGAAAGAATTATCTGGCTGACATGTCAGTAGTACGGATATTGAAAAGTGTACAGATATTGTACAGGTTTAATGTTACATTTCTAATCCCAGGAATTGGTTCAGGGAAGAGCACTTGATCCAAATTGATCAAATCAGACCAAAAATTGGAGGGATTTGTTGTTGTTGGATAATCAGGGGAAATGAATTTCTATTGATAGAATATATGATATGCAGAAACAACCATTGAATGTGGGACTCTCTATAGCTGAGACCTCAGGTAACTATCTAAGTCATGAATAATATATGAGATTAGGATTCACGTTAAGGGAAATGAGTTAAGAAATTAAAAAAAAAAAAAAGGTTAGTATGGTTTGAACAATGAGATTCAACAGTCTGAAGCCTTCCTTACCCTCTGAATGTTTTAGTAATATAATCCAAAAAAATTCCCCTTATATTATTTAAATTTCTGATTATAGTAAGTTGCAGCAAAACCCTTCAATGTGATGAATAAACAAATGAATTATAAGTAAAACATAGGTAAAGAGAAAGGTAAAAGGCAGCATTAGCAAATGTGAAGGAAGCTATGAAGCAGGACAATTTATTCTAGCATCCCCATGCTAGCAGATTTTTAAGTACTATCAAGAGCATGATTTTATGAGAAGACAAAATTTTGATTCCACCAGCATGTTCAAAAATTTGTTTGTGATACTCAGGACAATCATCTTGTCATTCTGAGATTCCTTCATCAAAAGATGCTGGATCCTGCTCCCAGTTCTCCACAATCTCAAACATTTTCTACAAAGTCAACTTCCTGTAAGAAGGCTTCCCACCCCTCATTGGTCATAATTAGCACCATCCTTTGCCTAGTAAGCATACATAATGTCTGAAAGAAAATTATTTAAATCTCTTTCTTATGTTCTATTATAGTCTCATAATTAAAAGCCATTAGTTATTTTTTGTGACTCAGATTTGTGCTACTGAAAGTTAAGAATATTCTTCATCATCTTTGTACCTCACAATTTAACAGAATATTTATAGATGATAGAAGTAGTAGTGAGAGTCACTCAGTCGTGTTTGACTCTTTGTGACTCCATGGACTATACAGTCCATGGAATTCTCCAGGCCAGAATAGTGGAGTGGGTAGCCATTCTTTTCACCAGGGGATCTTCCCAACCCAGGGATTGACCCAGGTCTCCCACATTTCAGGCAGATTCTTTACCAGTTGACCCACCAGGGATGACCGTCTATACCTGATAGGAATTCATGAAACTTTATTGAATTAAATAATACTTTATTACCAAACAAAATAGCATGAATATCTCCTCCTTTTTTAAAAAAATAACATTTTAAAATCCTTTCAAGAGACTGTCTTTTTATAACCTAGGACATAACTCACTATTCAAATTATCAGAGAGAGAGAAACAGGATCTAAAAAATTGAATCTAGATGCTCCTATTGATGATGTTTCCTTCAAGTTTGAACCCTTCCCCCATCAGTTTGACTTTAAAAATTTTCTTTGTACTTCCACCTTTATAAATATTTATTGTCTTAAAGGATGGAAACAGAGAAGAGTCACAGAACATTGGTGTTATCCTCAAAAACGAGTGGTAGGGCATTGCTTTCATCCTCAGTTATTGTGAGACTTTCATAGTGGATCAGATAGTAAAGAATCTGCTTGCCAATACAAGAGACCCAGGTTTGATCCCTGGGTCAGGAAGACCCCTTTAGAAGGGAATGGCTACCCACCCCAGTATTCTTGTCTGGAGAATCCATGGACAGAGGAGCTTGGAGGGCTACAGCCCATGGGATTGCAAAGAGCTGGACATGAATGAGCGACTAAGCACGTATGCACTTCAGTTATTGTAAGTGTATCTGTCTCAAACAAATGGAATAGGAACACAAACTTTTGTGCTAATTAAAGTCAATGTTTACACTTTAAATACTTTCTGGGAGTAACACACAGTATACAATCGCAGAATATAGCTCTTGTGTATTATTAATATTTCATACTGCAGGATAATATCCCTAAAAATATGCTCAGATTCTGATCTCCATCTTGTAAAATCCTTCAGCAGCTTCCAAGATCAACAAAGATCCAAGCCAGAATCTATTGAGTTACATATTATAACCATTTGATCCTATTTCTTGCCTCCATGTGGTCCGTTCTTTCTTCACATAGTGGGTTTCCCTGGTGGTTCAGTGGTAAAAAATCTGCCTGCCAACACAGGGGGAGATGAGAGTTCAATCCCTGGGTGGGAAAATCCCCTAGAGGAAGGAATGGCAACCCACTCCAATATTCTTCCCTGGAGAAACCCATGGATAGGGGAGCTTAGCAGGCTACAGTCCTTAGGGTCGCAAAGAGTCACACAACTGAGCATGCGCGTTTCTTACACTCTTTCAGGTAACATCTGCAGTAATCTATTTATTACTAAAGTACTTTCAACATAGCATGATATACTACCTCATTGGTTCTGTATATCATACTTGGCCTACTGGAAAGCATTCTCCTCTTCCTTGACCACATGACACTATTCTATCAGTGTTAAGACTTAAACCTGAACCTTGCTCACCTTTATACCACCCATCATAGGTGGAGATGAGTTCTTACTGTTCTCCATATCAACACCCTTCACATTTGTACTTGTTGATTACTTTGTCTTTCTTAGGTAAAGAAACTTTTTTTATGAATATTTTCATCCTTTAAGAGATGGCTTCCAAATATTTGAAACTATAATAAGTTCACACTTTAAGAATGGGTCTTAGAACACAAATATGTGAGTGTGTGTTTCTGTGTCTGTCCATAAATCTCATGTATATAGACTGATCTTACTGATCAAAATCCATGATATTTTCTCTTCTTTTCTTTATTATCTTCTACCTATTTCATAACTAACTGGAAACTACTCTCTCTCCCACTCTTCTACCTGTCTCTCACATCTAAGTAAAAGTAGTACCATCCGCTCAATTATTCCAGCAAACATCTGAGAGTCATATTTATTGCTCCCTTTTCCTCATCCCTCTCTTGTAAACCAGTGCATCTTGTACCCACTGCTTCCATTTCAACTCACGTGTCAGTCCAGACTATAACTATTCCCTATTTGGGTCATTGAAATAGCCACCACTTGGCCTTCATGTGTTCATAATTATCTTTCTATAACTTTTAAAAAACTAAAACAAAAATCAGGATTGCACTTCCTCTGAAGTTTCTAGGAAACAATATCTCCTTGCCTCTTTAAGCTTCTGGTGGGCTCCAGAGGTTGCCTGACTCGTGACTGCATAGCTCCAGTCTCTGCCTTCATCTTCACTTGGCTTTCTCCCTTGTGTATCTCAAATTCCCCTTTGCCCATTTCTTATAAAGGTATCTGTTGATATGTTTTAGGACCACCCTAATCCAAGGATATCTTTATCTTGAAACATTTTACTTAATTATATCTGTGAAGATTCTCTTTCCAAATAAAGTCAGAAATATAGATTCCACGTGGATACATTTTTTTTTAGGTGGCAGGGGAGGAGTTACAATTTAATGGTTTGGTGACTTACTAATGCCTAAAAGTATCATATTTTTACATTACATTCTGTATTAATAGTAGATATGAAGTCAGAGGTAAAGGAGTTCAATAAAAATTAATTTATTATATTTTTCCTATTTTATAATTTCTAATTTGTGTTTATATGTTTTTGTTTGTGCCCCAGGTTAGATGATAAGCTTATGAGAGCAAATACCATATGTATCATTTTGAGCAGTGCTTATAAATCCATGTGCCAATGACATTGTCAGCATTCAATGTATGTTGGACAAGTAAACTGATTNTAATTTGTGTTTATATGTTTTTGTTTGTGCCCCAGGTTAGATGATAAGCTTATGAGAGCAAATACCATATGTATCATTTTGAGCAGTGCTTATAAATCCATGTGCCAATGACATTGTCAGCATTCAATGTATGTTGGACAAGTAAACTGATTATTGAAGAAAATAAGGGATGTATAGACAGTGAAAGAAGTTCATTGACCCATTGAAAGATGATTAGTATCCGTTATGCTACTCCAATGTCTTGGGAATAACGTTTTTGGAATACCTTATTAAAGTTATATTCTGAAAAGGTCCCAGGTCAGTCCTTCTCCTTTACAAATACTCAGAAATGGAGGATTTACACTGGGAATTGGAAACTGTCAGGTTGCCTGTTGGAAATAGAAGTAAAGCTTTACCTGGATGGAGTCTTATAAAGAACTTGTTTTTTCCTACAGAGAAGCATAAAATTTTGTGTAATGAAACATTTATTTTTAGCTCCATTTGATATGCCTGATTTCATGTAATAATTCTTTTTTAATACTTTATGTAAAATATCCATTATATGGCTCAAAGGAAATTAGAAAGCATACTTAATATTCATTACATTAACATTATGAGAAAAATAATTTTACATATATCATAATTAATGAAAGAGGAAAAGTAAAGAATGTTATTCAAACCACATTCAAGTGACAACACAGCTAGCTAGATATTTTATATGGATAAATAAGAATTTATAGCCTACGAATTAACAGATGAATGTGTTAGTTGCTCAGTCATGTCCAATTGTTTGCACCCTGTGGTCTGTCCATGGAATTCTCCAGGCAAGAATACTAGAGTGATTGCCATTCCTTTCTCTTGGGGATTTTCCCAACCCAGGGATCAAACCCAGGTCTCCAAGATTGCAGGCAGAGTTTTACCATCTGAGCTACCAGAGAAGCCTATCTATATGAAAAGAAATATTAGGCATTGTTAATCTTAAACCAAGAAAAATTTAAGTCCATTTAAGTAAAAAAAAAAGAAAATAGCTTTTAAAGATGTTAATTAATTATAGAACAAATGGTTTCCAATCTCTTTTGAAATATTAACATTATAATAATCATAAATTAAGACTTCAACTATGAATATTTTTAAATCATCACAATATTAAAATATTGCTCAATTGTTTATTTAGAATTCTGTCTTTGACTTCACAAATTGAAAACAAAAGTTATGATTAAAATATGCATTATTATTCACCTTTCACACTTTCAAAGAGCAAATGAGAAAATTAACAAAATAGGCATCAAAAAGAAAATGGCATTTCATTAATATTACTCAGCTTTGTATAACTTTTTATTAAATACCCGTTATGTTAAATTTATATGTATGCATACTATATATGCATACTTCCACTTTATAACTCAACGTTTGACAAAATACATACAAATACATAGAAAGTGTTTGGAATTGAAGTAACATTTAACTCTGCAGAAAATGTATGTATTCTTCTCATAGACATTTATTGACCATCAAATATGTGACTGGAGAAGGAAGTGGCAACCCACTCCAGTATTCTTGTCTGGAAAACTCTCATGGACAGAAGAGGCTGGAAGGTTACAGTTCATGGAGTTGCAAAAGAGTTGGAAGCAACTTGGTGACTAAATGACAACAACAAATAAATGATAGGGACTCTACTTTGTGTAAATTTTTTTTTGAGTGTTTTTTTTTATTTTTTATTTTTTTACTTTATTTTACTTTACAATACTCTATTGGCTTTGCCATACATCGACATGAATCCACCACAGGTGTACACGAGCTCCCAATCCTGAATCCCCCTCCCACCTCCCACCCCACAACGTCTCTCTGGATCATCCCCGTGCACCAGCCCCAAACATTCTGCATCCTGCATCGAACATAGACCGGCGCCTCGTTTCTTACATGATAGTATACATGCTTCAATGCCATTCTCCCAAATCATCCCACCCTCTCCCTCTCCCTCAGAGGCCAAAAATCCGTTCTATATGTCTGTGTCTCTTTTGTTGTCTCACATACAGGGTCATCATTACTATCTTACTAAATTCCATATATATGTGTCAGTATACTGAATTGGTGTTTTTCTTTCTGGCTTACTTTACTCTGTATAATAGGCTCCAGTTTCATCCACCTCATTAGAACTGATTCAAATTTATTCTTTTAAATGGCTGTGTAATACTCCATAAGCTGTGGTACATATACTTTGTGTAAATTTTGATGACATATGCTTCCTTTTCTCTAAGAGATCACTTTTTAATCTTATAAGAATTTTATTATGTTTCCTCCATTCATTTATTCAATAATTATTTATTGTGTGCCTACTATGTGGTAAGCATTATGCTATTTGTTCGGTATATAACAGTGAATAGCAAGCCTGCAATGGTCTACTTTTGTCCATTACACACACATTAAAATAATCAATAAATTTCTTTGATTTAATCCAAATTCTTTTTCCTTTGTCCATGGCTAACAGACTTATTTACTTGTTAATGAATCCCCTCTAAGATTAAGGAAATAAATTTAAACTCTCCAATCACGTTTCACCAATCCACTCTCTATAAAGCCCATTACTAGCTTTAATCACTTTCATTAAAATAAGAATGAAATACAAATTCTGTTCTAGAAGTCAAAAGGAACTCAAATTGAATCTCAGATATTTTTGCCTCCAATCTATGTAGGTTATTTATCATTCCTTTTGTCGGTCCTCATTTCCACAATGATTCTAATGGCTAGTCCTTTCCAATACTTTAAATTTTATTTCCACAGAAAAATCATCTCTGGTAACTCCATTTTCTTAGTTCCTTACCTTCCAGAATATTATCAACTGGAGTACCTTGTAAGTTTGTTGAACAGTATAAATGGGTGAATATTTTAATAAGATTTCAATTTGTAGGAATTAGAAATAGGTCTACAGGAACTATAAATAAGCAAACAGACATTCATAATTTTGAAAAGTACTATGAGGGTATATGTACAGATTATATAACAGTTAATAAAAATGTTAAACCTAACCTACTCCCTGTTTCCACAGAATGTATAAAAAAGGATATAAAAGATAAGCAGAACTGACTAATCAAGGCTGGGAAATTGAGAAAGAATTGAGAAATTTGGAGAAAGATTTATAAGCTACATAAAGAAAAAATACACTGGGAATTAAACATTGGGAGATGATAAGGAATAAAAAACAGGTTTCCTTCGTGGCTCAGTTGGTAAAAAGTAAAGTTAAGAGAGGATCGAATCTTGAAGTGCTTTATAATTGATGTGAGGAACTAGGTCCTCATGCTGAGAACAACTGGGAGTCATTGCATATACTTCAGTTATCAGCAACCTCTTGATATAAAATGAGGGAGAGAGAGGTGTTATTTTTATGTTGCTGCCATTACAAATTGCCACACATTTAGCAACTTAACACCTATTTATTATCTCATAATTTACATGAGTCAGAAGTCTATTCACAGTGTGGTCCAGCTGGTTGTGTGCTTAGAGGTCACAAAGCTGGAATCCAGTGTTAGCAGAGCTGTGTTCCTTTCATGATTCCAGTTTTTTCAAGGTGATGGCAGAATTCACTTCCATAGTGGTAGACTGAAGTCCCTGCTTCCTGGTTGGTTGCCAGTTAGGGGTCATTCTCAGCTTCTAGAGTCTCAACCATATCCCTTGACTCATGGCCCCTTTGAAAGCCAGCGACAGCTGGTCAGTTACTTCTCACACTTTTCAGACCTCTCTGCCTCATCTTTTTTACATAGTTCTGCCATCTTTTCTATTTGTAAGGGCTTAAGTGACTACATTCATTAATTTATATAACACAGTTTATTTCCTTTATCTCCCTATCTTAAGGTCAGTTGATTATTAACTTGAAGTCCTCTGTAATTTCCCTTAGTTTAATATTTGATATTTCTGTTGTTTCTTTCACTGAATTTTAATATCATTATAATTTATTTTGGTGTGCAGTAGGAACCATGTCTGAATTCCTTCCTCACTGATCTCTAGTAATCAATACTAATGTTTATTAGCTTCATTTTCTTAAATTTTTAAACAGTTCTTATGGAAAACTAGTTTTTCTTAACCTCTCTCATTTTGAAAGCATTCTAAGCTATTTTTATATTTAGTTTTCAAAAAGCCAAGTGTGTGTGTTTGTAAGAAATGTATGGACATGATACTATACTACTGACCTTATAATGAGGAAAATTATGTTTAATATATAAAAATATCTCCATTGATATGTTTGATTCACCTGAAAAGATGAATGAATATTGGGAGAAATGAAAAAAAATGAACAAAGTAAAAAGACCCATACTGGGCAAAAATATATATTTTCTTGGCCTTAGCTGAAAGGTGTCAAATGTCAGAGAAATATGGGGAATAAAAAATGAAATAAGATCAAGACCAAAAAGCCCCCAAGGCTTTTGGGAGGACTTTTTTGGGGGAGGGTTTCCCAGTGGTGCAGAAGGTAAAGCATCTGTCTGCAATGCGGGAGACCTGGGTTCAATCCCCAGGTTGGGAAGATCCCCTCGAGAAGGAAATGGCAACTCACTCCAGTACTCTTCACTGGAAAACTTCCATGGATGGAGGAGCCTGGTAGGCTACAGTCCATGGGATCACAAAGAGTCTCACACGACTGAGCAACTTCAATTCTAGGGGCTTTAGTTGCAAGTTAAATTTAGGTGATTTAAAAATTTCTCCTTGGAATATATATTTTTTATATTTTATAAAAACTATTTTTGTTCTACTTCCTTATATATCAAAGTAACAGTTTTTTTTTAACTCTGATTTGGCTCAACTATATTTAAGGTTACAATTGATAATGACAACTAGGGAGAGAAAAATCCATGAAGATGACAATCAAGTTGAATTAGAATATGTAATCTAGTTCATTTTATGCACCTGGGGGGTTTGTTGTCAAAGTTCAAATTTTGATGTGTGGTTGTAAATAAAGGCGTCAGTTCCCTTAAGCAATAATTCTCAACTTTGGTTGAATATTATGTATAATTAGTTGGGGAGCTTTAAAAATCCCAATGCTCAAACAACACCCCAGAGCAATTAAATTGGCATCTCTGGGGTTGGCATCTAGTTAGCAGTACTTTTTAAAGCTCCCCAGGTGATTACAATGTGCAGCTAAAGCTGAGAATCACTGTTTCAGAGTGGTATTATATATTTATTAAATCATGTATATGTTTGTGTGGGCTTCCCAGTGACTCAGCACTGAAATATCCATCTGCAATGCAGGAGTCACAGGAGATACAGGTTCAATTCCTGGGTCAGGAAGATCCCCAGGAGGAGGGCATGGCAAGCCACTCTAGTATTCTTGCCTGGAGAATCCCAAGGACAGAGGAGCTTCTTGGACAGAGGAGCTTCCTGGACTACAGTCCATAGGGTCCCAAAGAGTCAGACACAATTGAAATGACTTAGCACACAGCACACATATGTATGTGTATATTTACATAAGTGTTACATGTTTATTTCCTGACTTTCTGTTCTATTGATTTCTTTTCTGGTATAATATTTGAATTACTGTTAATTCTTTAATGTTCAAATATAATTTGAAATAGGCATTTTTATATTTTTCTAAGTATTATTATATTTATTTTCTTTTTAAAACAGTTATTTTAATTTAAATAGAATCTATAAATGCCTTATATATTCATCAATGTTCATATTTCATTTACCATTAAAGTAGATACTATTTATTCCCTATTTTTTAATTCATTACTCTTATAATAGAGAAATATATTGATCTGGATAGGGCAATTTTAAAAAAGTTTTTGCAGTTTTTTCCCTGATTTATTAAAATACTTATTAGATACAGAAATGTTATGTAAATTGATTTTCCTCTTTAAACACTGGTGATTCTGCACTTGAAGTCCCTAAATCAGGGAAAAAAATACCAACATATTTTTAATACTTTCAAAGGAAAAGAATTTAGAAATGATCAAGTATTTTGAAATTTTTGACCATAACTCACTGAAAACAAAATCATATCTCAGTATATTTATATACACTTAACCTAAAATAAAGTTTCATGATGCAGTATTAACCTCTAGTGTGTGTAATACTCCTAAGATGTTTTCTCTTCTAGTCTACTCTATGTTAGTCTTAATAATATTTGTCACAGTACACAAAATTGTTTTCATATCCTAATTAAGTATTGAGAGATATTTGAAGGTTATTTTTAGTCCAATACCTTTATTTAATAGATAAGCTAAGGACTGCAACAGTTAAGAGTAGCTTTTGTCCAATGGTTACACATGGGTAACCCTTGATGTTAATAGCATTCTATTCAGTGGCTAGATCTTATCTAAGTTTTGTCACATCAAGGCTCCTCAGGGTTGATTATTCATCAATATTGCATCAGATATACATAAAAGATATAGATTATCAGGCATTTCCACCTAATTAAACTAGTTTTTCCTATATCTAATACGTATATTCTTCTACTTTAATGTGTATCTAAGCTTATATAGACTTAAAAACCCTGAACCTCAAAACAATCAGTTTCTTCCAAGCTCTTATTATTTTTCCCACTAGTTGGTAACCTCTCTACATGTTTATGAGGTGCCTAGAGTTTATAGTAAATGTAATTAAAAATATAATTACTAATTGAAAGTAATTTATTAAGGAAGAACAAAACTATATATCATACATAAGTACTTTATGGATATTGTTTCTTCTAACATCACCTATCTGAAAATGAAATAGTTGAATCTGACCCTTCATTACAAGTTTTTGCCATTGATTTAGGCAGTTTTTGGCCTCCATTTTGACAAACAAACCATAGAATACATGTAACATGCATGTTGATTATGTAACATGTACAGCAGTCATTAGATAATCAATCATATACTTACACATGATTGAGTATAAATATGTGCAGTGCCCACTCCACCCCCAGTTTGAAATACAACTAATTCCAATATAGTGTTTAAATTTATTTTTCACTTGAATTCCTAATATTTCCCTGGTTTCAAGAGTAAAACTATACAATAGATAGTTTTCTGATATTGTCCACTTGATTAGTCAAAATTTATCTTAGAAAATGCTTAATCACAGAAGTTTGGTATTTGATTTATGTTTTAAAGTTATTATTTAAAGGGAAGTATGCTTTATATAAGTAAATATATTTTAAGACTAAAAAGCTAGTTATTTAGGAAACATTATGCTTGAAAGAATTAATTCCAAGGTTTACATTTTATCTTTCCTTCAGAAAGGGAAAGTAAATTTGCCTATATTATCTAAGTCATTTTTCTTGTTTTTCAAATAATCATAGACTTTTAGCTTATATAAAAAATCGCAAGCACTTTAGTAAATTCATTGTTTCTGACATCCATTCTAACATTAAATACACACACACACACACACACACACATACATTGTAACATAATGTTGACACAATCAATCAAAAATTGCATTTAGTATTCATTTTAAAGTATTGAACGATGAGCTTTATGTGGTTCTCTATACTCAACATATTGGAGAAGGCGATGGCACCCCATTCCAGTACACTTGCCTGGAAAATCCCAAGGACGGAGGAGCCTGGTAGGCTGCAGTCAATGGGGTCAGGAAGAGTCAGACTCGACTGAGTGACTTCACTTTCACTTTTCACTTTCATGCATTGGAGAAGGAAATGGCAACCCACTCCAGTGTTCTTGCCTGGAGAATCCCAGGGATGGGGGAGCCTGGTGGGCTGCTGTCTATGGGGTCGCACAGAATCAGACACGACTGAAGTGACTTAGCAGCATACTAAATATATAGGTTCATTTACATTAATGAGTGAGCGAAGTGAAAGTCATTCAGTCATGTTTCACTCTTTGTGACCCCATGGAATATAGCCCACCAGGCTCCTCTGTCCATAAAATTCTTCAGGCAAAAATACTGGAGTGGGTTGCCATTTACTTCTCCAGCAGATCTTCCTGACCCAGGATCAAACCAGGTCTCCTGCGTTGTAGGCAAGTTCTTTACCATCTGACCCACCAGGGAAGTGATAGATTATATCAATAACATAAACTTTCCAGATTCCTAGTCAGCTTTTCTATTTATTGAAATAAGAGAGACAAATAGGATTTATCTTTAATTTTGGTAGGTTGAGAAGAATTCTAATTCTGCACCCCATGTTGAGCTGTGTAAAACAGGATAATAAATCTGATAGATAAGAATGTTGTTTTTTTTTTACATACAGTGAAGCCCGAGTGACAATTATAAATATCAAATTGTTGCTATATACATAGGTGGCCTTAGTAAACTTCCTTAGAATTCTTGGCAAACCACTGCCTTAATAAAAGTACTCTACAAGCATAATGTCAAGTTTTCAAATATCAATATATCAATCAATATATGAAGATATTATCAATAATACTTAGTAACAAAAGGAATTATAAGGAAAGTTTTTTAGGGAAGTTTTCTTGCCTTTAGGCAACACCTCATAAACATAAATTATTTGCAAACTTTGTTTATTTCTAATACCTTATAACATTCAGAGGAAATTGTCTGTTTCTTGAGTATCTGTTCCCAGTATACCATTTTTTTGAGGGTGGGGGGCAAAAACAGAACTTATTATTGTTTATCAGAATTCAGAATTTAGTCATGTAGGTAGCACTAGCAATCAGGTAGCTTTGATTATTACTAGTTTCACAGAAGAGTCAAGTTAACTGGATGACTGCATTAATTCATTAGTTAGATAGAAGACCTCATAGCCGTCACCCACCTTTGACAGTAGCTAGCAAAAGATCTGACATTTATTTGGCATTTAGTTAGTATGGGTGGCATAACTGACCAAATGTCCAAGTGCCTGAATGAATGTATGAAAAACACAAATAGGACTCCTTCTTATGAGTCCATTTTGGCTGCTAGTTTTCATTCCCTTTACCAGAACGCTTTAGTTCCCCTTATGTTTCTTAGTCTAGATCTTGTTCACTTGATCCACCATGTGGTCACTGAGTCTAACACTAGTTTCTCTTACATGCTCTCCATACTTGCCTTGTTAATAAATGAAATGACTTTTTAAAAGGAAAATTGTACCTGATCATGCAGTTTTTACCCATCCCATTAACAGTTAAGAATGTGTTTTAAGCTTATTGTGATTGTGGAACATAACTAGGGATTATTAAACCCACATTGTTAGCTATATAGGATCCCATCAGTTTCCAGGGAGTGCAGTGAAACTTGCATTACACTCCCAAGACATCTCTAAGTTTGTAGAAGCCACTAAATACATGTCTTGCAGAAATATAATTCAACCACATTTTCAAAGAGAATAAAATATACTAAAAACTGACTAGTCACTTCTCAAGCACTTTTTACCCATAAAGTAAATAATTTCATTTTTGAACATTTCATTATATGACATATCTCTTAGTAAGAGCAGTCACAAGAGAAAAAAATGGTGAAATAATGCAACTGAGAAATTATAGGAAGGGAGTTGAAGGTGTGTTTTCCTCATGGAGACTCTAACAAAGGGATTTGGCCTCTGGCTTACTAACTACACAATGGTAACATTTTTGAAGGCTGCCTTGAAAAATTCAAATTTATTTGTGGCTTAAAGATCTACCTGGCATAGATACAGAACCATTATAGTAATTATGAGCATTTATTGAACACACACTACATGCTAGTCACTATGCTAAGTGTTTTAAATAATAACTGATTATTATTTTTAAATGTCAGGAACTCTGTGAGGCAGAGTTATTATTATTTTTTCCATTTATGTATGAGGACACTGAGCTCAGAAAATAAAGTAGCTTTCTCAACTAGTAAGTGGCAGTTCTAGAATTTAAAACATTTCTAATTCCAAAATCCACATTGTTGATAATCATTCTACCCATTCTTTTATTCAGTCATCAAAAAAAAATATTATTGGGATTCTATTACTTACCAAGACCTGAACTAGACACAAGAACCAGAGAAGAAAACTGGTGACATGTCCATTCTCATGGAATGCATTGATAATATGTAACTAATAGATATTTCTGAAGTCACATAAGTTAATGTGTTGAATCTTTTAATGGCATTCTTGTTTTAAATAAATGTCACAGTTTTCATTAATCTTTTTCAACTTATTTCTCATGGTCTTTGGTCTCAGGGAAAATGGGCTGTATTGACTTATCCTCCTTTCTTATTATTCAGGGAATTAAAAAAAGTTTATATTAGTACTCTTTCCTAGAGTAAACAAAATATATAAACACATAAGATGAAACTGAGTAAATGTTGGTGTTTTGAGCTGACATTTCCCTTGATTACTTCACATTGCCTGGTTTTGATAGCATCAGTTAAATTTCAGTGACTAGAAACACTACAGGAGAAGGCAAGGCACCCCAATCCAGTACTCTTGCCTGAGAAATCCCATGGATGGAGGAGCCTGGTGGGCTGTGGTCCATGGGGTCACTGAGGGTCGGACACAACTGAGCAACTTCACTTCACTTTTCACATTATGCATTGGAGAAGGAAATGGCAACCCACTCCAGTGTTCTTGCCTGGAGAATCCCAGGGACGGAGGAGCCTGGTGGGCTGCCTTCTCTGGGGTTGCACAGAGTTGGACACGACTGATGCGACTTAGCAGAAGCAGCAGCAGAAACACTACAAACATTTCAAATTGGGTTTTCTCTGTATCGGTTCTCCTGATGCTTTTGCTGTGATCACTGGGTTGTGTTTATCCCTCTATTCTCATGTAGCAGTATTAAATCATGGTTGCCACAATGATGAATTGATTTAATTTGCTTACTCTTAAATCCATGCCACACTACCAGCAAATCTCTCATCCTTAATCATTCACCCTGTTCCTCCGATTTTATCTCCTAAATACTTCAGAAACCTATTCCTGTCACTATTACTAATTTTCTAGTTCAGATACACATCTTTCTTAACTTTACTATTGCCTGAGTCTCCTAACTTGTCTCCCTGCCTCTATTATTGCATTTCACATAGCACCCCCATCTCAGCTACCATATTATCTAGAACCAACTTGGATGGATTAAAGTGCAAATCTATCATAACATTTTCATTACCCAGTATTCCAACATCTATAATACTTTGTGTGTTAGTCAAAAAATCCTGTCTAACTCTTTTCAACCCCATGGACTATAGCCCACCAGGCTCCTTTGTCTGTGAGATTTCCCAGGCAAGAATATTGGAGTGGGTTGCAATTTCCTCTTCCAGGGGATCTACCTTACCCAGGGATTGAACCAGATCTTCTACATTGCAGGCAAATTCTTTACAATCTGAGCCACCAGGGAAGCCCTCTGTAATACTTTACTGCACTATAAACAGATGGTTGTACTCCTAAATCATTACAAGCTCCTTAAACTTAACACAAATGTATCATTTACCTACGTACTGTACCACTCAGAAATACCTAAATTATGATGGAATTTAGCAAACATTTGTTGAAATGAACTGAAAAAATGTGTACTGAAGTTGCAGAAAGAAGAAAATGTCTCATTTATTTGGCTTCTAATTGCTATCCTTCATTCATTTTTCCTTCTATCCTTCGATCCCTCCCTGGTTTCTTTCTCCCTCCTTTCTTCTTTACATTCATTGTTAGAGCATTTTTTAACTGTGTAGTATTTCCAGGCTTTTGTGTTTGAGATCCAAGCAAAAGTCTCTATCCTACTGGAGCTAAGTTCTTTTTTTTTTTTTAACCATTTATCATTTATTATTATTTGCTTTACAATATTGTATTGATTTTGCCATACATCAACATGAATCCGCCATGGGTGTACACATGTTCCCCATCCTGAACCCCCCTCCCACCTCCTTCCCCATACTATCCCTCTGGGTCATCTCAATGCACCAGCCCCAAGCATCCTATATCCTGCATCAAACCTGTACTGGCGATTCATTTCTTATATGATATTATACATGTTTCAATGCCATTCTCCCAAATCATCCCACCCTCTCCCTCTCCCAGAGTCCAAAAGACTGTTCTAAACATCTGTGTCTCTTTTGCACTCTTGCATACAGAGTTATCGTTACCATCTTTCTAAATTCCATATATATGTGTTAGTATACTGTATTGGTGTTTTTCTTTCTGGCTTACTTCACTCTGTATAATAGGCTCCAGTTTCATCCACCTCATTAGAACTGATTCAAATGTATTCTTTTTAATGGCTGAGTAATACTCCATTGTGTATATGTACCACAGCTTTCTTATCCATTCATCTGCTGATGGACATCTAGGTTGTTTCCATGTCCTGGCTATTATAAACAGTGCTGCAATGAACATTGGGGTACATGTGTCTCTTTCAATTCTGGTTTCCTCGGTGTGTATGCCCAGCAGTGGGACTGCTGGGTCATAAGGCAGTTCTATTTGTAGTTTTTTAAGGAATCTCCACATGGTTCTCCATAGTGGCTGTACTAGTTTGCATTCCCACCAAGAATGTAATAGGGTTCCCATTTCTCCACACGCTCTCCAGCATTTATTGCTTGTAGACTTTTGGATTGTAGCCATTCTGACTGGCGGTACCTCATTGTGGTTTTGATTTACATTTCTCTGATGATGAGTGGTGTTGAGCATCTTTTCATGTGTTTGTTAGCCATCTGTATGTCTTCTCTGGAGAAATATCTATTTAGTTCTTTGGCCCATTTTTTCATTGGGTCATTTATTTTTCTGGAATTGAGCTGCATAAGTTGCTTGTATATTTTTGATATTAGTTGTTTGTCAGTTGCTTCATTTGCTAATATTTTCTCCCATTTTGAAGGCTAAGTTTTATAGTGAAGAATTTAAAATAGAAGTGAAAATGTAGTAAATTAATGATCTAACATTTATCAGATTTTCCTTGGGGAAAATAAGTAAAATTAGAAAAAAGTGAAGATAATCCAGAATGCCAGAGGAGGCAGCTGGAACATGGTTAAATACTAAATTGAGTGGTCAGAGTGGATCTCATTGACAAGTTGAGATTTGAGCAAATATGTGAAGGAAATGAAGGCATGAACCAAATAGATATCTCAGTAAAAATCATTCTAAGCAGTAAAAATAAAATGAAGCAGGACATTATGGTCCTCTTCTCACCCCACATCCTCTACTTGCCTTTTGTCTTATAGAGAAACTTTAGCCAAACAAAAAGTTTAATCAGAGAAGTGAGAATTGCTGAAGCAAAGAAAAATAGCTAAGTAAGACCAATAGTAATAATCATTAAACAAAGCAAAGGACCTTTTAATTCCACATTAGGGCAGTAGATAATATTCTGAGCCATATCCTGTGAACTGTCTTGTAGATATTGAAACCCCCACCAGGTGTAAAAGTTACCTACATGATGACCAGACTATAGCTATGACATAAGCTGCCATAATTCCAAGAACTGTCCTCAGGGAAATTGGAACAAACTGACTCTGGAATTGAAGATTAACTTAATCAAGATGACACTGGCCAGACCACTGCATGACCAATTTCAAGATTACTGTCAGAGCTGACTGTTGTTTCTGAATGTAGTCCCCTCCCTTGGTCTACAAAATCTCTTGCTCACAGATTGTCAGTGAAGAGGATAGATCTTTGGACATGAGTCTACTTTACCACCACTCCCCCATTACCAGCCTTCAAAATAAAGCAAGCTTTACTTTCCACAAACCTTTATTGGCTTTTGAGCAATGGGCAGCCAGAACCCATTTTCAATTAAAAAAAAAAAAAAAAGCTGCAGTAAGGCCATCCCAAATGTGATATTTTTCTTTGTCTGATTCTTAGCTAAAGATGAAAATCTTATCTTTTCTTCGGGCTTTAAAAAAAAAAAAAAGAATACTATTGTATTTGAATATCTGATCTATTCTATATTTCGTGGCTATAGAATTTGTACTGTAGTCTTTATTTACTTGTGTACCTGTCTGTTTCTCAGCAGAAGCTCTGAATAACTGAAGGAAGATTTTACCAGGAGGCAGCTTTTGGGAGGATGGAGAAGCTATGGGCTACCCAATGGAAGCTGCTGGAGAAGCAGGCCAGGGTCACAGAAGAACCAGGGAGCAGAGTACCAGATAAAATGCTGGAAGTGAGGCTAATGTGGGAAAAGACAGCTTTAGTAGCTCCTGCTGCTGCTGCTGCTGCTGCTAAGTCGCTTCAGTCATGTCCAACTCTGTGCAACCCCATAGACGGCAGTCCACAAAGCTCCCCCGTCCCTGGGATTCTCCAGGCAAGAACACTGGAGTGGGTTGCCATTTCCTTCTCCAATGCATGCAAGTGAAAAGTGAAAGTGAA